>JARQWZ010000615.1:0-514998 GCA_033150135.1 Gobio occitaniae
GTCAAGTTTTAAATAGGAAAAAAATATCGAAACTCTTTGGTCTATTTTGAGCGAGATGCTAACGGTCTAATCAGATTCAATGATCTATGCTAAGCTATGCTAAAAGTGCTACCGCCAGACCCGGAGATCGGCTGAATGGATTCGAAAACGGTAAAACTCGACTGTTTAACTCTAGGGGAGACGGAAAATTAGCCTATTTTCAAAAATAGTGGCGTGTTCCTTTAATTGTCATCATGAACTGTGCGCTTCTTGCGTCAATTGCGGATTGTACTTTCAAGCGGTTTCCAGAAACCCCCCATCATGTCGTTATTCTTCACTGGCAGCTACTATAAAGTGGGCCAAAATTGTTGCTGGTTGAGTTGAGTAAAGTCTGTTAACACAACTCAAACGGCTGATTCTCTTCAGAGCGAGTATTATGTCGATATTGTGACGTTTGGAAACCGTTTGGCATTTCATGTTTTCCTCAAACGAGTTAACTCCATGATTCAAGACGTTCATAACTCCCATTTCGTTCTTGCATCCTGATTCCACCTGTCGTTTTGACATCCCAAGTCCAGTTCTGCTTCTCCCTATTTATCAGGAAGCAGTGTGGTACAAATGTGGTGTTATTTATGGAAGCTGATACGCTTCGACATGCACTGATTACGTTTTTCTTTTTGTTCTCCAAACTTGATTTAACTTTTCAAATCAGAGGTACATAAACTTGATTCTTAAGGAAGAGGATGAAGAAGAAAAAAATAAAGGCATTTGTTGAATTAAGAACACTTTGCAGTGGGTTTCTATTGGTTTTTATTAAATGGAAAAACATGACACGACAACTTGTTTCAATTCAAACTGAAATTGTTCAAAATACCTGTCACTCCTTGTGGTCAGATCAAAATCAAGGAAAAGAGTGAATAAATGGTCCAAGAAAAATGTTAAAACAAACAAAATAACTTAATTAATCCGTATAAATCCCCTAGTTACCACTTTTTTTCAAAACATGTTTCATACAGGAAAAAAAATAAACAGTAGTAAGAAATTACAGTGCAATTTGAATTAAATAACATTACAAAATACCCCAGGCAAACACACCTCATCTAAAGTTGCTTTGCCGTCACACTCACCAGAGGTTTTATTTTTGGCACTTCTCAAGAGAATTAACATATTTTAAGTATATTTTCAAAGTCATAATTATTTACGCTCTCCACACTAGCATTCTGACTGAACAGCGTTTTGAATGGAAATTAATAACAAACGACCCAGAACTTCTAGAGGACATTGTTCATGAAGGATCAATGGAGGTTGTTGCTAGCTGGTAACCCGAGTTTTTGTGGGAAACATTTGCGCATGTGCAGCATGAGGGACTCTCTTTGCTGAATGTTTTAGGCAGAAATGTTTCACAGAATGAGGATTACTAGCCAGAACTGCATGTTGAATTTTTTTGTCCCCCCAGTGATTTAACAATGCTGGGCAAGAAAAGTGGAGACTGACGCTCCTTCAAGAGTACCATTGTAGACGTCGGCTGTATAAATAATTAATGTGTACACAGGAGAAACTCAGATATCACAAAACAACAGCAGCTTCAAAGAATATTTCAACAAAAAACAAACAAACTGTGCCTGTGTTTTGGGTGAACTATCTCTTTAAGAACGCTTAAAACACCCCAAATCATAAACGGCTAGCTCAAGCTAGCATTACGAACGGAAGACATGTCACATGACCACAGCGACGTGCAGACCTCGTCAGCATTCGTGCACTATATTCCACCTGAACGCGGAGATTAAGCTTTGTACACAACTTTTGATACAGCAGGCAAATAAACTTTTCAAGTATTGCAATAGTTTTTTTTTGGAGTGATCAACACGACAGTTTCATCTTCGTAAAAGCGTATTCTCAAATGTCATGCGTTCCTGAATGCGACATCTACGTTTAAATACTTTAATTTGTGTAGCCAGTAAATGTTTCTCCATTGTAACGGACTGAATAAGCATCCACGATTAACCATTGTTTCCATTGAGTTATCCCTATTCATATCAAATAAACACGATATCATCTGATTTTTTTGTCAATTTGAAGCTTCGATGACGCAACGGATTCTCGCTGGGAAAAAAATGCAAGCAGTTTTTTTGTAATCCAAACATTGAAAGCGATTCCCTTTCAGTCATTTACATTCAAACACGGTAATACTGTACAAACATGATTTTGATTGATGGAGATCAGGCTGATTTTTGTTTTGTTTGTTAAAAAAAAAAAACAAGGCAAACGATGTACTAGTTCAGTGGTTCTCAACTGGTTCTGCTTCAGGACATAATTTTTGTCTGTTCCCGGTTTCACAGACAGGGTTTAGATTAAGCCAGGATTAGGCCTAATTTCAATTAGGGCATTTAAGTTGCTTTTATAAACATGCCTTAGGAAAAAAACTTGGTGGGCATCTTGAGACAAAACAATGACACAGACTTATTTTAAGATATTATCTTTCAGTTAAAACAGCTCAAACATGCATTTTAGTCTGAGACTTGGCTTAAGCCCCGTCTGTGAAACCAGGAATAAGCCGTGTGTCAAAATTAATTGAGTTTTTACTTGAAACGAAAAATATCTGCCAGCGGGGTCAGAAAAATAAACTAAATTAAAGCTGTCAACAGGTGGCGCTATGACTAACTGAATATTGCCACGTAGATGTCTTGAGGTCAGGACTCTTATCAAACATGTGAAGTTTGGGGCAGGTTGGACATTGTATGCCTGAGATACAACAAATATCGGTTTCATGGCGAAACATTAGATATCGTCAGGCCGCCACGGACACGCCCTTCAGCGAAAACTCAAGATCTTCGTAATTTAACATCACAAAGGCATTTAGATTAAACCTGCCAAATTTGATGATGATCCGATAAAAACTGTAGGAGGTTTGTTAAAGTATGAGGCTCGGAAATGGCAAAAACTAATACAATTCTAAACATCTCACTTCCTGTTGGTTTTCAGATTTAGCTTCCAGGGACTTTTTTATAGGTATTGGGCTGTTACATGTGTCTACCGAATTTCATACCTGTACGTGAAATGTAGTGCGAACGGCACTTAATTGAAATGTTCTAGGTGGCGCTGTGGAGCCATTTTGCAACACCTAATTCTGAAACCCATATCACCACTTCTGAAAATGTGTGCAAAGTTTCATGCGTTTTCTAGCATGTTTAGGCCCTCAAAAATGCGATTAATTTCGGAGACGAAGAATAATAGACTGAGCAATTACAATAGGGCCTTCGTTTTTTACTACATTTTTTTTTTCTTTCTGACAGCATTGTCAGATATTTTTCCTCTTTTAAGCAGTCACTTTAAACTGTATGAATTAAGTAAGCACAAACTCTTTATCTTTGTTGCAAATGGACCAATATCTATTGTAGTCTGGTCGTTTTTTTGTTTATGGTTTTTAAGAGGTTGGCATGTCTAATTTGATTTGCTAATAATGAACATAAATTTGTGACAAAACCATTGAGTGTGATTGGATGTCCAGCCTGAGCGTTGATGCCAACAACAAAAGATATGGTAAGAATTTCCATTTATTTTACTGCCCTAACTACGCATGATTTCCTGGTTAATTGTATTGTATTATTTGCACTAACATATGAATTCTGCTTTTCAGAACAGATCTTCGACCGACCATTTGAGAACCACTCAACTAGTACTCACTACAACAAGATACGTACAAACCCTTTTAATGCCTTCACTCCGGGAATTAAAATACACCAGAAAAACAAAAAGGTTCTAAATCTAATCAAACTGTCGACCGCAAAACCTGATTATCACGTGTTCCTCTGTTCTACTAAATGCATGGTATTGCATGTCATTTCCAGAGATATCCTAGTCACTCCTGCCATAGAAAAATACCCATTTAACTTTTAAAAAAAAGCAATATATGAGACAGATAACTAATAACATTCACAGTGCTATGATTATATTACAATAACAGTGATTTAAAAAAAACAATAGAGACGATGGTTGATTTGTTTCTTATTCTCTGTATGACCGTCCAAGCACCTTGGCCGTCTGAGGTTAGAATAAAACTAGGTCATGTGAGTACCTCGCAGTCATGGGTAAGTGCCTGCAGGTGGCAGCACCTAGACACTATTGATGTTTCTTCTTGCTGGTCCCATTCTGCACATGTTTCCTAAGAGGAAGCAAGACGTATAAAAAGCACAGAGTCAGGCTAGAAAGAGGTGATCACAGGATGCATGTGGCATGGTCAGATATCACTTCAAGGTCAGAGAGATAAGGACAAGAGCAATGCCATGACGCTAGTCACATCCAATCGCCACTCTTCACAGATCAGGTTGAAACAGACTGCCGCAGTCTGTGATCTCAGATTGCGTTACCCTAAACCTAAAGCTATTGATGTCAACAGGCGTGAGGCACAATGCTACCTTACCATGTGGTTAGAATATCTAGAGCCCAACGGTGAAACATTTCAAGGACTGGAGCCCAGGTTAAGCAGAAATCAAGTGTAGAATATAGCCATACTCTTCTGTAGTAGTTAGCTTTATAATTTTTGGTAAAGCAAAACTACATTTTTGACAGAAAATGAACATGCTTGCCTTCAAGTTACGTTCTCAATAATTATAATCACCAGTAGGAATGACCCAAACAAAATTTAACTGCGCCTTTCCAACTCGCAAGTAGAAACTTCCCAAGGGGACTTTGAAGGAACAATGTTTTAAGGTAGTAAACTCTCTCAATTCTGCTAGTCAACCACACAACTTCCTCTTTATGACACACACATGCTGTATACCTGAACTAACCACAGACTGCTGCATCTCTCCACTTACCCTTCAGTAGACGACTGATCATTAGTGTCTGTTCTTTCCTTTAGGTCATCTTCCTCGTACTCCCGGACATCGTTTACTTCCTTCATCTGGCCCGTCAGGACCTTCGCCACAAACAGCACGATGAACTGCACAGAGACCAAAACGTCTGACATTTACAGAGATTTTTCATAGCATACTTGAAGGGGGGTAAATTGCGGTAGGTTCTCGGCTAGTTACCCGAAGTTACTTTGTAGGTTAAAATTCAAGTGGACAGTTAATGGGATCTGTCAAGGTAGTGTGCACTGTCCAAATTGTAAGTGTATTACAAGATGCTTGGGATAAAGTATCTGCTAGATAGCTAGCTAACATGAACTGATACCACTGATAACAGGGTAATACTGATTAACACTGATAATTCTACTCGTTTTGAGTAGAACATTTTATCTTAAGCAACTTAAAGTACACTTATTTCTGGGAGAATCCCTCTAGAGCAGTGGTCTCTAATCCTGGAGGAACCCCAACAGGACACATATTGGATGCCTCCCTTATCTGACACCCGTTCAAGGTCTCAGAATCTTGACTGTCAAAGCGGGTGTGTTTGATTTGGAGGCATCCAAAATGTGCACGGTTAGGCACACTCCAGTACCAGGGTTGGGAAACACTACTTGCTCAAGGGCACCATGATAATTGCTCATGGTGAACTTGTTACTCAAGCAGGCAACCTTCGGGTTACTAGCACTGAGCTCTACTATACTGCCACAAGTGTTCTGAAACTACCCATTCTTACCAGGAACCAATAGATATTCATGAGGAGCAGGGCAAACAGGAGTGTGTTGAAGAAGAAGTAGAAAGGGATGTTGGGAACTGACTGGAGGCTGGTGACGCAGGAGGCCCACAGAACTTTAAGGGGGAACCAGTACAAACGGAACCAAAACCTGCACAAATGGCAAGAACAAACTAGATGAATCAAACTACATCTTTCGAGCATCCTCTAGACTAGGGCTGGGTATCGAGTTTGATACTCTTTAGGCACCAACCGAATTTCCTCGATGCCATCGAGTATCATAAAAGGTTTTGTTGTTCGATAGCAAATTTCGATACCTAAGGGGTTAATCTTGTCAACGTCAGTGAGCCAATAAGCATGCAGCATGATTAGCTGTGGCGGAAAACCACTAGTTTACGGTTGTTACACCTAGAGCATTACGGCTCTGACATGGCCACTCTAGTCAATGCATCTGACGGAACAAAACCTTGTCGGAGCCGTGATGCGCCGCAGACGTGTGCAGTGTAAATAGGGGTAAGTGTCCCAATCCACATAGATGTAAAAGATGTGGAAAAGATCAAAAGTATGGCTCAATTTCACCAGGCTCGATGCCAACAGCACACAATGCAATATTCACAACAAGATAATTGCTGCCAAGACCAGCAACATGACAAATCTGAAGCACTTGACAGTGCAAGGAATAGCTTAAACTTAAGAGCAGAAAGTTGCTCCGTATTCATTTACATTTATGCATTTGGCAGACACTTTTATCCAAAGCGATTTACAGTGCCCTTATTACAGGGACAATCCCCCTGGAGCAACATGGAGTAAAGTGCCTTGCTCAAGGACACACTGGTGGTGACTGCTGGGATCTGCATATCAGTTCAGTGGTTTAACCCACTGGACCACCATCACCATCGTATTCAACTGCAAGAAGAACTGCAGCATCACATAAATAAAACGAAACTCAGCATATAGACTACTTTATGCGTGCACTTGAGCGTGAGGCATATATTCCGCTCCCCAGTACCCTAAATTAAATTGGTATCGAATAATTTATCGTTCAGGAACCGGTATCGAAGTCATGGTATCGGTATAAAAAATTTGGAACGATACCCAGCCCTACTCTGGACACTGGGTAAAGGCTAGGACAACACAAACAATCCATTACAAAAGTGCTAAGTACACGTACAAGGGATTCTGTGGAGCAGAGGGAAAATCTGGCCCTTGGGGGCCACTGTCCTGCAGAGCATAACTCTAACCCTAATCAAACACCTGCCAGTAATGTCTAAGTAAGCCTTAACATTTTTCCAAACTCTGCAGAACCGTGGACTCAAGGGTCAGAGTTGCCTATCCCTGCTGTAGACCCTTATATGGGTCATTTAATTTAACCAAGTAGGACATGTTCCAAGATGAACATCCTTTGTTTTTGCACAGTATTCCTATCATCCTTTCCCAACCTTAAACCAAGGGTACTCAATCCTGCTCCTGGAGATCTATCTTGCTCCATAGTTTAGGTCCAGAAATTACTTTAGGGTGCGTTCACACTTGTAGTTCGGTTTACTTGGTTTGTTTGGTCCATACCAAAAAATTTTAGTCCTGGTCCACTTAGCCTTCACATAGGCATTTCTATCACTGAACCTAAGGTCGTAGGGATATGTTCAC
The DNA here is from genome assembly GCA_033150135.1 of Gobio occitaniae. Taxonomy (NCBI): domain Eukaryota; kingdom Metazoa; phylum Chordata; class Actinopteri; order Cypriniformes; family Gobionidae; genus Gobio; species Gobio occitaniae. The sequence goes on from JARQWZ010000615.1 coordinate 7,204, forward strand.
AATCTGATTTGTCTTTTATGACATATTGCCTATTTTGAGACAGAACTTACCGAACATCCAAAACAATGCTGTGTGCTGGGATAAACGCGCTCGTTGTGTGTGCGTAGCTTCATATGATGGTATTTTGACCAGCTGAGAACTCATTAAAAGAGTTTATAAAATGTGTAAAAGAGTCTAAACAGCGGCAGGAATCCCTCCGTCACACAGTCAGACTAGGCGTCTGAAGCGGTTCTGATGCCTATACCGAACTCTGATGGGCAACATCACGATTATGACGAGAAAAAACAGGTATGTCTTTTTAGGGTCTCAACTTCCTGTTTTTCTATATCATTGGTCCGTGTTGCTTTCATACATAATTTGAACCGCACCTGAGTTCATTTGGAAGCGGACCGAGACCCATCTTCTCAGTGGTCTCGGTCCACTTGTTTGGTGCTCACCAGGGTTCAGATGGCAGCGTATGGTCAAATGAACCGCACTAACAGAGCAATCGCACCAGAGATTGTTTTAATCAAACCAAACATGCCAAGTGTGAACACATTCTTAGAAAAAGTTGTCTGAGCAAAATCAGAGGGTAGTGATCACTCAATTGGAATATTGTTCCATGGCCAACGAAGGATGCATGTCTACTTGTGCAAATCACTTTAAACCTTGTATAAGTTTTCCATGCTGTGTCATGTTTGCATCAATAACAAAGCTTCTGGTTTCTTGTTCAACAAGCAAGCCTCACCATGTGATGCTAAAGCTAACGGCACCCATGTTGGACAGGACATCATTGATGAAGTGCTCTTTCCCTCCCCGGATCTTGAAATAAACGTTGACCTTGGTGAATTCCAACTGAATGTCATTGATGTCATGAAGAAAGAGGACGAGAATGCCAATGTTGTGGTATCTGAGGACGATATGTTCAAAAACAGGAATGAGTGGTTAATGAACGGTGGCTTTTAGTGGCATATCATTTGAGTTAATTCTTTGTATCATTTATTCTTTAAGATGCAAGTTCTTATTATATACTATGGAAAATAAAATGAAACGTAAATTGCCCTGACCTAAAGGCATAGGAGAATGTTATCAGGGCCAGTGTGATGAAGTGATGCACCACCATGACAAGGGAGTCCTTTCTCCATGCGTCCATGTAGACCGTGGCATATATGGAATGGCCGTAGAAGCTGCCCTGGATAAGGTAAGCTATCGCAATATCGAGGGGTACTGACATCCCACTCTTCCAGTCTAAACCCGAAAAGACAGAAAAAAACCAGTGAGACTCCACAACCATAAAAATAACAACATTAGATAGTAATGACCTTGACTTGCTGACAAAATGTTGAACATTGGCCTCATTAAACCGATGGTTTCTGCTGATATAGTATAGATTAAAGCTGTTTGTGTGTTGCTCTCAAGGGATGTTCACGTTGCAGCAAGATACCATTCATTTTCTATGAAGGTTGATGGTTTCCGTCAACAACAATCTTTGGCGTTGTGACAATCTTTATTGGGATTAATAAAGTAGTATCGTATTGTTTATGCAAATGAGTAGTGACATGATACACCAACTACCAATTGGAGTGTAAATGGTGATCAGTGGCCTGATGTGAAAATGGGACTTCACAATAACTGCCATTATATTGATAAGGAGCATTAACAGATGATAGCAACTTATGATCTTTAATGTTTAATCATTCATATTGATGTTTACTCTGATTTTAAGTCGTTAAACATTTAACAGTGACAACAGAGAAAGTGGCCTTTCTCGAAAGCTTTCCTGGGACTTTCAAGGATCCTGAACACGCATTTTTTAAGTATTGTATTTTGTACCATCTGAAACCAAAAGTAGTGTGTAATCTGTTTACTTTAACTTTTTTTTTAAAGTCAAGGGTATAGTTATTCAGGCCCGACAGGGTTTAATCAAATAATTATTTGCAAAAACAGAACATGAGTCGGCTTTAAAGCTTACCGTAAAACACAGACGGAGGGTTTTGAAAGAAGGAATAACTAGTGAAAAACAAAAGGTAGCTGCTGTATGACCACGACATTGTGTAGAAGACCAGCTTCCACGCGCTCTCCGGCATCTTGGAGACATCTTTTGATGGGATACAACACCATCGTCCAAAAGGCTGTGGAAGACAAGAGGAAAGAATGACATTGCAATGCTAGCATTTGCATAGCAGGTGTTCATTCGTCAACAAAAGACTTCTAGCAACTGAATGGCAGAGGATCAATGATGCTACACAATGCTACAAGGTAATTTACCATGTTGTACACACCTGTAACAGTAAATTCATTTGTGCATTTAATTTGCTAAAAAAATCTAATTGTCTTCCCAGGTTCTTCTGCCTTTGTGATTTCTTGTAAAAGATGAGTCATGACATCAGATGACTCAATTGACCCATTGACGGTAATAGCCTAAAGCTGAAGTCTTATTTCATCTTTGCTAAACTTGGGTATTTTCTTCGTATGTTGATGTGTGCTCACATGCCTTCACCTTATCTCTCCCATGACAGACTATCCTGCTTGTGTGGACACAAAAGCCGAATGTCACGGTAACTGAAGATGCTAAAGGCTCATCTTAATCATTCATCTATTCACAAGCATCACCTCCACTTGCTGTTACCTAATATGCACTCTCCCTTCTGCTCAATAGGATAAAAAATAGGCCACTAAAGCTAGGCATATACTGTACATTGGCATCATTTGACCACACTTTTGTGCTCGTAGTCTCATGGTTGCCTGTGATTGGTCAAGAGACAATGTGGCGCGCACCGCAGAATATCCACCACGTGGATTCTGCTCTAAGCCTCCACCCGCTGGGGTTATTTATAGAGGCCAGCTGTCACCAAACTGCCCCACCCCCGTTCCTCTATCATCACCACCTCTAGCTGAGGCCCGAGGTTCAGGCTGACTGATGCTGGTTGCTGCAGCACGTGGTTGTGATAGAGAGCACACACATCCTTTCTCAGCTGAGCAGCCTCACATTGCTTTGCGCTCTAATGGCCACACATTAATCAAATAAAAGTGTAGGCGAGACAAATGAGATCTCTAACATCCCAGTTGCTTCTTCTAGAAGTTTAATGGAGACAGATTGACTCTTGCAGTGCAATCACATTTACAGATACAGATATGATCTTCAATATGACTCAGTATAACCAACTAATTTTAGTAGGGCCGCCTCCGACTAAAGATTTTTTTATTCGACTAGCCATTCATTTATGCAGTTAGTCGGCTAATCGCACGTTTGCATGAATTTAATTACTTAAATATATACTGGGGGCTGAAGCGCACACATAAGGCTTGCCGCGAAGAACCGGCAAAAGTAATGATTATGAATGTGTCGGAAAAAAATAGCAAGGACACATTTTAATTACAGGGGTTTTCGCACCCGTAGTTCTAGCCAACTAACCACCTGGATGGTTCCCCGAAAACTTAAAGTCAAGTCACCTTTATTTATATAGCGCTTTTTACAATGCCGATGTTTCAAAGGAGCTTCACAGTGTTAAACAGGAAAATAATGCACCAGAATTTGATTCGGCTATAGTGTCAATGCGGGCTGATCAGTAATTTAGTTGAATATTTAGTGTCCCCAACTGACAAATCCAAAGGTGGCAGAGGCAACGGTGGCAAGGAACCAAAACTCCATCAGGTGACATAATGGAGAAAAAAAACTTGTTTTAGGTTAATATAGCCTATAGAAATTAAAACATGTAATATGAAATAATGAATGATTTTTATTTTAAATAATAGACTAATTCAAAGCAAGGCCGTAACCGGGTCAAATGGAACAGTGAACGAAATTCTAGGTCTAATTCTAGTTGGGAAATAATCTTTTTTGGAACTATTTGTAAACAATATTTGCATGAATTTGCGTCAAATATATTATTAGTCCCGAGATTCTTCGCATGAGTGAATAAATGCATAGATCCGCAATTAACTTTTGAATTCCCCAGTGGTCTGTGGGTAGAATTTTTGTCAACCGTGTCAAAGGTTCCGGGTTCTAATCCGCCCTCATATAGTTTTTCTTCATTAAAATCAAAGATGTTCATCAATGATTGTATAATAAGACCATGGACACGTTTGCATTTTGTTTTGTGATTTCGTCGCTGAACTGACACCGACAGAAAACAACGGTGGATGACATTAAAGAATGGCTTTTTATTGAAAATAAATTATTAAAATTGATCAATTTATTAAAAGTTTAAGGTATACTTATAATATATAAATATAAATACATACAAAACACAATTTACTTAACAAATTCACTGTAAAACCTAAGCCACCTAACCCAACTACAATAGGCCTAAACACTAAAAATAACAGTTACAGTACTAATAACAGCAAAGTTGCTGGTATTCTTGGTATGCTACAAACCAGCTTCAAGGTTCAGCTTTATTTTGAAATATGACCATATTCTCTGGCTGAATATTTTAGAATGCGTCGCTTCTCACATGGCGCAGCTGCCACAATAGTGCTGTATGACAGCTCAGCTGTATCGGTTTTTCTTTTTTATTCAAAATATTCACAAACTTGCTAACTATTTCATGAACTATCTGATATTCTGATTTCCAAATATGTGTGAGTGAATGTATGTTAGTTGATCCATAATGCGCGATGGGTGCTGCTATGTTAGTTTGCGCCTCAGAGAATCGGATCTGTCGGATTTACACCACATATATTCATCCTCTTCTCACAAAATACATGAAAGTAAGTGACCGCTGAACTGGGTGAAGAATAGAGTAAACTATATACTTACTATATAATGTGTATCTGATATGAATAAAACACGTCTGAAGTCTGAAAGGATTGTTTTTGCCGCAACCATAGACATCAGTGTGTGTGTTTTTGCTAGTACTTATGAGCATTTAAATGTCTGAAACCTAAAATAAACATTATGTAGTTGAAAACACTGAATAGTTGTGATATGTGATGAGTGCTGAGCTTGTCTGTCTCTGGCTTAGCGCCAGCCAAAGCGCGAAAGTATGTTTGAATTTAAGTGGCACCGAAATCTGCATTCTTATTCGGTCCGGTCACATGGGGTTATATGGGTTTCAACCCTATATTTATAACGTCAACCCTATATTTGACGTTGATGGATGATGGGCAAACATTTGGATTTCCTGACAGACAAGACTGTAGTTATCTCAAGATCCCGTTGTTAATGATCTCATAGACTGCGTGACTTTGCCACTTCCTGTGGATTTTTTTTCTAACCGACTAATACAATTTTAGCCGACTAAGCCTCTTCTAGTCAACTATTATTTTTTTTGCTATGCTATCCACTTCAGTTTTCTAGCTCTAAAGGCTGATTTATATTTCTGCGTCGGACCTACGCCGCATCCTCTACACCGTAAGTTACGCGTCGGTTTTCATTTATACTTCTGTGTTGTTGTCGGCGTCAATGTGCAATTCCACATGCAGACGCTAGGAGGCAGTGTCCACAGGCATGTTGATGGTAACCCACAGTATCAAGGCGAAGAAGAAGCAGCTTGTGTTGTGTACATTGTCGGAGTAGCAGCAGTAGTGACCGTTCTTGCAGCTTGAGTTGTTGTATCTAATACAAATGAAGCATCTCTAGTTGATTAGTAGAGTTAAATAAGAGGTGATCTGGTGCTGGAAAGCGTTTGTGAAATCATGCCGAGTGCTCGTGGCCGCTGTTTTCAGTATCGGTGGCTCGTGCACAGACAAACGCTTCAATCGTTTGCTATTGCGGAGACTATTCATTCCGTTGAAATCACAAAACTGAAATGCACCCTAAAGTGTCCCTGTTTTTGATATACAATCATTGATTAACATCTTTGGTTTTAATGAGAAAATAAATAAACTATACTCAGCGGATCTATGTATTTATTCACTAACATGAAGAGTCTCTGGACTACAAAATATTGTGTTATATAGCAGATGTAAGGATGAAACTATCATCCCATTTCTGGACACACACACATACTGTTATCACAGATTTATTTTTTAATTTATTGACCTGAGGGAGGGGTTCTGGCAGACCAATCACAATGCTTGCAGTCCGTGTAGAATTGACGTGTTGTTACATTTTTGGAGAGGAGCACGTCAGGGTACGTCGTAGGCTATGCATGCAATACACAACCTACGGCGTACACTCGACGCAGAAGTATAAATTGGCCTTTACTGTATTTAATTGGTGTCTCTTGTCATTTCTCCTTAGAAATTGCTGCAGAAACTTGTGATGCCTAATTAAACACAACTGAGCTCTCAATAAGTCTACTGAGTTTTGGAAAAGCAACTCCTGAGCAATAGAAGTTTCCTCTGGGAATGCTTGTTATGATAACACGTTGCAACCCATTCAGGGCCAGCAAACTACTTTTGCTTGCTTTCCCAGCATATGAATGGCAAGCAGAAGAGAGGGCTGAACTGAACCTGATGACACATGAAACGCATTTTCTAGGGTCTTGCACAAGAGCCGACCTGTCAATTAAACATGCAGTTTCCATAGCAACTATTTTGAGGATGGCAAGTGGTTTTGTAAAATAAATCAAAGACAAATGACAACAAACACAATGTGAAAGAACAAGCCCTTCTCCCACGTATGTAAACAGCAATTGTTCACATGGTGTAATTTCCTTCCTTGTTGCTCTCTTTGGATCTGCATTGTATTAAAAGCGCAACTTAAAGGAGTTTCCACCCAAAATAGTTAAAGAATTTTTAACCCATTTGCCGGTTGTATTGGTATGGATCACTTATGGTCACTTTCACTTGCCATTTTAAGAAGTTAAAGAGTAAATACTGTATTAAATGTTCTTCTATTAAAGATTCTTTTGAGTTTGGAACAACATATGTGAATAAGCAATTACAAATATTCCTTAAAAAAAAAAAACGTACAAAGATCAGGACATTCAGTAAGAATGCCAATATAGTTTTAGCCAATTAAACCCCTTTTCCCATTCTTTGGAGGTTCAAGAGTCAGAAAAGTAATAAAAGCATCTCCACAGAGCCAGATGGAGCCACTTCTTGTCCCCATTTCCCCCTCAAACAGCCTCCCCCTTCCTCCCTGTTGGGCTGAGTTGTATATCCTTAGGCTTTGATTGTTCTTGGAATGACTATTTCGTTTTCTGCTGTCATTTCAGATAAAGCTAATGTATCTAATCGTGAGATCAGAGAACTTGAAACAGGGCGGTGCAAAGAGGAAGGAAGGATGCAGACGACGATGCCTACAGATAATGGCATGCAATTTCCACTCCGAGAACCAAACATTTGAGAAACACATCAACACTTGCATTTGGCACAGTGCAATTCATCAGGTCTCTGGGCGGGCATAAACTAACAAGTGCTTTAATCGCCTTTCACAGTCAATGTACTTGGACTGAACATTTCTGAAGGTCACCTTATGTTATCAGGTGGTCACCATAGATGTTAGATCTTCTGTCTGCATTGGCCGATCGCAGTTCCTGCTTGGTCAACTACCATAAGTGACTCTGTGGTCATTAAAAATCCCAGGATGTCCTTCGATAAAGAGTAGGGGTGTAACCCCGGCATCCTGGCCAAATTTGCCCATTGGCCCCTGTCCATCATGGCCTCCTAATCATCCCCATATACATATACGATTGGCTTCATCACTCTGTCTCCTCTCCACCAATCAGCTGGTGTGTGGTGGGCATACTGGTGCAATATGGCTGCCGTCGCATCATCCAGGTGGATGCTGCACATTGGTGGTGGTTGAGGAGATTCCCCCCTTCTATGTAAAGCGCTTTGAGTGCCTAGAAAAGCGCTATATAAATGTAACTAATTATTATAATTAATTATTATTATAAGTGCTTATTTTGTAGTAAATATTAGGTTTGTTGAAGTTCTACCATTTTATTCCAATTGACCTATCGGTAAGCTCCTCCCCTTGAACACAGATGAGCCAATGGCAGTTGAGTATCAGTCGCACGGGGAACTTGGGACATCTTTAGGTTTAAGCGCCATAGAGAAACATGGGAAAATCCGAAGCTCTCATAAGTTGATGGTGTTTATACTACACAACTGGTAAAACGATGTGTCTGGGCTTATTAAGTTGCGATTAAAGGGATGATGAATTGAGAAATCAACTTTGCTTTGAGCCTTTGATATATAAAAGTTCATCCAGTTTTGGAGCCGAAAACTTCTTTGTTAGTCAAAGAAAAGCTTTTATTGACACTAGGCCCAGAAAATGCTCGATCTCAGAATATATCGACCACTGACTGGGTAATCCTTTATTTAAGGCAGGGGTCCCCAAACTTTTTTCTGTAAGGGCCACATCATTTTTCCTTTCTTTAATGGGGGGCCGGGTCGGTCAAATTACATGGGCCGGAGTGACTACCAGTATAATTGTGAGATTTTATTATGATTTTAAATCTATTCATCAAACTAAAAATCTAGTGTTTAGCATAACATTATAGACACACTTTCAAAAATGTTTATTGCCAGCATACAGAAGTTATTACACGACCATTAACACAGGGGCAACTTCAGAGCTGTCAAACATGGTTATGTGTCCTTATCATCTCTACGAGGCACCTTCAGTTCTGTCCCCTTTTGAAAAATACTGTTCGCTAGAACTGCGTGTGCTTGGTTTGTTACCACAGTTATCTGCGTGCTTCCTCAGCGATGAAGTTCCACATTTGCTGCTATCTTCTCTTCATCTCCTCAGGATCCATCATGACGAGTGCAGTGCAGGCAGATCGCGCGCGGTTGTGAATCTCCTAGGATTCACATTTGCGCGCCGCACGGCCACAAATAAACTAAGATGGATTTGAAATTATTTTATCAACTTGAAATACAGGCAAGGCATATTTTTGTAGATGTGTTCCTAAAAATATGCATACTTTTTTTAGGAACACATCTACAATATACATGCATATATTTATATATATATATATATTCGTTTGCACGTGACTGTTTAAAACCTGTGTTTAGACCCGTGTTTGTCCCTTGTCCGACCCGCACCCGTATCTGACACAGTTAGGATGTTTTTTTCACCCGTTTCAGCAATATTCGCGGATCACCCGTCGGGTACCCGCCCGTGCATGACTCTGGTTCAGAGGGCCGGTCCAAATGTGGGGGCGGGCCGTATTCGGCCCGCGGGCCGTAGTTTGGGGACCCCTGATTTAAGGTGTTATTGGTTCATTTGTGATCAGACTCTGACTTGTAATGTTATGGTTCAGTGCTCGCAAAGCCCAACGTCCCGGGGCTATGTGTTTTTCAGACAGGCTACCAAAACGTATCAATCTTAAATAGTGAAATAACATTCCTTTCTTGCGTGTGTGTGTGTGTATGGTTTGCGGTTATATTCACTGATCGGGCAGGCCAAGTAATAAAAAAATAACATTCCAATCAATCGTGGGTGGATGAGAGATGAATCATTGCGTTTGTTTGAAAAATACATTTTGCGAGTCCTGTGAGCGTTTCCCCAAACGCTTTCAAAACAATTCCCACATGTACTGAGAGGAGCTGAAGCTCATTAAATATGCACATCTTATCCAATCCTAGCCGTGGGCGTTTACTTCCAAGTCTTCAGTGCGGCACGCCCATAGAAACTGAGCGTTTCTTCAGAGAGTCTCAAAACCAGGGCAGAAAAATAGCCTATTACTTATTCATTATGATGTTTTTGAATGTAAAAACCACGCAAACGTCATAAGTTGACCTCAGACAACAGTATAACATTTTTTTAAAAGCCAGTTCATGACCCCTTTAAAGTTAGTGAGACCTTGCTAACATACAAACCGAAATAGCTAACTGTTCTCACGTCATGTAACGTTAACAGAGTAGGTCAAAAACAAACAAAAGTCTACATTTTAGTGCCTCTACATATTGAAATGGTTAAATGTAGAGTCATTTAATCTCACCCTGTGGGGATCCTGGATGTTGTTGTCTGCTATCGTGACAACCGTAACGAGAGGCTTCTCCCGCTTGCATTGTGATCTGTAAACCCTCGCTTCCAAAATGAATCTCCCACAATATTTATTTAAAAATCTTTTATATATCCCTCCATAGCATATTTAAGTCCCACTTGTAACACAAGCTCTTTTAATGCTTTTCATTGGTTAAATATTTGTCAAATCCACTGACAGACGTAAAGGGTGACCAATAGCATTACTTTATGAAAAAAAACCTGCTTATAATAACGTAATATTATTTATGTCACTTAAGTTATTAGTTAATGATGAACTAATAATTTACAAACATTTACATAAATGATTGATAAGTAATATGCTAACATTTTATGATTATTTACTAATGGTTTGTTCATCATTTGTTCAAGATTAACCATTGTTTACTGAGATGATACTAAAACAATTTTGACATACTTCAATAATTTATGAATGATAAATAGTGTATCAACTAATAACTCAAACATCTACTATTGTTTTGATTTATTTCAAGATTTACAATTTTTTAAAGATAACTTACAGCACATGTGTAAATTGTTAACATACCACTGATTAATAAGTTATAAAAAAAAATATAGTCATGTTTTGTAAATGATTAGTTAATCATTAACTAATAATGTATACATTTATTTTTTTGTTTGTTTTTTCAATTGGGATCATGTAACTGTGCTTTTATTTGATATTTTTGTTCCTATTTTTGCTGTTTCTTTTTTTCCTCTCTCTCATTTTTCTCTTGTGTGTGTGTGTGTGTGTGTGTGTGTGTGTGTGTGTGTGTGTGTGTGTGTGTGTGTGTGTGTGTGTGTGTGTGTGTGTGTGTGTGTGTGTGTGTGTGTGTGTGTGTGTGTGTGTGTGTGTATATTTGATGCTCTGTTCTTGTTTTTAGGTTGACTTTTTAACATTTCTGTCAAGGGTCTGCAGATTAAAAATAGCCCTTTGGGCTAATTCTGGCACATTTACATTCATGTTACAATGTTTATTAATGTGCACAGCCCCTGTAAACAAAATAAACTAAACTAATTACTTATAAGTGACTTATAACTGAACGTCGTTGACAACGACAAAATTAGGGGCTGAATTCAAAATCGCATATTAACATACAACTCATACTATTTCATATAAATATATGGCAGGAATAGCAATAGTAATATGCTAGTACGCTAATCTGAATTCAGCCAGGGTAGATCTCGGCACACTGACAAATTTAAAAGTAGATCTTTGTTCAAAAAAAGGTTGGGCACCCCTGGTATAGATGCATTGCCTAAAATGGGAATGGCATTTTTGGCCACGTTTACACACATATTGCATAAAGTAAAATGGTATATCAAATTATCCTGTATCTTTCGTAACATTGAGAATCATATTTATCCAAAGTTTGAATTAAAAAACAAAAACAAATTTATTGGTGAAGAAAAAAAATTACATTGTTTGTCTATTCATGTCTTTTAATTTTCTCAATAAAGGGGTTCTGGTGTCCTCCACAGAGCAGAGGATATAGCATATAACATAGGAATTAAAAAAAAATATATCAATTTGTTTTTTATGCTCCAAACAATAATGACCGGGGGAAAAAAATCTAAATTCACAAAACCTTTTTTTCTGGTTCTCAGGAAGATGACATGTTAAAATACTAGTAACGCATGTGTATGTTAATGATAATGCAATGGAGAGAGTTTGTGAATGAGATGTTAATGCGCACTACTTATGCTTTGCTTGTTCAGCTCTTACAGTGATTTTTTGGAGTGAAAAGGGAGGCAATAAACTTCATGAACTATCAGTAAAGTCTGGCCATCAATCGGACAGGGTCCAAAAACATTTTGGGATAAGGTTTTCACACTGACAGCTGTCATTGTAAGACAGTTAGCCACTCTTTTTGTTTATCCGAGTTAGCAACAGTAACTAAGGTGGGTGGGGCTTACCGATAGGTCAATTTTCATTAAATGTATCTATTGAACATATTGATGATGGTGCCATTTTTACATATTTGTAAAATTAGGTTCACATCTTTCAACAGGTAAGTAAACTAATAATCAATGGACCTGCTGTTGTCGTAATTATGTTTGTGCAGCATGTGTTAGGAATGTGAACTGGTCAACTTGGTGAACTTTACTATCTTAAGAGAGCTGATGACCTCTGTCTGTACGAACTGCTGTTAAAGAACTCAAAGGTTAATGTCTGCAGAAAACACAGCGTGACATGATATTCCTTTGGCAGCTGTTCAGACAGCCAAAGTTAATCGTAGTGGTGAAGTTGTTTGCCAGAACATGATGTTGTTGGGCATTTTGATTTCAGTGAAAATGATATCCTCTGGTCCAGTGGATGATGCTCATCACAGTCTCATCCAAGGTCAAAACATGCATTCGGCCAACCAGCACGCAATCAACACCTTGATTTTTCCACACACACACACACACACGGTTTACAGTACTGGCCAGATGGCCTTGTGCTAGTCGTCCATCGAGTCGGAGATTGTGAAAGTGCAAGGGAACTTTAAAAATGAATGGGCCTCATTAGCACTAAAAGCTGATGCCATAAATTGTTTATTAGGTATCATGGAGATTCGTTTAAAAAGCAAGTAGAGAGATCATGTTACGTACCACACGCGTGTGTTCCTGAGTGCAGGACATAGTCCACAAAACACTTTAAAATCTGCAGGCTATGTCAAAAATTATCTCGCAAGACATGAGACAATCTTGTGGCCAAAGTGCAGTATACTAAACCTGCAGTACTGAACGGTTTCAAACGGGCTCCATGTGAACACTATATTCAATGTCTTCTGAAGGTTGGTGTGAAGAACTTTATCCAGTTCATTTACAAAGTTATCGGGTGATTGAGTTCAACTCGCTGACTCAATCCTTCCAGGGGTTAACAGCTCACTGGAAGGGAAGATTATCAGTGAATATCATTGAAAGCCTTCAATAAAATTCACAGGTCATATTTGGGTGAACTATTCCTCTAAAGCAAGGAACACAGCAAACCAACGCCGACCAACTAGTAGCGACGAAAGTTGTCCTGACACACCAAGCCGACGCTCGACATCCGACGGCCAAGTAGCACGTCCGTTCTGCGCCTGCGTAAGAGCAAATAGCTTCCCGTACCAGCTGGTGGCTGGTTTTCGTTATTCAAAGCGGGAAACCGGAAGAGCTACCCTGTATACCCAGGCCCGGATTAAGAGCACGTAGGGCCCTAGGGCAATAACAAACCCAATCTTGGTGCCACAACGTTTTCTACCACAGAAATAATTAGTATTTTTTTAAAACAAAATCTTCTAAGCGCAGAGATACAATGAGTATATACTGTCTGAATTTTCCATTTTAATATTAAGTAGGCCTATATATAAATATCCCAGGCTGCAACACATTCACAGCATAAATGCATTAACTCCAGATATGAGGTCAAAGCAAACAGGTTTCCAGAAACCGCGAGAACTTTTGAGCATGCAACTGCCTTAAGGAGTTTTAACACCTGTGAGGTCCCAAATTGGAGATATTTGGGGGATGGGGGTGGGGGGTATTTGTGGGGCATGGTCCCCCAAGAAAATGTTGATATCTCTGATCTAAAAAAAATCTCTGAAGGCTAAAAAAATAAAAAGGCGGGCTTTAGACGATGATGGACAGATGATAAACAGTAGCGTAATTCAGCCACGTCATCAAAGGTGCTTGGGTCGAATTTGTTCTAATCCTAAACGGAGAACTTGTTCGTATATGCGTTCACCTTTACTATTTCTCTCAGAAATGATGATGGTGTTGGTAAGTACTCTGTGTATCCTAAAAATTATTTTTTTACAACACCGGCAAAGATCATGTACACTCATCTTTTTCTTCTAACGTTACTTATTCCAGCGTGCGGGTTGCCAAGTTTTTACAACAAAACCCGCCCAATTGCTACTCAAAACTAGCCAAAAACAAGCCCAATAGCTTTCTGGGGGGGTTCTCTGAAAAAAAAAATGGCATTTGGGGGGTAAAATGTGTTATTTTGGCAGGGCTGCCTGCTAAAATTCGCATTCCTGGGTCTGTATATCTCATAATCGGGGTCACTTCAACCCGCGGACATGGAAAACAACTCGCGGACTTGGAAACACTGTGCAGTTGAGTTCTGTTGACATTTGACAACTAACGTTATGCGTCGCTCCGTTGCTCTGATTGGTTGTAGGTCTATCCAATTGAGGTCTTTCCTGGTTCAGTTGAAACACGCCCCATAATCACAGCCCAACGGAGCAGGAGCTAGAATTGAGTATGACGACGTCAGGCTATCCTAAAGCAGCTGTCAAATATGAAATGTTTAGTTTAGGTACTAATATCTCCCACTGAAGTGCTGTGCGACTCGCGCAGCAGCTTCTGTGTACATAAAGCACTCTATTGGTCAATTATTTCACAACATTAAGTAAGTAAGTTAGTAAGCCTTTATTTGTCCCGCAGTGGGGAAATTGCATTTACCAACAGCAGGGGTACAATGGTAAAATCAACCCTTCTGAGACCTAAAATGACAAATGGGACACCCTGCGGTCTCGTGGACTTAAAGGGATAGTTCACCCAAAAATGATAATTAGCCCATGATTTACTCTCCCTCAAGTCATCCTAGGTGTGTATGACATTCTTCTTTCAGACGGATAAAATCGGAGTTATATTACAATAGTTCAGGCTAATACAAGCATTAGAATTGGATTCATAGTTGCTCTGTTTTTGAAGTCCATAAAAAGTGCATCTGTCCGTCAAATAACTGCTCCACACGGCTCTGGGGTGTTAATAAATGCCTTCTGAAGCGAATCGACACGTTTGTGTAAGAAAAATATCCATATTCAAAACTTTATCAAGTAAACTTTCGGGGTTTCGTGAACTGGTTCGCTAGCTAAACAGCCAATAAGAAAGATCAGATGGCCCGACTGACCGACGGTGATTCAACATGTCGAATCGGCTGAAAAATAGCCGACGAGGACCAACGTCACACCGAGAAAACTTAGTTGGCCAACGCATGAAAACTGCCCGACGGCCGACCGTCAGCTTGGTGTGTTCCAGGCTTAAGAAGAACTAACACACAAGAATCCCATCCCATTGATTCATTTTTTGCATCAAGCGTGCAATGGTTTAATCTTGCGACAGAAGGAGAGAGCCTCTTTAATGGAGATGGATATTATTAGCAAAGAAGCACAATATATTCAGGCCTGACACATTGATAAGTGATTAACTGTAGCTTATCTCTTAATTCTCTAAGTCATGCCTGTTTTTAATCACAAACTGCAGTGCTGCAACTCTTTGCCAAGACCTCGCACTCCCTTACTCATAGGTTACAAGCCAGACGAGGTCCTGACGCGTCACATATTTCCGTATAAACCTCACGGCAGCTGCCCCACGACATCCGTCAGTGTTTCTCCACGTGCCGAGACAAAAGACATAACAGAAGGGGGAATGAACCGCAGCCCAGAGCAAACATGGATGCAAAGAGCCCATGAATCATGGCGGCATTGATCCCAGTAATTGCAGCACATCAGCAAAGCCCACGAGAGTCATAAAAACACGTTTCAGGACAGGAAGTGAAACCAACGTCCGCCGCAAACATCAGCGTAGCCGAAAATAAGCAGCAAATGCAGTACATCATAGTCTAGGAAACAAGGCAATTCGATAAAGTTCATGTCCGGGAAACTTGATAGTTAATGTGGCCTGTTTGCATAGCCATCTTTGTATGTAAAAGGTAAAAGGTAAAATGCAAAGTAAAGAAAAAATATGTAAAACATCTCGTGCACATTGCAACTTCACATGGCGAGTTTCAAGCTAATTTCACTGGGCCGTGTGAAGCGAACCAAAGGTCTTTCTAGTTTAACAGCGGAAAAAAGTGCACCCACCAAACACCTCTTAAAATACACTTCCACTTTCACAGCCATAACTTGTGAACTTCATGCATCAAGTGTTAAAACGTGTGTTATACTGCTGTTCAGAAAAACAACAGCTCTAAAGCAAACGAGTGATGTTTGTTTGTGAGCAGCTCTCAGAATACTAAAATGGGTAGCAGTCGTAGTGATGCTCGACTTCACAAACATCTCTAATGTCAGAAACACACTCTCGCTCTAAATGCTCAAATGACCTTTAATATACAAATGCTGATGCAAACGACATCGAGGTTGCCAATGATGCTTTCAAACCTGGTGTTTAGTAAATATTTACAGGCCACTCCACTGAACTTGAACGTTTTTCAGTGACTGATACCGAAACACTTCGTTTAGGCCTAGTCGATATCAGTCTGTAACCAGTGGTGTATGCATTGACTGTGACTTCTGCAGTGTGTTTACCTCAAAGATGTACACGGCCAGTCCCTTGCGCACCTTCGTCCACATGACCGCGCACATGAAGAACAGGAAAATCTCCGTCCAGGTTATGTAGGCATGATCCAGCATGGTTTTTCTGGACAGTTCCAGTCCGCAGTCTTCACAGTCTCTAAAGGCACTGAAAATGACTGAAGATGCTCTGGTGATGAGCTCCATGTAGCCAGGCATGGTCTCCAACTCAATGCCCTCGCCGGAGGAACCATCATCCATGTGATTGGTTTCCATTATTTCCAGAAATACTATAATAATTGCTATAATAGCAAGCCACTTAGGGGCTAGAAAGCAAAGCACAATTCAAAAGTGCCACCAGCAATAGCTGCTGTAAACCTTAAGCTGATTATGGTATCTGAAGTGTCCTGTCTTCTAAATTAAACGACTAATGCCAATTAACAAATAATGCCAAACACACAGATGCCAACATTAACCCCTAATGCCAAGAGAAAAACGATTATTTTATATAATAAACTGCATATTAGCCAATATCAGCCATTGTTTGCCACAATCATGTGCTTAAATATATCTCTGCTATATTGATATTAACACTTCCTTTTCTTTATGGTTCCAAAATCCATTGCACAGTATATGAATCAGCATTCCTGCATTGCCGGTTCATTTATTATTATCAATTCAAGCAGATGGCTCACAATTCTCTGGGCAATTTTGAAATGATGTTAAAGGTTAATAAAAACCATAACCTCTTTATATTCCGCGCGTGTGACGTCTGTCCATATGCGAAATTCTTCATGTGCCAAAATTGCGCGTCCTCTCCTTTGCGTTATTCAGTAAATATAACATCTCCTCTGGGTTTCATCTCATGTCGAGAGGTTTAAAGCAGAAATTATCCCTCGGTGTGTCCATATGTGGGTCGAATTTAGAAAACAGGTAGAGATAAAAATCGCTAAATGAAGACGGCTTAAATGAACCTGCGCACAAATCCTCTGAGCGTGTGATACGATATATTCGCAGACAAAAAAAAAAACACACACACACACAAAGACAAAAAAAAACAAATGTACCTAAAGCCTCGAGTGAGAGAGAAGCGACATCCGCGGCGCGCTTGTGAAGAAGTTGAGGTTAGTGACCAAAAAAAAGCCGATGATGATGATGCCCTTGTGTTCAGGTGAGTCGGTTCTTTTGAACGATTCGATTGAGTCGATTCGCAAAGCGGTTATGGATCACTCGAGACGTCTCTTTGGGTGTAGATGTAGTAGAACCAGAGTAGAACACAATAAAATGTTCGATATGTTTGAAATAGAAACAAAAAAAGAACAAGTATCGCAATACATGACAACAGTTTTGAGATTAGAGTAGCATTTGAAACACGTTTCACAATCGGCATCTCAGAGAACCAATTTGACAACGCAAACATTTATAATAAGAAACACTCATGCTTATCAATGATGACGATTAAATAGTTTAACTTAACAACGTCTTTATTTCGTTACCCAGGTTAAACTTCTAAATAGTTTTAAGGAACAAATCGTTCATATATGAACCGAATCGCCAAAATGACTCGGTTCAGTCAGCAGTCCGTTATCTTCAGGCACATTAAAGAGAGAGAGAGAGAGAGATGGGGAGAGATCAGGAACTTGTTTAAAGTGACAGTAACATAATTCTCAGTTGACGTTTCCTTTGAAATAAAAAAATAACATTTGCTTAATTTTATATATTTAAAAAATCACATATGTTTTTATATTTATTTTCAGTTTATGGGTCGTTCTACAGAATTGGTTCAGTCTTTTTCAGCTATTTTTTATGTATGCAAATTGTATAATATCCAAGGCACCGTTAATTGTCACATTGTATTTTCAGAAAGTTTTGGAATATCTCCCAAATTTGTCAATACCGAAACACAATAATATATAATTTGATATTGATCTATTAAGTTTTTGTTAACATCTACCTTGTACATTTATATTTTTGCTATTTTATTAAAAAGTTTTCACGGGTAAATCAATAAAACTACAATCTTAACAATATTTCAAGTGTAATTTATGAGATTTGTGGTATTTTGAATCAAATCTTTCTTTGTAAAAGTTTATCATACTGATTTCAAAGTTAATGATTCATTAGTTTGAATACATTAACCCAAATACTATCATAACATCTTAGTTGATCATTAAATACACTTTATTTTTGATAAAAACATCCCATGTTTCGGCCGTAACGGCACTTTTTCGGTAGTGACAGTAATGTTTTGGGAGCCACCACATCACATTACAGAATTTTAACTCGCATACTAAAACATAGTCTACTAAAATACTAATGATTTGCATAACTGTACTAAAATAGTGTTTATTTCCCCCAAATAAAGGATTATGTGTAACATTACTATATCAGTAATGACAATTTTAGATACTTTTGAGCCTATAGCTAAGATGCTAATCAGCACACAGTTAGCTAGCACAGTTCTGAACAGTTGTACACACATAAAAACTACATTTTAATGGAATAACACCCCAAAAAGTTTGCTTAATTACAGAAAAAAGGTGTTTAGTAGTGACATTTCTTAAAGTTACACACACATTTTCAGACTTTTGAACACATTTACCTCAAAATGATGGTATCTATGCTACTATGAGAGAGAGACAGGAATATGATAAAAAAAATGTAGGGTTGTAGTTGAAATCAGTCTCAGCCAGTGGACTAAAACATATACTGTTTCAGAGTGACATGAAAACGCAGAACACGGTTTTTTATTTTACATACATTTTCATAAGTTACAATATAAACAAAAAAATGTGGAACTTCAAACAACAATGGAAGAAAATGCAAAAAATATTTCAATATTATTTTCATAAGCTGAAATTTAGGGGTTATGTTTCAGGACAGCCACCTCCCAAATGACCAATACCCAATAAATGATGGTTTTATATATATTAATCTTACTGATATTTTAAATATTATTGTGGGATTCAATAGACAATAGAAGGATCTTACTAAACATCTAAGATTTGAATAATTCAATGCTTTTGGTTGTAGTTTTCACCAATTCTGTAGGGTGGCCCAATGTAGGCTAATCTTAATATATAAATTAAATTGACGACATTGGAGAAAAAGCATTTATAAAAAAGTAAATGAAGAAAATTGCTGATATTTTAAAGTTTGACGCTGCAATACAAAGGTGTAGCGCTAGGTGACGCCATCGGGCTGTGTAACATCCCATAATGCGCCAGCTTTTCTTCCATAAAAACCAGTGGAAGGTCAAAATTAAAATAAAAAAACTAGTTTTAACAGTAATACAATTATGTAATGCATTCATGTAAAAAAAAATTATATTATATTATATATATATATATATATATATATATATATATATATATATATATATATATATATATATATATATTAACAAATTAAGAAAAAACATTCCCATGTGTTATTATTGTGCTAGATTATTTCCATCTGTGGCCGCAGGTGTTAGGGGGTTGTTTGCGTTATCAGTCACTGAAGAGGATATGCTTTAAGACTTTCTAGTGTTTATTTACAGCCACCGGATGTTTTTGAACCTGTTCCATTTATAAACGGAAAAACAGGTCAAAGACATCCGGCCAGGACTGACTGGATATCCAATCTGTCGATTTATGTAGAGTTAACCTAAAGTTAACTAAAATATATAAACAATAACATTCTCAGGTAACATATTAGCGATGAAATTACAGGTAAACAATCAAATTAAACTGTTATTATGCTGGACAGCCATTTTGTTTACAGGAGAAAAAAAAAACACTAGTTACGAGAGTTCCCCTTCATTGTTCAACAGAATTTCCTCTGGGAAATTTTCAGCCTTGGATTTTCTCAGGGATAATGACGGGAAACCATATGGAAGGCTGGACGCACGGGCCTCTCTTCCCTCTGATTGGCCCGTCGGTGAGCCAAACCCGCACGCGATTGGTCAATTAGAACGTCACTCACCGAGCGCCAGAGACCCTCAAGTTTGAAACTTTTCGAAAAGGTGGAGTCAGGTTACAAACTCTGGTAACCAAACGCGAAAAGAGGGAGAAGAAAACGCTTCAATTATTCACACCAGCCGACACATACCTGTCGGACGCATTTTACCCGCGTTATAAGACCGTTTTAACTCTTTTCCGTGCGTAGGTTGTTCCCTGGCTGTCAGTGTGTTTAGATGGAGGTTTGAGGAACGAAAGTTACACTTTAGACGCCCAGTATCCGGTTGAAATAGGCGAGAGGTGAGTGAGTGAGTTCCTAACTCTCTTCAATAACACTAATTCTGCATGTCGAGCAATTTATTTTTCCTTCTGTGTCTATATAAAAATCATTTTGGGTAGAACATGTGCTTTTTTTATTATTAATTGAGGTTAATTTAAATGTTATTTATTCAGTAATGCATAATTATGTTATATAAAAATACAAAAATAGAAAATAGACCATCAAATTGTAAAATAACAAACCAAGATGAGCATTATTAATAACATGTAAACACTCTTATTTGCCAGCAACTAAAACACTGAAATGTAGGCGTTCTGCATTGCGAGGGATGCACACTGGTGTAATAAATATTTGAGATGTAGGTTAATACAATGGAAACTCTATAAGGGTAACAGGCCGGTAACTTATTGACAGAGACAGGAGGATATGACCTTATTTACTGGACTGCAAAGTTCACTTGCATTGTAGCCTAGGTGACCTTAACCGTCGGCATTCTTTCAGTTGTCTGGGATGTGTCTAACCTTCGTTATGTTCAACACTCAATAGCTTTTATCATGGGCTTTGAGGCGTAGGCTTATATATTTTGAACAAAGGCCTTAAGCTATGTTGACTCTTGGATTGAGAGTCAGGTAGGTGGATATAAAGAACATGTTGTTTTGGTTAGGTTCATGAAGGCTCATTGATGCTGACATAGGCTTTATGTGTCTGGAGGCAGTGGATGCAGCAGGAAAAACCCTCATCCATCTTAGGCGGTTTAACTTTACTAGTGGTTGACCGATATGGGTGCAATTCTTTAAAAGAAGAAGTCGCAATTACGAGAAAAAGTTGTAACACTCTGGGTTAAAAACAACCCAAGTTGGGTTGAAAATGGACAAACCCAGCGATTAGGTTGTTTAAGCAAACATTTAACCCAACCGCTGGGTTAAAACAACCCATTCACTGGGTTAAAACAACCCAATTGCCAGTGTTGGGGAAAGTTACTCTGAAAAGTAATGCGTTACAATTTTGCGTTACTCCCTTAAAAAGTAACTAATTGAGTTACTTAGTTACTTTTTAAGAAAAGTAATGCATTGTTACTTTTGCGTTACTTTTCTCACCTGGGTTGGGCTTGTTTTTATGGACATTGGTCACAAAGTCAGATTAAATGCATCAAAATATTTGTTTTATTTAATATTTCATTATTGGAGATTTGCATAGTATTCTGATTTTGCATTTGACTGGTTTCATTCGTTTTGAGGTGTACTGAATCTTTTTTTGTGCAAGTGAGATGAATGCATTTAATAATATCACGCAATTCATGGGGACAGGAGAGCTGTCAGTCAAATAAATGTGAAAAAGTAACTTGCGCTACTTTTTTTAATTAGTAACTCAGAGTTACTTTGTAGGGATGCACCGGTTGACCGGCCAAAAATCGGAACCGGACGGTTTTAGTTTCTAGCACGCGATTGGCAACCGGACGGTTTTCTTTGTATTTTTCTGTCGATTTTTCCGGAAGTGCGCCCGCGTGCACATTCGCCTACATTGCAATCATTCGCGAACATGTCACTTGTTTGTTACAAACGGAAACTGGAGAACTGAGGGAAGAGACGAGATACGCTGAAGGGAATGAAGAGCCGCTTTCCTGCGCAAGCTTACCTCTCCGCGCCTGCACAAGTGTAGATAGTGAGCTTTTGTTCAGCTCAGCTTCTCACGTGTTGGATCGGTTGAGAACGAAACAGACTAACTTGTGACAAAGCCGAAATACTTCTTTTTGTAGCCTAAAGAAGAACATGCATGCACTTTTGAAAATGAAATACTATCAGTTCTGTAGCCTATAGGATGATCCTTTTTATTTAACCTTAAAATTACATTGACTTAATTTGATTTAAAAAGCACCTGCTTAGGGCTGTACGATTAATTGAAAAATAACCGAAACCGACATTCAGAACTTCTAACCGACGTATTTTTCCCATGTCGGTTATTTCGGTTTTCACGTGACTCCGCCCCGTCAGTCACATCAAGTGCACTTTGCAGGCACACCGAGAGATGCAGGAGCAGTTATCTGTGTTTATAGATGCCCAGAATCACTATAGTAACTTCATGTTTTACACAGTTTATACAGGTCAGCGCGCTGACACACACACACAGACGGCGCGCGCAAGCCCCGAAGCCAGATCGATTTCACTTTCATGCTCATAAAGTTAGTCAAGTACATGCGTTTAAAGGCTTGCCAGTTTCAACATTTAAAGCGATTGTGCACTATTCAAAAACAACAATACGTATCCGTTCAGTGCTCAGCTTTTTTTCGTGTCGCGTCTCTGACAACACGCGCGCGCCCTGAAGGCAGACCTCTTTCACCTAAGTCCTCACAAAGCTTGTCATTTGTATGTGGTTTAAGCCCTGTCAGTTTGAACATTTAAAGCGAGTTTCGGCCATCAGATGTGTATTATGTTGAACTAATGCCTGATATATTGTGACAAACGAACACTCAGACAGAAGCTCGCACATCATGTGAAGATCGCGCGCAGTAACGCAGTCTCAACGCTGTCCTGTGACTAAAGTCACTAAACTAAAGGAGCTTAGAAACTCAACCGTTATAGGCATATATTTGAATACCTTTGAAGTAAGTACAAACCACAGCTTCATGATGAATAATAGCCGAGTCCCAAATAGACGACTGTCTCTTTTAAACGCCTGGTGCGACGACAGGTTTGGGTAAATAAAGGCCGGTCTCAAATAGAGGCCTGGTCTGTTTTTTAGTATCGGGCTGTATTTGATCTTCTCAAACCCGTCAGATCGTCTGTTCTATGTTTTGATTAAATTTCACGTGACAGACGGAACCGTTCATGAACGACTCATCACTATGGCAACATAACAAAGAGGTTAACGAACTTTCAGTCTTCAGTTTTTCTTAATTCTCTCAATACCACCATGGAGAAAAGTATAATTTGACATTTTAAGCTGACAGTTGTCAAATTTCAAGCGTGGGTAAAGCTGGATACGGAGCGGCTGAAAAATTCCTTTAATGCTTGCGCGCAGACGTGCGCGTGTGTTTGTGTGTGCGAGGGAGAAGGAGGAGATATATTTCATTAACTTCGGGGTGTTATCCTTAGGTATGTGGCCTGACAGTAGCTTCTGATGGAAGCGAGGACCACATTATCCATTGTTTCAAAGAGGGAGAGCCGTGCGCATCTGGGCGGAGCTGTTAGTGCGAGCAAGGCAGGCAGAGTTAGCGGAGGCTGGAGAGGGAGAAGTGGAGGAGGAATTCGCCCATGAACTTGAATCAAGAATCGCGGGGATGATGATAGTGATGAATAGAGTAATTTTCTATCACATGATTGCAGTTGTTTTACAGGGTAGCCTTCATTCTTTCTTGTTGATGTGTTTCGGGCAACAAGTTCATACGCTCAATGGATTTTAGCGGTAACTTATATTGTTCTACTTCTGCCCATTGCTGTCACATCGTTTCGTTTTTTGTGCTGCCAATAATCTAAGACATTTCTTACATTAAATGATTTGTTAAACACATTCGAATTAATTATAAATAAAACGTTATATAATGTGGTAACCTCCTACCGTCATGCTTGAACATCTCAACACTAAATTAAAGGCCTGTCTCTTATAGACGCCTGTTTCAAATACAAGCCGGTGCAGTTCGGCGATTTGGGTAAATAGAAGCCCGGGCTATTATTTGAAGTTTTACGGTAGACTGTATGAGTAATTCACACACACAATCACTCTCATATCTCTACTCCCATAGACAATAACTGCTAAAAGTGAACCGTTTCCTTCAAGTATTTTAAAATCACAAAGAAATGCACTTTTTCATTAGAAAAAAAAAATCCACCTTTTAATTGTAGAAAATATTTACAGTACAAACCTTATCAGTGAACTTACTCAAAAACCTTATGAGGGCAAAAAAAGCAACAAAAAAGAAGCAAAATAATTGTTCATTAATCGTAATCGAGGGCAAATGTTCAATTAATCAAGGTTTTTATTTTTGGTCAAATCGTTACAGCCCTACACCTGCTGTAGCATCTTAGTTTTTTTCGTTGCACTAAACATTATATGATTTAACATTTTGGAACAATTATATACTTTGGTTTTATTTAATTTCACTGGTAAAGACTTTTTTCTTTACACTGAATTTCAAAACAAATGCTTATTTAAGTAACATCTTTGTTTGGATTGCAGAATATGCAGTTCTTGCCTTTAATTTCACCTTTCAGCCTTTTAATTTCCAATTCAATTTCCCGTTAATTTCAGATTGCGGACTTGTTTTCATTAGCCAAAAGCCAATATAGCCTGTTAAATACCAAATAAACATCTTGTTCATGTATACTTTCATTATTTTATTGTGTACATTTTTTTTTCTTTAAATCGGAAATCTGAATTGGCCAGTTTTCTTAAAAAAAAAAAAATCGGTATCGGAATCGGCAAGGTTTCTTGAAAAAAAAAAATCGGTATACCGTATCGGAATCGGCCATGTAAAATCATGATTGGTGCATCACTAATACTTTGTTGTAAATTTTAAAAGTAATGTGTTACTTTACTAGTTATTTGAAAAAGTAATCTGATTACATAACTCAAGTTACTTGTAATGCATTACCCCAACACTGGCAATTGCTTGGTTAGTCCATTTTCAACCCAACTTGGGTTGTTTTTAACCCAGCATTTTTTTAGAGTGAATGGTGAAAAGTTGCAATTCCAAGAAATAGTCACATTTTTGTACTCAGAGGTGGAAACTGGTTTAATTTTGTGTTCGTGCTTTTAAAAAATGACAGCAAAAGAGATTTTACTCCGTATTTAATCAAAAATCGCTAAAAACAGCATTTGCTCATCTTTTCAGCGTCTCATAACTAATGATCGCTCATTCTCATAATGAACGCTTTGATAACCTTTGCACAAAAACACACTTAGTCAACCCAAACCCTTATTGCTAATTTGGTTCATGCATTATTAAAGTGTGGGACTATTTTGTGGAAACGCTGAATAATTCATGGCACCGCAGGCTTACTAGGTCTGTGTGGCCAGAAAAAAAAAAAGAGTGCATTTTTCATGTTATTTTGTCTATAGCCCATGAACCCTGCACAGCAGACGATCGATGAGACCGAACAGAGCAGACAAGAGCAAAACCACATGGCAGACATGTTGCGGTTGTGTTGCCTCACCTGAAAACAGAGCTAGTTTGAGTTTGGACAGGGGCCCTTTTGTTGGCCTTTCCAGCTGCAGGAAGCTTGTTCTCGTTTGCTTGATGGGCATTAAGGAGGTCTAGTATACTTGGAGAAAGCAATCCGTTAGGTGTAGTTCCAGCGTCTACCAGCAGGGAAGATAACAGCCAACCCTACACAGGTGAAATCACTTGCACACCTGAAACAATCAGTTCAGACGGGCATGGCTCAGTGATCTCCAATGTTCTCCAACGTCCTCCACAATCTCTTGCTTTCCCACTACCCAATCATGGAGAACGCAACCTTATACCTCCAGGAAGGTGAGTGTTGGCTCCTGGTTGATGCTAAGCAACTGAAAACCTCAGGCTCTTGTTACAGCCTCTTTGTCCAGCGGTGAATCAAACGCTGAGGATATCTGTGGTCCGAAGTTGTTCGTTTCTCACTAGTCTCGGTTGTTACACAAGCTTTTGTGTTTTGTTTTGTTTCCACCCTTGTAAAACTCGCCACTAATGATGATGTTGTGAAGCTGGTTACTGCCCATTGTTGCTTGGCCAGCGTTCAGCTATTTTGTTCTGAAAACATAAGAGCGCAGAAGACCTTAATCTTCTCAAAATGTGCTTGTAGATTTGTATCCAACCCATTTTCCTCCAAGACCAGATTTCTTTTGAATGGTTTTTGTGTCATCTGTTCTGTGGGAGTGTTTTGACAGCAGTTATTAGGGCCTCCGAATGCATCTAGATCTGGTTCTAATAATGCTTCAGTTATTCACACCCGACATATACCTTGGACTAGGGGTGTGTGACGTTGACTAAAAGTGTTATCTCTTTTTTTGCTGAGTGTGTTTGTGTTGGTACCTTGGCACGTTTAGGACTGCTGTTCACAGCTGACTCCTAAAGTTTTTGATGCTCTTCATATTCTGTGTGGTGGTCATTTCACAGCAGTGACAGAAATGATCTTTTCCCATACATGTTTACCTTCATGGGCATTTTTGGGTCAATGACAAATAAGGTTTTTAAGATAAAAACGGTTTTAAAATGCATTTTTATGTCCCAAAACTGTATGGTGTTGATTCACATTGGTTTTACAGCTTTTAAGACCGCATTAATTCATTATTAAACAAGATTTCTGCGACCATATATTCTTTTAAAATAAAATACATTTAATGTACTTAGCACTACTGAAAACTACTTGTAGATATGAATCATTGTAGTGTCTAAAATGCATATCACATGGTAAATTCCCTTTCCATTTCTTTATGTATTGCCCTTTTAGTCCAATTCAAATAAACGGACACTTTTCTATGCGTTCAAACACCCAATTTTCCATAAGGAGTTTTTATGTTTTGTTTTTAACTGTAAAAAGTATTTGTTTACAGTCAGATTTCTTACTTCATTTTGCAATTGCAGTGGGAATTGATAATTATAATAATTATATTATAATAATTAAGATAATTAATTTATAATTATAAATTTGCTGGTCGCACCACCTGACATTTCAAACTCAATTCAAATCTGACAGGCATTAACTTGGACACCTATACAAATGTTTGACCATGTGCTCAAGGTTATACTTTTGTTTTTGTTTTTTTTTAAATCAAATACACATTTTTATAATTTTATTAAATGAATCAAGCTCATCATTACTCAATGTCAAATTATCTAATATTTATAGGAAGTTGACTAACATCGTTACTGCATAAAAGTGGTCCTTCTGTGTGATGTCATATGCTGTCACATGGTTTTCTTAAAGTAACATTGCATAAAATAAAATGGCATTGTCAGTCGCTCTCCCTGACATTTGGAGAAGTAAATGTTTCAAAAGTTTTTAAAGTAATAGAATAGTTTTGAAATAGGACTGATACATCACATATAATCATGCCAAACTATTTGATTAAGAATTTGACTGAGAAAATTAACCATTTTATTGCAGTTTAGTTTTTCTGCTTGTACATTCGGGCGGTTGCACCACATGACATTTTTGGTCTTTCAAACACCACAAATATATATTGTAGATCAATTATTTGTATTTATTAAAATTATTTTTAGGAAAATAATGAATTTGGACACAAAAAATACATGTCATTGACCCTTTTACCTTTTTATAAAGCCATTTTTAACCTAATTAAATGTATGCATCCTCACCTGTATCAAATTCTTACTTATTTAATCAATAAATTAAATTTGAATAATAAGACACACAATAGGGCTGTTATCAATCAAATCCAATTATCAACAAAATTCATCTTTGCAATGTGGAGGAAACACAAAAGCTGCATCTGAAGCGGCATTTAGACAGGGCCGTAACCACCATAGGCATCGAGTCCCCTCCTAATTCATTGGAAATGGCCAAATTGTCCCCCCCAATACAGGGTTTTTCCTGGGTCAAAAATGGTCTTCGGTGGTGTCTGACAGACATCATCCACACACACAAAAAGTCCTCTACCTACGTGATCTGTGAGTGCAATACTGACAATACATTTAAAATAAATGCAAAGAAACCGTTTGTAATTTTTGCTTATTTTGACATCTGATATTATGTATGATCTCTACCTTGATGTTTGTTCCTTTTGATCCTCATTTTTTACAATATTTACTGATAATTGTTTTGGTATATCAATATTAAAAAGTAGCATTAAAAAATTTACAAATAGCCTAATTTTCTACCATATACAATTTAGTAAAATTATCAGCTTGCTAACAACTTTGTTCTGGTCTCACCTCACTCCACTCTACTCTAAATTATATTTCACTGCACATTGTCAACATAAATAAGCTGAATGACTGTGGATGATTAAACTAATTCCTACTATCCACTCTTGCTAAATTGTGTAAGCACACTTGTGTTCTCTTTTCAGATGTGTTCTGAGTAGGCTAAATGAATAAACTGATTCGTTCGTTCAGTGTTGGACGGATCAGTTGTTCTAACCAGTCGCTAAAATGATTCGATTCAAAGGAGTCATTGGTTCGCGAATTGGACATTAGCAGACGCGTTGTGTGCGAATCCCTTCTGTTAGAACATCGCAAAAGATTTGTCAATACAGAATACACTTCATAACTGAATATAATGTTTTCCCGTTTATTGAAAGTATGTTTTATTTCAGAGAAGAGTCGACGTTTGTTGAGCGCAATTCACACCTAGCGGCAATTCAAGGAAAAAAGTGTCCGAATGCGGCACGTGCAACATGGATTCGGTCTTCCGACCTTTTGATTTTGATTAATATGTGAAATATGAGCCAATATGTGAAATATGAGAAGACATCGACAGACAGAGAGAGCGTGCGCGCGGAGGAGGAGCTCTGCTCGTTCTCTCTGTCACTCATTTAACACGGCCGTCACAAGTGCAGCAGGCATCTATTCTACACTCATAAATCACAATAACTCATCAAAAAAAAAATTTCAATGCAGGAAAAGCCCTGCAATATATGGTATTTCTTAATGCTGCTCTCCATTACGCATCACTCTGTTTGAGTGGTCTAACAGTGCTAGTCAATGTCAAAATGATGGCCAATCAGATCAAAGAAGGCAGGCCTTAATGTTCACTGAAGATGAGTGTGAATTCAAACCAAGCGGCAACCCCCTCCAGTTTCTCTTGAAGCCAATACGAAAATTACTTGAACTGCAATTCATTGACTGGCCACTAGAGACAGACTCCAGAAGGAGCAGAATCTCATTGAGCTCCAAGCTAAAATTTCCAACTTTACAGCAGAATAAAACATGTTTACAGTCTTGTTAAAATTGTGGTTTTGGTCTACACGGCTAATTTTGCCCTTCATGACGACTGTGAGGGGGTGAATCTTTATATAACTTGTTCGTTTACATTATATAAAGCCTTAAAGTTCTGCACAATTAAGGGCGTGGCCACTTTGAGTGACAGGTGGATTTCCGCTTGTCTGCTGTCTGTTAGTCATCACGTTACCTCAGCTCTGCCCACGTCCCGCCTCTTTGGCAACGGCCAGCTCGACCCTACTTTACGCTTCAAAACTGCTCTTCAGAATCCTATGGGTGACGTCACGGACACTACGTCCATATTCTATGATTCCAACGCGCCACTTTTAGTTTTTACAGTGAAAGAGTGTGTGCGTGATAAGATCTAACTAGCTAAACAGTTAATATTTGACAACTGTTTTACGATCCATGTTTAACAACCCACAGTCACAACAGTGACCTTTTTTTACATGTAATTTCACCTTTTTGAATTGAAAATATGCATCATGTTGAATGTGATGAGACAAAAAACCAATAGCCTACACATTTTTTAGATTGCATTTAGATAATTTACACAGAATGTTTAATGCAGCTCAGTGGGACATAAATGCGGTTACAAATAGTTTGGTTAGTTGTCCTTTCGGAAATTTTTTGCATAATGTTTTGATGTTTTAAACATAAAATGTTGATATTTTGAAATTATTTAAAAAATCTAAATATACTTTAAATGTGAAATTAACCTCCAGTAGGTGGCAGCAAGTCACTGTTAATGAGTCATTGGCTGAATCCGAAATCGCCTCCTTTACCCTCAAATAGGGCATTATTTGAGGGGACAGCCATTTGTAGTGGTGTCCGAAACCATAGTGGACGTTATCGAGTGCACTCATTCAATCCCACAATGCACCGCAATAACTGTACAGCCAATGTACACTCGTCTGAATTCACTCGTTCTTTTTCATTCGCTCCTTCAAGTGAACTGTATTAGTTAGGGGTGCTCCGATCGATCAGCAACCGATCTCGATCAGTCGATAATCGCTTTGCGATGATTGATCGGCAGTCTCCAAAAAGGCCGATCTCATGAACCGATCGCATGTTGACGACACATAAAACCCGCACCTGCCGTGAGAGCTAGGGCATGACATGCAGCGACACCGTCTCATTCTCTTTCCAGCGCGGGTAAAATAATTATAATGCTGAAGGTGAGGTACAATTCATATTTCTATATTAAATAACTTACGCAGTCATTTGAAAACGTTCTGTGGGACGTAACTTAAGTTCACAAACAGCGCGCGTGAATCACCGCATGCGCGCGCTCTCTCTCTCCCTTTCAAAATGCTCAAATGGCTTCACATCAGCGCATCGCATGTGCAATAAAATCGAGCTGCACAGTTGACACAGGATTTGCCACTTTGCACAATCGAGGCAGTGTCGCATCGTCACTAAAGTTTATCTTTTGCATTTATTTTTAAGTCTTGCCAGTGTTCAAACCGCACTCGCGCGCACGGTCTGGAGACACACACACACACACACACACACAGGCCATCTCACAGAAAGCTTGCGAGTACAAATTGCGCTGAAATGGTCAGATACACACAAATTTACTAAATTACCGTCTTAACGAGTGCACGTAAACCCCGTTCGGCAGATCATGATCTTGGTGATCGGTAATCGGTGATCGGCCCCAAAAATGCTGATCGGAGCATCTCTAGTATTAGTGGACTAACGCAGAGAACAGTGATTGAGAGTTTAGGGGGCGATTTCGGATTCAGCCCTTGAGTTTCAACTTATTCATTCAGGAACGAAGCACTTGACTGTCTTAATGAGTGAGTCATTGAATCATTCATTTAACCGACTCGTTCATTCAGTAACGAAACACCACCTTGTGTTGCTCAGAGATGCAAATCCGTCCCGTGGCTTTATTTGGAACTATTTTTGTTGGCAAAAACAGGCGATATTGTGTCTTAATTGTAAGTCACTTAATATTAACCTCTTGTTTATTGAACACATTTTTAATCATACTAATACTTGGAGAAAATGTTTTACTCTGTGTGTGTGATCTATGACTATCTTGAATATTGATAAAATAAATTAAATTATAAATGCATTTTAATAGAGTAAATCATGCAGTGAAAGTGTGCACTCTAAATGCGCAAGTGCAATAGTCACCCTTAAAACAAATCACGATATTATCGTACACAATATATATCGCACACTCCTACCATGGACACATTTTACTGTCTTAATGTGGCTGTAGGTTGTTGGCTGTCAGGGTGTTTAGATGGAGGTTGGAATAATTTACATTTCTGGTTCTAAAAAAATAATGTTTCAATTATTCACACCATTGGCTCAGACCCAACAAATACCTGTTGGTCACATTTAACTAGCCTTGTATGATAGTTTTGAGTCTTATCTATGTGGCTGTAGGTTGATTGTATTGGCTGCCATGGTGTTTTAGATGGAGGTTTGAAGAATGAACGTTGTTAGTGTCCAAATGCATCTAGATCTGGTTATTAACATGCAAAATGGTTTCATAATTGCCTGGCAGGAATCTGTCAGATTATCCCAATCTCACCTTGCCTCTTTCTCAAACGATTTACCTTTGATCTTGACAGATATTAATGCGAGGCTCAGCAACCCATGTGTAATCCTCTCAAAACACCCAACGTTAGAAGTCCCTCTAACCAGGGATGCCATCTCGTGAAGATTTTCCCAGGGAATCAAGTCACATCAAACGTGCCTTTTCAAAGAAATGCAAATGCCGTGTGTGCAAAAAGACAATGTTCTGGGGAAGCCGGCCGGTCTCAGACCACTCGCGGTATCACTTCCTAATGACTTTGTGTTTTAATTAGCGACAATACATCGCAATGACTCAGAGTTGAGGACATTCTGTTGTGTGCGACGTGCCCCAGGGGAACGGTCGCTTTAAGAAGGGGAAATTGTCCTGTCAGGCCTGTGCAAGAATTAGGAAGTCCATTGTTTTGTTAAAGCCTCTAAAGTGTAGCGTTGGTCATGTGAGAACGGAAATGCATGGATGCTGGATTGTTTAGCTGTGGACAAAATTTGTGAATGGCCACCACATTCATATATGTTTGCAGGAAACATGCACAAAGAGACCTTTTTGATGAGTTTGGCTTCCTCGGTGTCCTGGAGCATGAATGTTTAACGTCTTGTATACAAGCATGATTTGTGTTCCTCGCATGTTTTGACTTCAACGTGGGAGTCGTTCCATATACGCTTCCAGGCGAGACATTCAAGATAAACATCTCTTGTCCCAATTTGGTTGCATGACTGTTGTTTGGAAGAATGCTAAACCGCAGCTCCGTTTTAAGTTTTTCTCGTTTGGGAAACCTCATTTTGAATGCTTCTTTGTTTGTGTCTCATCCGTAGACATCATGGACTCGTTCAGCACGAAGAACCTGGCCCTGCAGGCCCAGAAGAAGCTCATGAGCAAGATGGCGACCAAGTCGGTGGCCAACCTCTTCATAGACGACACCAGCAGCGAGGTACTGGACGAGCTGTACCGGGTGACCAAAGAGTACACGCGCAACCGCAAGGAGGCCCAGAAGATCATCAAGAACCTCATCAAGATGGTGGTCAAGCTGGGCGTCCTCTACCGCAACGGGCAGTTCAACAACGAGGAGCTTGCGCTGGTCGAGCGCTTCCGAAAGAAGGTGCACACGCTCGCCATGACGGCCGTTAGCTTCTACCAGATCGACTTCACCTTCGACCGCCGCGTCATGAGCAACTTACTCAACGACTGCCGCGAGCTTCTGCACCAGGCCATCAACCGGCACCTGACGGCCAAATCTCACGGCCGCATCAACCACGTCTTCAATCACTTCTCCGACTGCGACTTCCTCGCAACGCTCTATGGACCTTCGGAAGTGTACCGCGTCCACTTGCAGAAGATCTGCGAAGGAGTCAACAAGATGCTGGATGACGGCAATCTTTGATGGCAAACCTTTTTTTTTTTCAAGCTTGGAAGATCTTCGTGCATTGGACGCTAAATGAATGTGGCACGTTTGTCCCTTAAGTGAAACCTCTCTCTCTGGAGTTAGAGGTGGTTTACAGCGCAAATCTTGCTCCTGTTTGTCTGAGGGTAACTTAAGAACTCCGGTTCACTATCAAGAGGAAATGAAGGACCATTTGCAAACCTTTTGATGTTCATTTCAAGCACTGCAAACACAACGCACTGGGGGGAAGTGTATGAAACGTTTCATCTCTAATTTTAGGAAATGAGCCTACAGCATCACCCTCTCGCTTCCTATAAATAGACAATCACGCTAAATCTGAAACCCAAAAGGACTGTTTGTAACCTTTGTCTTATGTTTGTTTTTCACTCCATACCGCCCCCCGCTGATGGGAGGTCTTTACCAGGATGCCGTTTCTTAGCAAGGAACAAAGAATTGTGTTCGAATGTCACTGTACTACCTTTCGGCATGTTTATTTGCTGTTTTAATGAAGGTTTTATGTGTATAAATCCATGCCTGAGCCGTTATTTTCCCTTATACGTCACTTTTGATTGTTTTTAATTTATATTATGAACACATAAATCAACTATTTAAAGCCTTAATATGTCCCTGCCGTGAATGAGCTCAACAGAGATCAAAGGAATACTTTGGGTATTATACTCCATACAAGTTAAGCTCTTTCGACATCCCTTGAGGTTTCCACAACAAAACCTAATGGAAGTCCATGAGGCAACTGTGCACTTGTCCAATAGAACGCCATTGTAAGTGCAAATCTGCCCGCGTTTTTATGTTTGTACGTGTACTTGATTATAACCTAGAATATATTCAAATTTTTTTGTCTTTTTACAAAATGGCCTATATACTGAACAAATTATTTGGATAATTTTGGGATACTTAAAGGCTAGTTTAAGGTGCGCTCTTGTATCTCTGTCTATGCACTTATCATTGTTTTCCCTTCTTTGTAAATCATTAACTTAGGGTTGTTTGAATTTGTCTTCTTGTGACTAGATTTTTAAGTGAAGCTCACAAATAAAGTATCAAATATTCCAAGGGGGAAAAAAGTGAAACTTCCAAGCAACTCCTCAGACTTTGGCAGCGGTGAAAGCCATACCTCCTGATTATCCTCAAACCTCGAGTGCGTCTTTCTTGTGGCGTTTTTGGCCAATTTAAACCGATTGTGGGCTGAATACCTTGTTTTTGTCATCTGAGCATTACAGGACTCTCACATTTACATGTTTTTAAAGGTTATTCACAAACGAGTTCTGTTCATGTACATTGTTTTCTAGAAGTTATGTATATAAATACAGTATTTGTGTGTGCGTATGTGTATATTATAAATGTCATTCTTGAGAGGCATGTGTTGCGTTTCTTTAATGAGAACTGCAGAGCAATCTAGCGAAAGAGTGCAAGCAGTATTAGCATGTTTGCCCTGGATTACAGAATGATAATCTTTGTCAGGCATGCAAGATTGTTGTTTTTTTCTTCCAGAAAACCAAATCTGAACCTTTTTGTTCCTCTTAAATGAACCAAGAGCAGCAAGATTGCAGAATGCACATTTAGCATTAACGTTATCCAACCCTTTGTGACGCATTTCGGGTGAAATTATATTCTATTATTATTTTTATATACATCTTTTTTTTTTAATCATTATTGATTGGATTGTGTAAAGTGGGTGTTCCATACCAGAATGGATCTGCTGTGTATGACAGGTGGTTGGATGATTGTTTTACTGATATAAGCCAAAAGGCCAGTCATTGCAGATGAAGCATTATTACATTTTAGATGAAAGATTACAAAGACAAAGGGAATAACAACCACTGAAGAATCTTTCATAGTAAGACCGGAAATATGTATTGAGAAACTGCTTTTTGATTTAATTTCCCCTAAAAATCTGAACTGATGTGTGTATGTATAAATACACTGATCAGGAATAACATTATGACCACCTTCCTAATATTGTGTTGGTCCCCCCTTTTTTCTGCCAAAACAGCCCTGACCCGTCAAGGCATGGACCCCCGAAGGTGTGCTGTGGTATCTGGCTCCAGGATGTTAGCAGCCGATCTTTTAAGTCCTGTAAGTTGCGAAGCGGGGCCTCCATGGATCGGACTTGTTTGTTCAGCAAATCCCACAGATGCTCGATTGGATTGAGATCTGGGGAATTTGGAGGCCAAGTCAACGCCTCAAACTCGTTGTGCTCCTCAAACCATTCCTGAACCATTTTTACTTTGTGGTGGCGCATTATCTCCTGAAAGAGCCACAGCCACCAGGGAATACCGTTTCCATGAAAGGCTGTACATGGTCTCAACAATGGTTAGGTAGGTGGGACGTGTCAAAGTAACATCCACATGGATGGAGGACCCATGGTTTCCCAGCAGAACATTGCCCAAAGCATCACTGCCTCCACCTGGTGCCATGTGTTCCCCAGGGAAGCGATGCACACCTTCTTCCATTAAGTTCTGATGCTCATGTGCCACTGTTGGTGCTTTCGGCGGAGGACAGGGGTCAGCATGGGCACCCTGACTGGTCAAAACTGTAGTCAAACTGGCTATGCCGCCCCATACACAACAAACTGTGTATTCTGACCCCTTTCTATCAGAACCAGCATTAAGTTCTTGAGCAGTTTGAGCTCCAGTAGCTCGTCTGTTTGATCGGACCACACGGGCCAGCCTTCGCTCCCCACGTGCATCAATGAGCCTTGGCCACCCATGACCCTGTCGCCGGTTCACCACTGTTCCTTCCTTGGAGCAATTTTGATAGGTACTGAATACTATATGTCAACACATTAATGTTTATATTTGGTATCAGTATAAATAGGCAATTATAATTCACCCTGAGGCAGTCCTGAGCTTGAAATCAATAACGGGGATGTACACAGGCCTGTCGAGTGCGAGACAATATAAAAAGTCTAAAAATGTGTGATGACACACTGGTTTCGTTTGCTATTCTTCTCACGGCTGGTTTCGATGTGCCGCTCTGACACGGCTTCTGTATTCTACGCTGATGCTCAATCCCCCTCCAGCTGATACCCGAGACGTGACAGTTACCAGCGACTTAAGTTCTTCAACCTGGCAAATTCTTTTCTTTTTTTCCCCTTCCTTCTTCACTCGTCTCTCCTCTAGAATGTCCTCTGGTGTCTAAAACCTGCTGTGTTTGTTTTCAGTTCAAAGCAAATGTGCATGTAAAGTAATTATTTATATAATAAAAAAACATAGCCTATATAAAGAACTCATTGATATTCCGTACGCCTCTCAAGGTTATACATTCAGCGACGTTAAATCCCGTCACGTCACCTCGTTTATCCTGAAGTGGAATTCCTGAGTTATTAATAGCTGGTGATGACATCATACTCGACCCGATCACCGCAATGTCCCTTCACACCTAACCTGCAAAAACGCATGGCTGCCTTTTCATCAGTTGTCTTGGTAACAGCCACCAGAGGTGTGGTAATGACCATCTGACCACTAGACAAAAGCAAGAACATTACAATCAGCTAGCAGAGGCTTGTAAAACCTGGTGCTTTTTTGTAATCGAAATTGAGCAGCGTTGGTGATGCGTACGGTGTAAATGTCTGAGTTGAAACACCACAGCTGTCGAATAGCATCTGCAGGCCATTATATAGTGTCATCAGACTTGACAGGTAACAGCACTTACCCGTCCAAACTGAATTTCAAATGGACTGCTGCGTTTCTGCTATTTATGGCTCGCACTCAGCGTGAGAGTGACATCTCGAAGCACAGCGTTTGCCGCTGCAGTGATGTGTCTGGTGTCAAACAAAAGGCCCTCTGACTAGCGCTCTGGGACCGCTAGCCCACAGACGCTACATGGACGATAACATCTTTGTGGCTGTTTATCAGTAGGCCTAATGTTGAACAGTGACTTTTCAGAGTCCTGTTTGAGTTTTATTGCTTTTATTTGTAATTTATTCTTCATAAAGGTCACTAATATTAGCATCTCCAAATCCTGTTTTTCAAAGTAGTTTCAAAATGCAGTAGGCAACTGTATCCCACAATGCAATGTCCTTGACCTTCCCAGTCCCAGTATGATGAATGAACTGAAAGTAATTTCTAGGGCTGGGTTTCTCGATTTTAATCGATTCTCGTTTTTATGAAACTATCGATTCTTAAATTCCAAGAATCGATTAGTCATCCTGTTTTCCGTTGATTAATGAAATAAACATTGTAGCGCGCCTCCCATCCAATAAATTGCCATAATCTTTGTGCTTTGTTACTATTGTTATGAAGCAAAGAATTTCAAATTACGTCCAATTTATTACGAAATTCAAAAACATAAATTCCGTTTTGGCGCGGCTCAGCACAACAGAAGCAAGCGCGGAGCTCACGTGAACTCATCCGCTTTAATACCGGTTACAACGCGAAATAAACATGAATGAGCATCTGAAAGTGTGTTAAAAGATACAGTACAACTTACCGAGATCCGTATCGTGTTTCAACCGCAGAAAAACGTCAGTCAGTACAACAGCTCGTGAACAATGTCATGCAACGACACACCACAGAAAAACCATAACCAGTGTCCATAAACTCGTTAGTCAGCAAGTAAAAATAACTCTAGAAAGGAGCATTTTGCTAAATATATGCACCATATTACATAGGCTATTCATTGTCATTTTTAATGTTCTTCAATATTTAATGCATGTAGCCTATGTATGAATAAATGTGGCAAGTCATGACAGCCACCATTTAAATGTTTATATTAAAATAAAAACGAATTGGAGTAGAAATATGATTATGTAAGTATTATAAAAAAAACATCATGTAATTGAATTGTTTGTAAACAATTCAGTTAATTTTTACCTTCACTACTGACTCCCATAGTTTACAGCATTAGTTAAGAGAGTTGTTTTCCTTGATATATCCACCTGATATATATCCAAAATAATTGATATTGAATCGAAATCGAATCACAAGCTTGTGAATCGAAATCGATTGTGAAATTTATGTCAATACCCAGCCCTAGTAATTACAGACACAATTCTTAGCATCTTTATTTATAATCATTATTTGATGAAAATTGCATGAAGTTGAGTTTAAAAAT
Source organism: Gobio occitaniae (assembly GCA_033150135.1). Lineage (NCBI taxonomy): Eukaryota > Metazoa > Chordata > Actinopteri > Cypriniformes > Gobionidae > Gobio > Gobio occitaniae. The sequence continues at coordinate 45,436 of JARQWZ010000615.1, forward strand.
TACAAAAATAGCTGTTTATTTACAAGCAGCTAATTGGACACTATTTGTCAAAGACACAAATGAAGCATAACTGTTTCAGTTGTTCATTTAGCAATATATTAGTTTAAAATTATGTTTACAGTGTATACAAAGCTGCAAATCAACATATCAATATCATAAGCTTAATTATCAAGTAACAGCACTGCAAGTTACTTAAGATAAAATGAAGTATCTGCAGGCCCAATGTAAGTGGTTTTGTTGGTTTGATATGAATCAGAGACTGTGTCAGGGGTAAAATTCTTGACCTTTCTCAGCGTGATCGGTCAGATTATGTGGAAATGAGAAAAGAACCGAAAGTGAAAAACTGAAAGCGGCTGGGAATAACAAAAGGTTTGCATTTGTGACCTTTCAATCTTGCATACTGCGAATATAAATGCTACCATGGAAGTGTAACCGCACAACAAAGAAATACTTAAAAACATGCATGACTTTCAGGTTAATCACATTCAAATCTGTGGTTACTAAAACTGCATAATTAAAACTTGAGTGTATGCTCTTTCTAGGACCCCCTCCATACCAGATAAACCCGAAATAAACCAAAGACATGAGGAAGTATTTTCATGCTGCAGTGTGCCAGGTTATTAATTTTAAAAGTCGCATCCTCATGAGTTTTTTTAGGGACTAGCCCAGCCTGTGCTGCCCCATAAAGCACTAGAGGGGGATTCAGCCTCCCTCTGGCATCCTGCTATAAAACCCTGGATGTAATTGTAGCGTACTGAGGCAGAACATGAGTAATCAGATCAATCCCTGGGAACATACATGGAGATACAGCATCAGCACTGGATTAAATCCCCCCACCACGTCCCCCTTTACTGATTGAGGTACGATGAGTTCCTGCAAGTAGAGAGAGAGAGAGGAAAAGCCGTGAGAGGGAGTGGGAGGAAGAATCAACCAGAAAGGGAGGCAGTGCAGTGCGAGCGAGCGAGAGAGAGGGACGGGGAGGGAGTCGAAGGCAGGAAGCGAGCAACAGCCAGTGGAACAGAAATGCAGGGAGTTTGAGGGAGAGGGTGGAAAACGGAGGCCGCCGCCAGCGAGAGGACGACAGGAGCAAAGCGAGGTGGGAGAGAAAGAAGGGCAAGGGTCCAGAGGAAGAAAACACGCCGGGATAACATCAGCGGGAGGAAGCAAGACACGGGAAGGCGGGGGTCGGAGTGAAGAAACATGCAAGAGAAAGTTTGAAGGCTGGGCAGATGAGAAAAACATCTTCTGGTAATGACAAGGCCGGGACACTTAAAGACGGGACACATCCTCTCGAGAGTCCCCTTCTTGGGCCGCAGGATGTTCTCGGAGACAAAAGGGGTCGGGGAGCAATGCGTTCAACCCACCACCCCAACCCAACTTCAACTACAAAACGGACAACAAAGACCTCGAGCTGACCTCCTTGCCTATTTTGGGAATGGGGACCCTGTAACGAACACCTGTGGGCAGCAGAATTCACCCCTGAATGGATACACTGCCAAGCAATGTCTAGCCGTTCAGGGGGGTCAAGATGTAACAGGCCAAATTTGTCCTCCCAGCGTGCGGTGGAACCGGCCGCCAGGAAAGGGGCTGCAACACAACAGCGTCTCTGTGAAATACAGCTTGAGAGAATGCAGCCTTGTGGTCCACCGGCACCAGACCGAGCCACACCCCTTCTTGAGGAAGTGTGCTCTGGACGCGCCAACACAGTTCAGAGGTCATGGAAACTGTGGAGTGCCTGTATGTGTAGCGGAGCAACAATCAGGCTCTGTGCGAGGGGCCCTGCTTACGGAGCAACATGCATCAAACGGGACGGACGCAAGTGGCGCTCACAACTCGACCTTTAAAAGGGATTCAGAAATTTGCACTTCTAATGGACAGAGGGCTTTAAGTAGATGCCTGGGACATGTAATGCAAGACTTGAACGGACCTAGTCTGGTGCGCGAAGTTATGCTGTCTACCAAAGATGTCAACAAACCCAATACTAACCACCTTAAGTGTCAAGCAAAGGTTCTCAGTGAACCAGGACACAGGACTTTCAGCTCCAAGCAGTCGGAAAGAGCTATTCGGGACCAGATCCAAAGAGTCGTTGTGAATCTCGAGGAGGTTTTACATGGCCTGAAAGAGATACATCTGGAAATGAAGGAGGTAAAGGTTTATTTATCGCTTGGGGATGTTAGCAGATGTTCCTCATAATGAGTTCAACTTTGAATGTTCTGTTTAGTTAAATCCCAAACTCTTTGCTATCCATCAACTTCCGGATACTCTTAATGGTCGTACTTTAGATAACGCACGCACCATGAATTTTATGTTTTCATATTTATCTTCATATTAATAATAAATGCTGTTTATAGAGACCCCTGAATTTATTGGACATTGGGCAATTTCACTTCGGTGAGGGGATAGTGAAACTTTAATGCAGAGAGGAATGGTCTGATCCGCTCCATTTAGCAAATGTATTCAGTATCGGAGAGGAACATTGGCCGGTGGTTTGTGGTCCCCTCAGACAGGCTAGAAGAAAGGGCCGCTGTCCGCTCTCAGCTTTCCACCGCAGTTTCATAATCTTGTAAACTAGTCTGCTGGCACTCTTGCGTGAAATGTGCCCAAAGTAAAGCTAATAGAACTAGATGTAGTACTTTATGTTTCTATTAACTATGTACATTAAAGGGATCGTTCACACAAAAATGAAATTTCTGTCATTAATTACTCACCTTCATGTCATTACAAACTCTTGGAACAAAAAAAAAAAGATATTTTTGATGAAATCTGTGAGCTTTCGGTCCCTCCATTGACAGCTACGCAACTACCACTCTGACGCTTCAAAAAGTTCATAAAGAGATCATAAAACTAATCCATATGAATTGAGCGGTTTAGTTCAAACTTTCAGAAGAGACTTGATCGCTTTATTTGATTAACAGATTGAATGTGATTCAAACGTGATGCGTAAAACGAGAGTGAACCTCATTGGTTCTCGCCGAAGCTCAAACGTGATGCGTAACACGAGAGTGAACCTCATTGGTTCTCGCCGAAGCTCAGACGTGATGCGTAACACGAGAGTGAACCTCATTGGTTCTCGCCGAAGCTCAAACGTGATGCGTAACACGAGAATGAACCTCATTGGTTCTCGCCGAAGCTCAAACGTGATGCGTAACACGAGAATGAACCTCATTGGTTCTCGCCGAAGCTCAAACGTGATGCGTAACACGAGAGTGAACCCCATTGGTTCTTGCGGAAGCAGAATTCATTAAAATACCTTGATTAGCATTTCAAAGATTAACAAAAGGTCTTACGGGTTTGTAACGACATGAGGGTGAGTAATTAATGACAGCATTTTCATTTAACTACGCCTCGTCTTCCCCTGGAACTCAGGTGGTCCAGAAGATCGACCTGCTGACGGCTGACATTGATATGGACAAAGAGGAACCAGGGGACACTTTCAGAGGACTCCACTCAGGAAAGACGGACACCGACGTGGCGTCCTCTCAAGGAGTCCTCTCTGACGTGCCACCAACTCCACCACCATATCCCATCAGAGATCAGGGGCTGCATGAGGAAGGCCAAAAACTGAAATCAACTCAGGAGATGGTCACTTCTCAAAGACACACATTAGGGACCGCTTCAGGGCGGAGGAGCAAGAAGCCTCCTCCTTACCCCCACGCCAGCACAATGGGAAGAGAGAATCCTAAAGCAAAAGACAAAGGGCAGAAGACGCCCCCCTACCCCTTTAAACGGAGACTGCTCTTGACCATTGTTTGAGCAGACCGTGGCTTCAGGACACAAAGCGGAGCATTACTCACTATATGTGGTGTACCAGGTTACAGGCACCTTTCTGGTAAGTTTGATCCTTACTGGATCCAATAACCCAGAGTGCAATTTATTGTCCGGAAAGTCTCTCAGACCGCAGGTGAACCATGTAATGCCTTTCCGCTTTAGGTCTATAAAGAGGACAAGGCAGAAACAGCATGTACTAATAAATCTAGAGAGTGACATGGGCGACTGGGGACCACTTCTTATAAATACTGTACGCAAGCCGAAGGTAGCGGGAGATTATTTCTAGCCTTAGATGACATCTGGAGTGGGACGCAATCACGATTCCAATTCCTCTGATCTCCCAGCAACCCCCATCTGTTAAAGGATTATTTTTTTATTGCTTTCCGATCTCTGGTCTAGAGCTTGAAGTCTTGCCTTAAAAATACGATGTTCTCAGATACACGTCCTGAGGATATTTTAGCCATCGCAATGCAGTGCTTAGTATTCAAACGCAAGCACTTTTCAACAGGTACTGAAAAGAAACTGGGTTAAGCACACTTTTACAGCATTGTGTCTCCCTCGTGTGTGCTGCCAAGCTCATTTCAAGCTCTTTGAAGCTGTAGGACCGTATACATTTCCAAAATTGCTGACAATGAGGATTATGAGACGTTTCAGACGCTCATATGTGCAGAGCTGAGTGGACAAATATCACAGTATGACCAGAATATTCAATTAGTTACTTATATCCCCGTAAAAGAAATGGCGGACATGGCAACAGTTTCTGTTGTGGGCTAATGGTGCTTGAAAACCTTTACTTTCTACAAAAACATGAATACAAATAAATCATTTGATTGGCAAATTGTGACGCGAGAAACTAAATGTTCTGATAACAGATTTATTAAAAATTATCAGAATAAAGCACAATTGTAACTGTTTTTCTGTCTTTTCCTCCACCACAGAAATAATCAAAGGATCCTGACATGCCCCAAAGATTTTTGCGGGAATTCTCTACAAGCGCGCCATTACACCAGCTTAAGAAAGTAAGTACAGTATGAGCATAAATGCGCTCTTGATAATCAGATTTGCAGGTATGAAACCCTAAACCCATAAATGCTGCAATGAATAGAAATCAATCTACTGTTCTGAACTCAATTTAAAGCCTTCATTACACCTCACAAATGTGCATGTATGTTTGTTTCTCTATGTCCGACAATAGACTTTTTCGTCTACCACATTAGAGGATCAGTCCAGTTCATGGTCATTGGCGTAAAGCTGCCTCTATAGGAAATCTCTGCAGTATTTTCTATCACAGGAAGTTCCTTTGCTTGATATGTGACAGAGAACAGTTAAGTGGCAGAGTGTCCAAAGCTGTCAAATAACCAATATCCTTGCGTAATAAGACAATCCTCTTTCTGATTGGCTAATCAGAGCTCATCATGGCGTGTCCGACCAATGACAGTGAGCTTGGAAAGCTCGGAATGGAATTTCCCATCTCTTTGGGTCACTGAAAAACAGATTAGAAACATTTATATTTAGCCATTGTTGTCTTTTATATGCTTGGAAAACCAGATATTTCCAGGTTTTTCCCCCCCAAGCGTATGAACCCTGCTGGAAGTAGTATACGCAGACTCACCTGCAGACTCTGACACAATGTACTCTTCTTCCTTCAAAGCAACATCCCTCTGTCCACCCACGGCCGTCTGGGACTGAGAAGAAGAGAGAGAGAGAGACGGGATGAGTGGCAAGCCATTAACAGAGAAGCCTAGAGGAGTGGGCTGCATAACAAAGAGATCTTCTCAAAGAAAAACAAAGAGACACGAGCCTATGGAGCGCAGGCTTTTGAACTTTTCTTATTTACACCGGGGACAAGGCCACCAGAACGTCACCGTCCTCCCGCTACTGAGAATCTCAATGCGATCTGAAGATCTGTTCACAAAGTCTTGATATGCAACACCTGTACAAAAAGACTGCTTTTGATCCGAGAGCGACGAGCGTTAGGAATCTGAATTAAGGTTTGATCCGAGGCAAATGTCAATGTCACGACTGAGGATACATTTTAAACATGCTCTTCAAAAAAAACCTGCCAATAAAAATGTCTCTTTTGTATCTTTTGAATGGTCTCAGTCCATGAAATGCACCAACACATTAAAAGCACGTTTCTTCATATTGAATCATATTGCTGAGCGTTCAACTCATTTACCACTTTTCCACCAGAATGAACCGGGTGCTAGCAGAGCCAGTGCTAGTGCCAGTTCGGAGTTGGTTCGACTGACGAGCCTTCTAAGAACCGGTTTGGCTAGAGAGCCACCACAAAGCCAGTCTAGCGTCACTGTTTACGTCTCATCTTGCTCAGTAACGCTAGCGAGGCAGCGGGAAACACAAACACACTAGGTGCAGACCAGTGCTTGAAGTGGGGCGGTACTCTACATTTTACTCTTAAGTGTACCTGCACCTTTTCTTGCGTACCGCTACTTCTCGCCTTTATAACGGACGCCCAAATGTTTAATCAAGTGGCGCGCGAATCACTGTAGGTGCATTCACCATCGCACTCCAAAAGTGTTAAGCCTTGTTTATACTTTCACCTGGCTCCTCAGCGCGAGCGTCCGCTAACTGCGCGCGCACCTCGTCCGCTTGGCACAACGCCAAGCGAGATGGGGTCTCGCACTCTCAACGCGCATGACCGCCCACTCCGCAATGACGCAATTTTTGCCGCACGCACCCTTGCACTCGTGCGGACGCGTCGAGTAGCTATAAACAAATAGCCGTTCCTATGCAACGCTGATGATAAAATGTGCGTCCGCACTACAGTGAAAGTCGAACATGATCTAAAACACCCACTAAAATGACAAAACATCATCCTGCAAGCTTTTTAAACTCCCGATGACCACATTTACTAGAATTCATCGCGTTCTATTGTATTTATTGTGGTACATTTTGAGTAGCTGTAGAATTTATAATAGATAATCAGTTAAGGGAATAGATTTTTCACTAAAGATGTATATTACACCTGTGGCATGTAGCTAGAAACTACCGTGTTGCTATTTGATTAGAAAAAAGAAAGAAAAGGTTAACATTGGCCTGCATGGTAATGAGGAGCCGTCAATGGTCTTGCTTTGTAAATAAACCTTATTGTAACAAATGCTATAGTAATACAATTACAAGAACTATATGTTAGTTTTAAGGCTGAGTAAAAGTTAGAAAGAGCTTTAAAATATGCACCTTGTTTTCAGCTTATTGACTAAACAATAGAGTTGCACCGATTGATCGGTCAGGGATCGGAATTGGATGATATTTTTGCATGATCGGCCCTGATCAGCCAATCAGTCTCACGTGTCTCTGATTTTGAGCCGATCCGTCTACACGCGGCTGTGAGCACGAGCGCGCCGTTGCGTCACAGCCATGCTTGCACTCACAGCCGCATGCAAACATGAAGACACTAATTATGTTTTATTTGTAAAACTTGTAAGGTTAAAATAAACCACAGGGGAACCACCAGGAAAGCACACAACACGACAAACCTAATTTGACACTTAAAACTCCATCACCCCGCAGAACTGCCCAGTTTGAAGAAGGTAGTAAAGGTAAAACGGCTAAAGCTGGCCAGAGCTCAGAGCCAGCCACAGGTCAGCAGCCTCTCCTATCTTTCCTTGGTATAAGCAGTGAAAAGACCAAAGCAATTACAAAGAAATGATGGACTTCATGGCGCTGGATGACCAGCCGAACGCACAAACCGTCACTTCATGAGAATTTACCGTTTCATTTGAGAAAACGGTCATATCATGAACACAGACACTCAGAGGTCTGCACGGCAACCCGTCAAAATAAAAGTTTGTTTTAAAAAAAAAATAAATTGACAGAATATATTAGGCTACTGTTGTGGCCTACAGTAGATATAGCGCCATCTCTATGTAATAATAATACGTCACTAATAATAATGCCTAGTTGGTTGATTATTTTTCAATTGATCTTTTTTTATAAACAATGTTTACTTCTAAACAGCATACAGCCTTTAAATGTTTATGTATTATTTGCTTATAATGATTATCATAAATAATAAACTTCATACATTTAATTTTTTTTTTTTTTTTTAAATGGTTAAATAAATAAAAATGTGGTACCAAAATTGGTACAGAGTACCGTAAAAGTTTTATGGTATTAGTACCGACTTTTGGTACCGTGACATCGCTAGCTGGCAACATTTATTACCCAATTACTGAATTATTGTTTGGAGGAATATTGTACACTTCAGGTTTGTTCATTCATAGGATTTTTTGACTTTTGTAACACAAGTAAAAAAGAGAAAAAAGGTCAATTTTTGTTTCATAAAGCAACTGATTTTCAGTTGTTTGTTATTTCTACTTCTTTCCAGGCACAGAACACTTATTTTTTGAGAGTTGTTTAAGTGAGAGAAGATCCTGTTGTAATGTTTAATAATTTATTTTATAATAAAAATAAAATTTTGCCTTGAAGAAAAAGTGGATTTTTGTTTGTATATGCTGTCAATTATAGTTCTTATAAAGAAAATCGGTCTCGGACGATCGCATTAACAAAAAACAAAAATCGGCCAAGAAAATTGCAATTGGTGCATCTCTACTAAACAATGACATCAAAATACAGCAAGAGCGATTCAACAGCATAAGGAGTGCTCTCGCGGTACTTTGATGTCATACGGCGATCGGTCTGCACAACGGCGATGCATCTCGAACAATCTTCCATCAACAATGGCGAACGTTGCGCTACTATTGATGCTCATTTCTTTACGATCCTACATCGGCATCAAAACACAGCCAATCCAACGCATTCGTGCAGCTCGCAGTGATTTTTATAGACGGAGATTACAATCGAGCAGCTTTTAGCTCCATTAGCTGCTATTTCAAAAATGGCGGATCTCAAGTTTGTGTTCATCTTGTTGGTCACGGTAACCCCGCCCCCAGCCCACTTTTCCTGGTTCGGAGCTGGTACTTTGTGTGTGGAAAGACGAAGAACCGATTTGAAACTAGGCTCTGGCTCTGAGCCAGCACCCGCACTCCCTTGGTGGAAAAGGGGTAACTGAGGTGGTGTCAGGCCATGAAGGATAGCTGAAGTTAATATGATACTTACATATGCGGTGGCGTACTCAATCTTTGCTCCTTTTATCTCGGCTTTGAACTGGGTAAAAAACAAGTAGGACTTTCCTTGGGGCCTATTGTGAAAATGACAGAGAAAAAAATCAATATCGTTCCCCCTTTCATCTCAAGTTTCACGACAAGATTTGCTTGTACTTCTGAGAAAAACACATTTTGAGTATTGAATATTGTGTAGAGCTTTTTTTAAGTTACCTCCATACTGAACAGGAAAACATCTGTTCGTCATCACTCAGTCCAACGCTCATTTGCCATTGCTACAGGGAATAAACGCACAAAGGGTTCACATTTAAGTCCGAAACGGAGCAATTCTGTGTAATCAAGAACTTTTACGACATTTTACGCGTAATTGCTGCAATTTCCTGTGTCGTTAGTGGCGGAGTGACAAATGTCTTGATGCCACAACAATAGCTGATATTGTTTTAAGAATATAATATAACAACAGACATCTCAGCACATGGGATTGGAAGCAATGATGAATAATAAAGTATTTGTATTTGAAAAAAAAAAAAAACATCAATAATGTAGCTAGCAATAGTGCAAAGAAATAATAACCACATGCTTTGTTAGTGCAAAGTATTTATAATAATCTCTATTTATTAAAGCGTACAAGCTTATAAATGTCTCACCTCGTTGGTTCCTCCTTGGGACGCATATGTGAAGGTGCATTTATACTTTTTCTAAAAAAAAAAAAAGAAATGGATCATTGTAAGCATGTTGACAATACTGAGCTTCCTCCCACGAAATATGCAAATTTTCCAGACTGAACATTTGAGAATGACTCTGCATTGAAAAGATGCTGACCCTTACAAAAATAACCATGGTAACCATCGTTCCTGTCAAAAGACCTGCAGTTATTATTACTAGAGTAAAAAAATAACCAAGAATGACAACGCTTCAGATTGAATGCTGATTTAAATTCAGTGTGCGAGACGGACAAAATCCAATAGCCACTGGCGTCACACCTGACACAACTTGCGTTTGAATATATTTGATTTAAAGGGATAGTTCACCCAAAAATGAAAATTGTGTCATCATTGTGCCTCAAGTTGTTCCAAACCTGTGTGAATTTCTTTCTTCTGCTGTACATAAAAGATGATATTTTGAAGAATGTTGGTAAACAAACTCAAAACCTCACTGACTTTCATAGCAGGGGCCTATACCATGAAGCCAGTTTAGCTGGCTAGCCAGATATGTTTAAGCTTAGTTTGTGCCAATCCTGGGTTTTTGGCACCATTAAAGAGGTTTGGCTTTTAGCCGTGTTCATCTCCATAGTAACTCACGCTCCACGGCTAACCTGCTCCAGGGCAGGTTATGTTCTGGATAAGAGATCTCAAACTGAAATTGGACCAATCAGCTGTGAGCAAAGTGACACACCTCTGATGCAATAAAGTCACTCCCTCTGTTTCTACTCCAAATTAAAGGTCACTATAGCAAATGGTTTTTAAAGACTAAAGCGTCTGGCTTTTAACAATGCTTATTTATAATTATAATACTTTTGAATGATTTAGATATAATTTATGTAATTATACCCTTATATATTTTAGTTAATCAATCATTAATAGGCACTTAGTTAAAATTAATATTAACCCATTTAATCCCAAATTTTTCCCAGACACAAAAATATCAAAATCATGTGTCATTAGTATCCCTTTGAAACAATCAATCATAATTTTTAGAAATTTTCATGGAAAAATGTGTGAAAAAGTGTGTTTTATGATCGGTCACACCGGTGGGATACTGTGTTGTATCAACCATTGGACAGACTGAATATAGGTCTATTTGACCTGTGCAGTGTGTTTGTGAGTGTGTTTCTGTCTCTCTCTCTGTGTGTGTGCGTGCGTGCGTGCGTGTGTGTGTGTGTGTGTGTGGTAATCCCTACGTTATGGGGACAAAATGTCCCCACAAAGATGGCAATATCCGAAATCCTCGTCCTTGTGGGGACATTTTTAGGTCCCCATGAGGAAAACATCTTATAAATCAGACTAAGTGATGTTTTTTGAAAATGTAAAAATGCAGAATGTCTCCTGTGATGGGCAGGTTTAGGGGCAGGGGCAGTGTGTGTGTGTGTGTGTGATGGGTAGGTTTAGGGGCAGGGCCAGTGTAGGGGGATAGAATATACAGTATGTACGGTATAAAAACCATTGCGCCTATGGAAAGTCCCCATAAAACTCCAATGTGTGTGTGTGTGCACGTGTATAAAATCCTTATATCAAAGGCTAGTTATTATCTAAATGCTCTCTCATTGTAGTGTGAATATTTTACATATAAGCCTTATACTATCGGCTAGCAATATGAATACTGGGAGCAGCGTCTCGAATATTGAGTTTAAGACAAAAAACAACAATCATCAATGTATTTCAACATTGTAACTTTAGTGCAACATTATATTTCAAAACATTCATTTTAGTGCAAAATTGATTTGAACAATTTTTAATGCAGTATGCATTGAACACTGAACATGAAGGTAAACATTTAGGATAGAGGTAGCCGGCTGAACATGCTTTCAAGTATAGGCCAACACTGACTGACTGAACAACAAAATAAAATAGGTTGTAGATCGAAGAGCAAAGGAATGCCTTGTATGACAAAAAAATAAAAATATCCTGGAACATTTAGGAAATTTTGACTGGGTTTTTTTTCCAGCTTTTCTAGACTCCAAAGTACTGTTTGTTTGTAACTGTATGCAACCACGTGTGCGTGTACGTGTGTGTGTGTGTGTGCATGCTTGTGAACTCTATGTCCGACTGCATTCTCCTGTCTTTCTCTTTTCCTTTTCTACACTCCATGGTACAGCTTGAAGCACTCAATGTGCAGTGGTACTTTACATTTCTCACATGCATAGGTAGTGCGTTTCTCACAATGGCGACATCTCTGGAACCGGTGCATCGTGTTAGCTAGCTAGTCTTCCTGGGGTCCGTGTGTGTGTGTGTGTGTGCATGTGTGTGTGTGGTGTGCGTGTGTGTGCCTACCTGTAATTGCGTGTGTGTGTGTGTGTGTGTGTGTGTGTGTGTGTGGTGTGCGTGTGTGTGCCTACCTGTAATTGCGTGTGTGTGTGTGTGTGTGTGTGTGTGTGGACAGTTGCAGTAGGTAGGAAGTTAGGTGGCAGCAGAATTAGCTAGCAGAATTAGCTAGCTAGCTAGTCTTCCTTGGGTCCGTGTACGTGTGTGTGTGTTTCTGTGTGTGTGTGTCTGTGTAAAATTAGGTAGAAAGTTAGATAGCAGCAGAGAGTAAGGTAGAACAGGTAGCCTATGTGTCTTAGCAAGTAGATACAATGGGTTATCCCACCGGTCACTATTGTTGCCGGTGACATGTTTGTGAGTTCTATGACCACATTAAACAAAGTTGAGTAATTGCAAATGCATATATCAATACTAAACACCTTAAACATGATGTGTACCAAAAATCTATGTTCCATCCTTATGTTAACATACTTTACTAATCTTTTCTTTGGGAGCTTTCTTGCTGCCATCCTCTTCTCTTGACGCAAACAGGAAGTAAACAGCTCTGGTCATGTGACAATTTACAGTAAACATGCAACACTGCACATATTTCATTGAGACCCTTTATAATTTCAATATCTGCTGGAAATGCATTGATAGATCATTCAGTAACATTTTTATAGCCTTAGAAATGAAACATTTTTTTACGGTCACTATTGTGACCGGTGGGATTAAATGGGTTAATAGCCTATATAAAGGTCATACAAATAAGCTTTAAAATCAATAAATAAAGCTACAAAAATGACTACATGTGAGCTTAAATGTTCAATCTCTCTATATATCAACTAAACTAACTTCATAACTTTTACTTGCATTGACGTATAATATATTTCTTTAAGTTATCCTCTTTCATAGACAGCTCTTTTCTTCCTGTCTATTTGTTTAAATTCTCAATATTTTTCTATCATGTAATATTCTGCAGAAGAGAGAAATGAATCTCAGTTTCACTGATCCACAGCGTGTGATTGGCTGTTCACTGCTGATGTCACAGCTAAACTCAGGATCAAAGCCTGAGTTGACAGAGAAAGCTGATGATCAGCATTATGGGACCAACAAAGCCTGAATAGATTGGTTTGGTTTTGTCAACTCAAAACTAATCCTGTAACCCTGAGTTTGTTAAACTACCATCATGGTACAGACCCCAGGACCGTAGCCACCACAATAATAAGACATTTGATTACTTCATAACTACAACAGATATGTTACTTTTACCATTATTTCCCCTTTTAATAATTCAATTCCTTTCAATAAAAAGACCAATAACACCCACACAATGTTCAACACATGGTTACGGCCTTGTTACATAGTATATTTCTCCTATACTATGCAAATCAATGGTGCCCCACAACTAGTGTTTACCCATATTCTTCAAAAATATCTTCTTTTGTGTTCAGCAGAACAAAGAAATGAACACCGATTTGGGTTTAGAACAACTTGAGGGTCAGTATGATGTCAATTTTCATTTTTTTGGGTCAACTACCCCTTTAGGAGCTACAACAGAGAGTATATTTTGGTCATAAAGCTATCAAATGGCTTCGCAAAGTTTGGGATACAGCACACAGGTGATATGGAAGATTCCCCTCGTTTTTTTTCTCGATATAATTTTATGGGGGGGGGGGGGGGGGGACGTATTCATCTCGGAAATTCATCAAAATATTGAGGTTTTGGATACGACAGTTATGATTTGGGACATGGGGGTGAGTAATAGTTTTTTTTTTTTTACTGAACTGTTCCTTTAACGTACTTTTGAGCGGCTAGGGGGCGCTTAACGTCAGCGCCTCCACAACAGTCCAATGAGAAGATGACGGGTGGATTTCCTTTCAACGCGTCGCGGTTTTTTAAAAAACAGTATCCATTCATTACCGTCAGACTTTAATATGAACATATTTTAACAGATACGAAGATACATACACTTTCAAATGTAATAATGACTATGAATGAGAACTGGAAAACGACTATGTAAATCGAGTCTATGCAAATCATTCAGGAAAAATTATTCGTTTACATTTATACCCATAAAAAACATGTTGTAAATATTACGTCGCTGCGGTATTAAGGAGTTGTATACTCACAAGTTTAGCAGAGAAAGTATGCACAACTCCTCCGGGTTTGACGTCGAAGTCGAGTGTTTTGGTCCTGTCAGCAGAAGCGCGCGCCGCGCAAAACACCACCAACAACAGCAGAAGCTTCACACACGAGTGTGTGTTATCGTCGCATGCCATTATGCTTTATGGATGAGAGATCTGTGCTGATGTTGTGAATGAAAAGCTGCCAGCGCTGTTCCTGTATGTTCTTCATAGGATGGGGAAAGTGGGTCATGGGATGTGAATTGAGGTGTTGAGCATCTAGTGGACTGGAGTTGAATAACAACTCAGTTCTTCAATTTACAGTGGCCCAAAAGGTATTATTATTCACATTCAAATAGCCTATGCATATTATGAACATTTATGAATAGCATTTTCATGACAGCTTTTTGAAAGAAAAGATCAATATTACTGTAATTGAAATATCACTGATTTCAAAAATATCGGTTTTATTTCCTCTGAAAATATAAGTGTATATACTTTGGTTTGGTTTTGGTTAACTTTATTGTCCCCAAGGGGAAATAATACTTGTGCACAATACAGAGTTGCTTCATAAAAAACATCACAAAAGACAACACAAATCACAGAAAGAAAAGAAAATATTGCAACACAATACAAATGTCTTTCATTCTGGAAGAGTTGGAAAGAATCCCAGGTCTGGAAACACCAATCTGTTGGATTAACATAAAACAAATGTATATCGGTTGCACATAATTATTTTATTTCAACAATCTTATAACCACGTTCTTGTCGTCTAATTTATGCACGTCAAATGAACATGATTTTTATCTCTTTACGCTTTTTGTCATTCATTTAACATGACTTTATGTAGTTTTAAATGAAAGCTTTATCCAGTATTAATGAATAAAACCATAATAAAATAATTCTGATAAAAACTATGATAAAATAAAATTTCCCACACCGATCAGGCATAACATTACTGACAGGTAAAATTAATAACACTGATGATCTCATCATTACCCGTTAGTGGGTGGGATATATTAGGAAGCAAGTGAACATTTTGTCCTCAAAGTTGATGTGTTAGAAGTAGGAAAAATGGGCAAGCGTAAGGATTTGAGCGAGTTTGACAAAGGCCAAACTGTGATGGCTAGACGAACTGCTCAAGAAGTTAATGCTGGTTCTGACAGAAAGATGTCAGATATAATATAATACACAAAGTTACTGTATTTTTCAACAGTACACAACAATCCATTCAGATTACAAATATACTCAGAGAAGCTTGTTGTACACATAGCTCTCTTGTCTGAAATACATCTGTTCAAATATAATACCACAATGTAGGAGCCATTTTGTGTCATTTATATATTTGTCCATTGGGTGGCGCTATGGAATGGTTTTTTTTAAGGGCACCAGAGTAATGAGACAACAGGTGTGTGTTGGTAGTGGGGAAGCACAGTTTGCAAGGTTATTATGGTTCTACAAGTTATGGGGTGCATTCAATTCGACAGGGTTCCTACTCCCTGAGCACGGTATATCAGTTGAAGTGGACTTCGCTGACAATAATCGCTCATTTGGAACGCCCTGCAACGTCATCAAAGAAAGGCAACGACAGGTGCAGATTATGACATAAATTAATATTGTAATTTACTTTACTTTCAAATTGAAAACCATATAATAAGCATACATTTACAAAACACACAGTAGGCTAAAACATATAATCAAAACATTAGTTTTATTAGTTTACTTATAACCTGTATTGACTATGAACAGATTTGAAGCTGCACCTGTCATTCAATATGAAAATACTTTGATTTGGTTAACTATGTTTGTAGGCTATTCTTAATGGGCTTTGTAGCGGTCTCATCTCGTGCGCTTTCTTTCCCAAGTGCAGCTGCACAGTAAACATTCCTGAGGTAAATAAAGTAAAATATAAAACATGACAGCCCTCAAGTGCTTCTCAACACTTTTAATTTGTTTACATATTCATAAAATATAATATACAAATATAACCGTTATTGCCATAATTCATAAATACTCTAGTTTGTATAATAACTATGAATATTCAAATGCATATGTAAACTCCTTAATCGCAGAGCTGTTTAAAAACTATTCCAACCAACGGCTCTGCACCATCATTAGTTCAGACAGGTGATGCACGCGACGCGCAAAGACATTTGGGTGATTTTCACTCTCTACTTCCTGTGAAGTGATGTATCGATGTTCCCTTCTTCCCTACGCCGTTCGCAGTGCCCTTCGGACTGAACATGTTCGCTCCCTTTGGATTGGAATCTCACTTAAGATGGCGGAATACCCTCTGAAGTCCACTCCGCAGTCCACATACGGTCGAACGGAACGCACCCATGGACTTGATATTTGTACTGTGAACTTAAATGAATGACACCATAGAAAGCTAACTGGAAGCAATGTTTATTCATTGGAGCAATAAAGAAAGACAGTTTGCACACTATCAAATGGAACTCGTTCAGCTGTACACACCAATAAAAAACTAAGTATACTTTGGTCTTAATGGTTCATCTCTTGCTCTTAACATAATACAATGTTACACAATAAGAACAATGACAGAATAACTAAATTAATACAAAGTAAATTTAAACATTTTTTGAGAGCGTATTTGTGAGGTCAGGCACTGATGTTGGACGAGAAGACCGTTTGGAGGTCTGTAGCTATTGACTGAAGTTGGCGACTTCCGTGTCCCTCAGCATGTGCTGACCCCGCTATGTGAATTTACGTGGCTTAGCACTTTGTGGCCGAGTTGACGTTTTCGATTTCTTCCACTCTTTTATAATACTACTAACTGTTGAGCGTGGAATATTTAGTTCTGAGGAAATTTCCCGAATTGACTTATTGGCCAGGTGGTAACCAATCACGGTTCCACGCTGGAAATCGCTGAGCTCCTCAGAGGGATCCGTTCTTTCACAAGTGTCTGTAGAAGCCGTCTCCATAGGTGCTTGATTTTGTTCACCTGTGGCCATGATCTGAACTCCTGAATTCAATAATTCGGAGGGGTGTCCCAATACTTTTGGGAATATAGTGGGTAGATGAATCTCACACTAATTAATGCCAAGTTATCCAAATAGCTGTAAGATTATCTGGCCTTCAGTGACAATCCTGATGTCCCCTGGTCTGTCATGGGCGTCCTGGTGTTTGAGAACGTCTCTTCAGATCCTGGGATGATGAAGGCTTCATTTGCAGACTGGAGAATGCAGAGTTACAAAATGAGATACTACTATGGGAATATCAAATGTAATTTAATAATGTCAATTCCACGAGAAGTCTAAACATGAATATAATGAGAACCATTTAAAATGAAATCAGATCAACTAAAAATAACAACATTTTCACAAGTTGATGTCAAAAAGTGCACTAGTCAGATACTTGTAAAATATTAAAATTATGCATCAATTTTAAAACAGTTAACAATGAGTATAATTAAGACTTTGGGCAATGCTCACCAAATGATATGAAGGTGCATATCATTCAAAGACATAAACATGTGAATGCAATAACTTCAAATAAAAGCTAAAAGAATTGAATAATACTCACCACTACTCGATTGACAGGATTGTTGTCGCCAGATATCTAAACAGCAAGAAACCATATTTCTATTACAAATAAATACATAAATAATTTAAAAAATATTGTCAAAACTACAGAGCAGCCTGTCCCGGTTGCAGGGTTGCCAGGTTTTCACAACAAAACAAGCCCAATTGCTACTCAAACTATCCAGCCGCGTTTCAGGCGGTCCCCTGGTAAAAATCGCGTTCCGGGGAGTAAAATCTGCGTATTTGGGCGGGGTTGCCCTGCTAAAAATCGCATTCCCGGGGCTAAATATCACGTTATTGGGGTCGCTTCAACCCGCGGTATTTGGCAACACTATAACGCGTTCCGTTAGACCCTCCCCCCGTTGATGCCAGTTCTCTCATACTGACGCGCATTTTAGTAATCTAGTTCGACGCACATGGAGGGAAAAAAGCACACATTTCGAAATATGTTCACATAAATGATAATATTCAACTGTGACTAAAGCTAGTGTTAACGTTAGCTAAACAGCTCTTTGCTTTTAAAACAATGTTTCTCGATATGCCTAGTAAAACTTTACCTGACTGAAAATGTACACATTTCAATGTGCTATTGTCTACCCCCATTGCATTTTAGGAATACGTTTAATTACCTTAAAGTGTAGAGCACCAGTCTTCAGATCCCATCCACAGCAAGAGAAAATGGCGATAACAACAGCCGCTGCAGACTGTAGCGCGGTGACGTCACGTATAGACAACACGTTTATGTCACCGCGCATGCGCAAGGTGACGTTTAATGATGTGTCAAAGTAGAGCAGAGAGAAATATTAAATATGTTCTTGAATGTAAACAGATTTTGAATGCATGTCTTGCAGTTTTGAAGGTTATTGCTGACCTTCAGGTAATGCAAATAATTACATTGATCAAATATTCTGTATATATAAATATAGGAATGTGGTTTATTTAATTGTTGTTGCACTTTTACTTAACAGGGCATAATGGTCTTTAATTCATCCCTGTGAGTATAATTGTAATATTTTGTAACTGAGGCAGTAAAAAGCCATAATAAAAATATTTATATTCTAAATATCTGTTTTTGTTTTTTCTTCTTCAAGGAAAATATAGCTAGTCATGACTTCTTGAACGCAAAATCATTGGATGATCTGTGTAGGTCTCAAAATCATTATTTTTAATATTCAAATAATCAGAAAATGTTTACATGTTCTGCTTAGTTATTTCATACATTGAAAATGTGAAGTAAAGTGTTAGCTCTTGACAGTTGATGTCAAAGTTAAACTGTTTTAGATCATGAAGCCAAAAGAAAGAGAGAGATCTTTTGGCTTGATTCCCTCTGCGGACCTGGCTTCAGCGATTGCAGTTACATGAACAGTTACAGGTCTTACATGTGAAATGTTCAGAGTTCATGAGTTCGGGGTTATGGTAGTTATGTTTTAAACCATATATCCGCATTTTGGGTTGCATTTTGTTTCCTTTTTCTTGCTTAACTTATTTGTTCAGATTTTGTTTATTCAATGCTCTGTCTGACTATAGGCCCTGTAAGAATATCAGAGTTTTTTAAAATTGGTTTATACTTACAGATTAGGCTTTGTCAAGCACCCACCTAGTTTGTCTTAATATACTTAATCTGTCCTTTTTTTTGCATTTCAATATTACATTTCGCAGACAACTTGCAAATAATGTCAATCCTGGAGGGAGTACAGCTGTGACAACATTACAGTAAGCAGCAACTATTCCAAGAATAACAGTCCTACCTGCTTTTGATTTATACTGTTAACATTTCTATTTTGTAATTCTCAGGGCATTCCCAGACAACAAAATTCAAGTAACTGTGGAGTGTTTGTGTTGATGGTAAGTTAACGTTGTAACCTAAGTCACACTAGCAAGTATTATAAATGTCCTACATCTGAAAGATTGTGCATGTTTTTTTTTTTGTTTTTTTTAATAAATACAAAATAATTTTAGTATACTATTGTACATTTCTTTAACGTTTGCTCTAATGTGCTTTAAATTATATTGTAGTATCCACTCTACATTGTGATCGAGGGGCATTTTGATTTCAGTGTTGTAAGCCTTCATTTTCAAAAACTTTTTTATTTGGAAATCCAGTTAACAATAGCTAATCAGTGATCTGTTTTACAGAGTGACATGCTGAAATTAGAAGGTGGTAGTGCATGCTTCTACTGAGTAATTACCCTTTGAAGTACACTCACCTAAAGGATTATTGGGAACAACACCTGTTCAATTTCTCATTAATGCAATTATCTAATCAACCAATCACATGGCAGTTGCTTCAATGTATTTAGGGGTGTGGTCCTGGTCAAGACAATCTCCTGAACTCCACACTGAATGTCAGAATGGGAAAGAAAGGTGATTTAAGCAATTTTGAGCGTTGCATGGTTGTTGGTGCCAGACGGGCCGGTCTGAGTATTTCACAATCTGCTCAGTTGCTGGGATTTTCACGCACAACCATTTCTAGGGTTTACAAAGAATGGTGTGAAAAGGGAAAAACATCCAGTATGCGGCAGTCCTGTGGGCGAAAATGCCTTGTTGATGCTAGAGGTCAGAGGAGAATGGGCCGACTGATTCAAGCTGATAGAAGAGCAACTTTGACTGAAATAACCACTCGTTACAACCGAGGTATGCAGCAAAGCATTTGTGAAGCCACAACACGCACAACCTTGAGGCGGATGGGCTACAACAGCAGAAGACCCCACCGGGTACCACTCATCTCCACTACAAATAGGAAAAAGAGGCGACAATTTGCACGAGCTCACCAAAATTGGACAGTTGAAGACTGGAAAAATGTTGCCTGGTCTGATGAGTCTCAATTTCTGTTGAGACATTCAGATGGTAGAGTCAGAATTTGGCGTAAACAGAATGAGAACATGGATCCATCATGCCTTGTTACCACTGTGCAGGCTGGTGGTGGTGGTGTAATGGTGTGGGGGATGTTTTCTTGGCACACTTTAGGCCCCTTAGTGCCAATTGGGCATCGTTTAAATGCCACGGCCTACCTGAGCATTGTTTCTGACCATGTCCATCCCTTTATGACCACCATGTCCCCATCATCTGATGGCTACTTCCAGCAGGATAATGCACTATGTCACAAAGCTCGAATCATTTCAAATTGGTTTCTTGAACATGACAATGAGTTCACTGTACTAAAACAGTCCCCACAGTCACCAGATCTCAACCCAATAGAGCATCTTTGGGATGTGGTGGAACGGGAGCTTCATGCCCTGGATGTGCATCCCACAAATCTCCATCAACTGCAAGATGCTCTCCTATCAATATGGGCCAACATTTCTAAAGAATGCTTTCAGCACCTTGTTGAATCAATGCCACGTAGAATTAAGGCAGTTCTGAAGGCGAAAGGGGGTCAAACACAGTATTAGTATGGTGTTCCTAATAATCCTTTAGGTGAGTGTATGTTAGTTTTAACAGGGTTCCCACTCTTTCATGAACACCAGATTCAAGGACTTTTTCAGCACCATTTATTTTATTTTTTATATCAGATTCATAACCCAGCAAATGTAGCATCACAAAATACCTCTTAAAGAAGGCTACTTAAAGGAACACACCAACTTTTTGGGACTTTAGCTTATTCACCGTATCCCCCAGAGTTAGATGAGTCCATACAGGGGCGCCGCTAGCAATATTGGGCCCTATGAAAGAATTTGATATTGGGCCCTCTACCACACCAACCTAGCTATCCAAAATCTTTGTCTGAAATTTAATAATACTTACTGACCAATTAAGCTCCGCTCGCTCAACCCAGAATGCCCCAATTGGCTTATGAAACATTGATTAAAATTAAAATACAATTTATACAAAACAAAACTTAATGAAGTGGTCACAATCATGTCTGATCAACTCCATTCATCTTATGATGTGTCCTATCTCATGCTGTTCACTTTTCATAATCGACATAGATTAACAGATTGACAACATAGACATAAAAAACAACATTATAATATTTAAACATAAATATAAAAATAAATACCTTAATGGCTGCAACAATTTTAGCACAGAGAAGTTTCATGTCAGAGTGGGATATGAATGAACGTAGTTTTTACCGGTGAGCGTGAGCAGTTCATGAGTGAAGCGTTTTGCTGGATTTTGCCAGTAATGCGCCATCTTTTTTTTATATTTGTAACTCTTTGGTAGATTATACATTTATAATACATTACTACTAGTACTGTTACTACTAATAAAACCAATCTCGGGGGGCCCCAAAAGTGTTTGGGCCCTTAGAATCGTCCTAACCCCCCCCCCCCCCCTTAGCTGCGCCCCTGAGTCCATACATACCATTCTCATCTCCTTGCGTGCCATAACTCTGTCTGACGCACCCACCTAACTTAGCACAAAGACTGGAGGTAAACGGCTCCAGCTAGCCTACAGCTCAATAAGTGACAAAATAACACCAACATTTTCCTATTTACATGTTGTGATTTGTATATATGGAAGGATATCGCGGACAATTTTCAAAAGGAATGGTATTTGCAATTGCATTTTCAATTTGTGGACGCATAATATGTGACACAATCCAAACGCAATTGCAAATCGCGCATTACCATTTGCATTTTCGTTTAGGCAAACGCACAACGACTGCCAAATTTCAAATGGAAAAGCAAAGTCTGTTTGCAATTGCATTTCCAATGTCTTGCAAGTTATGACCCTGCCATTTTGGAATAGCAATAGAAAATCACCTATTTGCTCTTTTATTTCCTCCGTGTCCTGCCACAACCTGCACAAAATTCAAATGGAATCGCAATCCCCTTTGCGTTTGCATTTCCGATGCCTAACACAGTCAACTGTCAATCAGGCTTGAGGGCGGGGTTTATTGATGTAGTCGGAAAGTAGGCCACGCCCTCAAGTGGTGGAAAACGGGGGATTTGGCTGTTTTTGTAATAAAAAACAAGTTTAAACTCTTTAGTTCAAACAAAGTCAAAATGCAGAACTGATTGTATGTTCACCTGCAACCAGAAAAAAAAAACAGCAAATAAGAAAAGTGACATGACTGCATTCGGTAGGCTATAGCCTATATCAGACGAATATCATCATATTGCACCCGACACAGTAAATTATCATGAGTTAAAATCAGAAAATCTATAGAAACTTGACATGATGTGAGTTGTGTTGTTCATACGATTCTGTGCTCAAGAGCCAAGCGATCAAAAAAGAAAAGAAAACTACATTAGTGACATTCAATCGCAGTTCATGTTCGTTTCGTAGCCTACCTCCTCTGATGATCTGATTTTCTTCTTCATTTCATTTTATTCAACATTATTATTTTCATCATATGTAGCCTATTCCTATTCATTGAACTATATTTGTATCTTTATTTTGACATTTAACAGATTTGACAGAACAGCTCAACAACAGAACCAATTTTCACGCACCTGCAGCGTTTCTGACAGAGAAAAACTGAAATAATATATAATAAAGTAATATAAATAAAAAGCATAAAATAAATAAATACTAAATAGCCTATTTCTCACTTATTCTAAATAATTAATACATTAAGATGACAAAACGAAAAACTACTAAATCAGATTGAATCTTATAAAGAACCGGCATTTTTTTCTCATCAGATTAATTTAAAATTTTTCACTTTGAGGTCCGGTTATAAATGTATGTGTGTGCAGTGCACGCACACAGTGCTTACATCTACTGTGTTTATGTGAATACTCGACTTGGCATTTTGATATAGCCTATTTCTGTGTTTATTTGGCCGTTTGGGCACGCTTGTCCGTGTTGCGCTCGGAACACGCGCACAGCATCCTGTCAGTAATTCAGTTGTCTTTCGTGACTTATCGCGCTTTTATTATTTATTTTCGTCAACTGAAATCTACACGGATTATCATAAATACAACACATTTATTTATCACAAGGATCTCCGCGGCAAAACCGAAAGTAGCCTACAAGCTGGTGAAATCTTTCAAAATGTCTTTTTGCCCCAGGTTCAATAAAAGGATAGGCCTATTTTAAAAGATTATAGGCCTATATTATATTGAACTGATTTGTAAACCGAATTTAGCATATTTTGCTTTAACCATGCAGCAAAAAAATTTAATAAAAATAAAAACCTTAAATAATAAATATATATACACTTTTTAAACCGTTTAACTGTAGGCTATATTAATCTGTCAAAATTCTTACTTTTGGTCAACGGTTAAAGCATCCCTATCTTAATTGCTTCTTGACAATTTGCTTGCAACCAGAGCAGTCTTCTTTTGGTTTCTTTTTGTTTGGTTGGCAGGTGATAAATAGTCTATTTCCAGGTATTTGGCTTTGTTTTGAAGTGCAAAAAACTACACAGTAGTTTTATGACTTTTTTGTTGTTTTTGCTAAATAGACACATTGGATATTTCTCCCCATGTTCTTAGGAATGAATAATGATGAAAAAGTCCTTGGTTTTCCACCACTTGAGGGCGTGGCCTACTTTCCGACTACATCAATAAACCCCGCCCTCAAGCCTGATTGACAGTTGACTGTGTTAGGCATCGGAAATGCAAACGCAAAGGGGATTGCGATTCCATTTGAATTTTGTGCAGGTTGTGGCAGGACACGGAGGAAATAAAATAGCAAATAGGTGATTTTCTATTGCTATTCCAAAATGGCAGGGTCATAACTTGCAAGACATTGGAAATGCAATTGCAAACAGACTTTGCTTTTCCATTTGAAATTTGGCAGTCATTGTGCGTTTGCGTAAACGAAAATGCAAATGGTAATGCGCGATTTGCAATTGCGTTTGGATTGTGTCACATATTATGCGTCCACAAATTGAAAACGCAATTGCAAATACCATTTGCAATTCCTTTTGAAAATTGTCCGCGATATCCTTCCATAGTATAGTTACATCGTGTACTAAGTTAAAAATTAAAAGTTGTGATTTTCTAGACTGATAAGGCTAGGAACTATACTCTCATTCCTGTGTAATGATCAAGGAACTTTGAGCCATCCCATGAGTGCAGCGACGCAGTGATATTACACAGCGCGTGAAAATAGTCCCCAGCACGCTTTTTGTGCAAGCAAGTTGTCACGTTGGTTATGTTGACGGAAGTTAGCCTATTTTCAGGTGCTGTGTAATATCATTGCTCCGCTGCTCCCATGGTACGGCAGCAAAGTTCCTTGCTTATTACGCAGGAATGAGAGTATAGTTCATATTATAGCAAGCCATATCTGCCTAGAAAATCGCAACTTTTCATTTTCAGCAAGTGTATGTACTGCTCTCCATCGGTCCAAGGTTTTCCCCCGCTACCCCTCCACCCCCCGAACATAAGCAACATTTCGTTCTGTCTTTGATAGTGCATATACTGTAGGACAATTTTTGAAATAACACCATTCTAAACAGAATTTTATTCAAGCACTTTCAAGGACCTATACTTGTTTTTAAGTACTTTCTAGGCCTTGAATCCATGTGTCTGAAATTCAAGTACGTTCAAGAAGCGTGGGAACCCTGTTTTAAAGCAGTGTGCCAGTTAGAAAGAGCTTTAAAATACGGACCTTCTTGAATTATTGACTAAACAATCCCATACACGATCAGCGTATGACATCAAAATACAGCAAGAGCGATTCAAAAGCATAAGGATTCGTATGCTCGCTGTACTTTGATGTCACACGACGGCATTCCCAAACAATCTTCCATCAACAATGGCAACGTTGCGCTACTATTGATGCTCATTTCTTTACGATCCTACATCGGCATCAAAACACAGCCAATCCAATGCATTTGTGCAGCTTGCAGTGATTTGTATAGACGGAGATTAAAATCGAGCAGCTTTTAGCTCCATTAGCTGCTATTTCAAAAATGGTGGATCTCAAGTTTGTGTTCGTCTTGTTGGTCACGGTAACCCCACCCCAAGCCCCTGACGCAAGCAGTTCTTACTTCTAGACCATTAATGTTTTGGTGCTACTTAAGAACCACTTTTCCTGGTTCGGAGCTGGTACTTTGTGTGTGGAAAGACGAAGAACCGATTTGAAACTACGCTCTGGCTCTGAGCCAGCACCAGCACTGCCTTGGTGGAAAAGGGGTAACTGAGGTGGTGTCAGGCCATGAAGGATAGCTGAAGTTAATATGATACTTACATATGCGGTGGCGTACTCAATCTTTGCTCCTTTTATCTCGGCTTTGAACTGGGTAAAAAACAAGTAGGACTTTCCTTGGGGCCTATTGTGAAAATGACAGAGAAAAAAATCTATATCGTTCCCCCTTTCTCAAGTTTCACGACAAGATTTGCTTGTACTTCTGAGAAAAAAAAAACACATTTTGAGTATTGCATATTGTGTAGAGCTTTTTTTAAGTTAAGACGGGTCGGGGGGCCAACACAATATTAGGATAATGGTGTGATCAGTGTATATACATTTTTAGCAACACTAAAATTGTAGATTTTTAAAACCAGTAAGGCAAAAATGTTTTAAAAAGTTACTGTATTTATTTTTCTACAGTACACAACAATCCATTCAGATTACAAATATACTCAGAGAAGCCTGTTACACACATCGCTTATTTGTCTGAAATACATCTGTTCAAATATAATACCACAATGTAGGCGCCATTTTGTGTCATTTATATATTTGTCCATTGGGTGGCGCTCTGGAATGTTTTTTTAAGGGCACCAGAGTAATGAGACAACAGGTGTGTGTTGGTAGTGGGGAAGCACAGTTTGCAAGGTTATGGTTCTACAAGTTATGGACTTGATATTTGTACTGTGAACTTAAATAATTGACACCATAGAAAGCTAACTGGAAGCAATGTTTATTCATTGGAGCAATAAAGAAAGACAGTTTGCACACTATCAAATGGAACTCGTTCAGCTGTACACACCAATAAAAAACTATTGGTCTTAATGGTTCATCTCTTGCTCTTAACATAATACAATGTTACACAATAAGAACAATGACAGAATAACTAAATTAATACAAAGTACATTTTAAAAAAGTTTGAGAGGCATACTTTGAAAGTGTCCATGACCATTTTATTCCACAAAGATGTACATTATATTGCCAAAAGTTTTTGGACGCCTGCCTTTACATGCACATGAACTTTAATGCCATCCCATTCTTAATCCGTAGGGTTTAATATGGAGTTGGCCCAACCTTTGCAGCTCTAACAGCTTCAACTCTTCTCGGGAGGCTTTCCACAAGGTTTAGGAGTGCGTTTATGGGAATTGTTGACCGTTCTTCTAGAAGCACATTTGTGAGGTCAGGCACTGATGTTGGACGAGAAGACCGTTTGGAGGTCTGTAGCTATTGACTGAAGTTGGCGACTTTCGTGTCCCTCAGCATGTGCTGACCCCGCTATGTGATTTTACGTGGCTTAGCACTTTGTGGCCGAGTTGCTGTTTCCGATTTCTTCCACTCTTTTATAATACTACTAACAGTTGAGCGTGGAATTTTTAGTACTGAGGAAATTTCCCGAATTGACTTATTGCACAGGTGGTAACCAATCACGGTTCCACGCTGGAAATCGCTGAGCTCCTCAGAGGGATCCGTTCTTTCGCAAGTGTCTGTAGAAGCCGTCTCCATAGGTGCTTGATTTTGTTCACCTGTGGCCATGATCTGAACTCCTGAATTCAATAATTCGGAGGGGTGTCCCAATGCTTTTGGGAATATAGTGGGTAGATGAACCTCACAGTAACTAATGCCAAGTTATCCAAATAGCTGTAAGATTATCTGGCCTTCAGTGACAATCCTGATGTCCCCTGGTCTGTCATGGGCGTCCTGGTGTTTGAGAACGTCTCTTCAGATCCTGGGATGATGAAGGCTTCATTTGCAGACTGGAGAATGCAGAGTTACAAAATGAGATTCAATACTACTCTTGGAATATCAAATGTAATTTAATAATGTCAATACCATGAGAAGTGTAAACATGAATATAATGAGAACCATTTAAAATGAAATCAGATCAACTAAAAATTACAACATTTTCATAAGTTGATGTCAAAAAGTGCACTAGTCAGATAATTGTAAAATATTAAAATTATGCATCAATTTTAAAACATTTAACAATGAGTATAATTAAGACTTTGGGCAATGCTCACCAAATGATATGAAGGTGCATATCATTCAAAGACATACACATGTGAATGCAATAACTTCAAATAAAAGCTAAAAGGATTTAATAATACTCACCACTACTCGATTGACAGGATTGTTGTCGTCTTGATAGGAGGACCAGATATCTAAACAGCAAGAAACCATATTTCTATTACAAATAAATACATAAAAGAATATAATTAAAAAATATATATTATTGTCAAAGCTACGTGCAGCCTGTCCCGTTTAAATTCGCAGGGTTGCCAGGTTTTCACACCAAAACACGCCCAATTGCTACTCAAAACTAGCCCAGCCGCGTTTCAGGCGGTCGCCCTGTAAAAATCGCGTTCCGGGAGTGAAATCTGCGTATTTGGGCGGGGTTGTCCTGCTAAAAATCGCATTCCCGGGGCTAAATATCACGTTATTGGGGTCGCTTCAACCGTGGTATATTTGGCAACACTATAACCCGTTCCGTTAGACCCTCCCCCACCCGCATTAGTTTGTTTAATCGTTGATGCCAGTTCTCTCATACGCGCATTTTCTAGTTCGACGCACACAGGGGAAAAAAAGCACACATTTCGAAATATGTTCACATAAATGATAATATCCAACCGTGACTAAAGCTAGTGTTAACGTTAGCTAACGTAAACAGCGCTTTTGCTTTTAAGACAATGTTTCTCGATATGCCTAGTAAAACTTTACCTGACTGAAAATGTACACATTTCAATGTGCTATTGTCTACTCCCATTGCATTTTAGCAATACGTTTAATTACCTTAAAGTGTAGAGCACCAGTCTTCAGATCCCATCCACAGCAAGAGAAAATGGCGATAACAGCGGTTGGGCCGAGTGTTGCCAGATTGGGTCGACGATTGATTTCCAGCCCCAAAGCTCACCAAAACCCGCCCACTCTAAGATAAACCCTCCCAAAATAATGTTATAGAATTGTATTGTAATATCAATCAAGGTTGAAGCGTAATTTTTATCTCCTTAAAAAAATTATGACAAAAAAACATATCAAAACAGGACAAATACACTTAAATGTCCAGATGGAAATTAACATCGGAAAAACAAATGTCAACATTAAGAATAAGCATTTAATATGCAGCATGGATTATGGTTCGGTGAAACTACTTTACATAGAAATAATAATAATAGAAAAAAAAAACATCCGATAATATACCCCTATATCTTTCAGATACTCCTCTACCCCTTCTCCTATGTTCCATGTTCTTCCTGTCTGACTTATCTTTGCTAAAAACTAACACTTATCAATGAGTACTTAGTCTGTGATTGACAGCGACCTACTTTTGTTTTTTTAATTACCCTTGGATAATGCAATCCACAAAAACATTTGAATCAAATTTCCCCAAACCATTGTCAACAAGGATGGAGTTTCCTTCTCACGACCGTTTCTCTGTCAACAAACTCCACTCATAGAATTTCTCTTTCTCGTGTCATTTTAAACGTTCAGACGGGAATGAAGACGCTGGTGAACTCTCAGCACGTTTGGAGATCTTGAGCAAACTGAACTTTCATGACTCTGACGTCTGGCTGTGCTGATTTGACCCCATAGACCCATTTTCAAATGTGCCATAACCTGAAATACTTCAGAAGATCATAAATATATATAAACCAGTGGTTAAAAAAAAACATAAACTAGTAGTAAATTATATTCACGAGAGAACAATCTGGCAGACTTTCCCCTTTCTTTATACATGACCCAGCCTTTACTTGAGTTTTACTAAAACTTTAATATAAGTGTGGAAAAAATTACACCAAAGAAATAAAAATAAAAAACTGAATATGATGTAATTGAATACTTTTTATAAATGACAAAAGGTTAATAAATAAGAATTTATTCGCATTATTAGCTCTTATTGGATGTTTAGCTTTACCAAACATGTCACGGTAAATTTCCTAGAAGAGTGTCTGTCGAGAACATAAATCTAGATAAGTAAAAATAAGTCCTAATGCCCAATCGATCCATATCAATGTGACTTTGAATGGTGCATTTGGTAGATTTCAACTCTGGAGGTTTGGATGAAGTTCTGGATCAGTATCTGTGAAATAAATCAACATCATTAATGTGTCAGCAGTTTTAATACGTTTTCTGATTCCATGCCTGCTTACTTAAAACTCACCCTGTGATTCTGCAGTTATGTGCTTGGACGTGCGACCCCGTGTATCTGATGTCACATCTAACAATGTTATTGGAGAAATCAGACTCTTGCACCTGGAAACCTGGGTTCACGGTCACCTGTCAATGGTTCACAGTTTCAAAACATGTCACTAACTTTTGGTATAACTTAGGGTACATTGAAACAAAAGTTTTTCCTTTGCATTTTTCGTGTAGAGACGACACCATTGTCAAAACAATCCATGTTCACACGATCCGCGAAAAAGACTAAAACGCTGTATTCTGCTGCCAGGCCAGTAGATGGCGATGTCACTTACTATTAAATACTATGCGCCTATAGATTGAACATGTACCATGCATGACATCACCATTTTGACAAATTCACGTTTTCACGTTTTCCACCGCAGGAACTTTTCCCAGGAACTAGGAACTTTGGGCTGGTACTTGGTGTGTTTCGACCGCAGGAACCAGGGTCTAAATGAAGTTCCGGGTAAATATTTCCACCCCTGAAAGTACCTGCTCCCGAGGTACTACTTTTTCAAAGTTCAGGAACTTTCGGGGGTGGGACTTGGGAGCTGAACATGCTGATTGGTTGAGCTCACGCAGCATTTTATTTCAACCGGCATTTTTAAAAGTCTTTTGTGAGGTAATGCGTTCAGTAAATATCAGTCTTGCTCTTTCTGTCCGATGGCGCGCATTTGTCTGAGCCATCTCACGGTCAATGTCCGTAATAGCTGATAATAACATACGTTGTAGTATTTTAAATCTAGCTTTACGAGCATTCAGAATACGCTTTAGTATCAGTGCTCGTCTACACTGCCGTTTTGTTAATGACCTCTTTAGTAAACCAATACATAACCAGCAAAAGCAGGGCTGCTTGCAACTCCTCCATAATTGTTATTGTTGCAGACAGTATCACGCAAAAATGATTACTGTCCGTCGCGCGCAGTCCTACATCACCGGACTAATTTGCCTAATCTTCACAGTATTTTAGATCGCAGTGGAAACGCAGACAGAAGCAGGTCGGGGGGAAAAAAGTTCCTGTAAAAAAAGTTCCAGGTCCAAATTGTTCTGGGTAATTTGAATTCCATTTTTAAAAAGGTTGCATTTTCAGCCCCCCTAAACACAGGTGTCGTGTAAAACGCATATGTCACCGGTCCTACACAACCCGCTCCTTACTGGCCTACATTCATTACACTCACCCCCGTAAACCTCACTCCCATCCGGGTCACGGCACCAAATGCTATCTGTCCTACTCGACCCACTCTAAGCGGGATTCGAATCGGGGTCTCCTGGGTGTGGGAGGCAGGTGCGCTAACAAGGACGCTAAAGACCGCGGCCGCTAGCGAGCCTCTTGAGGACAGGGGAATGAGGTTTACATGCACAGCTCTTACACCCCCCCCACCTCACTCCCATCCGGGTCACGGCACCAAATGTAACTGGTCCTGCTCAACTTGCTCCGAGCAGGATTAGAACCAGGGTCTGTGGCATGGGAGGCGGGTGTGCTAAGAAGGGCACTAGCGTCAGTGCACCTCTTGAGATCAGGGGAGTGAGGTTTACACGCACAGCTTTTACTGGCCTACATTGGTTACATCCCCCCCCCACCTCACTCCCATCCAGGTCACGGCACCAAATGTAACCGGTCCTACTCGACCTGCTCCGAGCAGGATTAGAACCAGGGTCTCTGGCATGGGAGGCGAGTGTGCTAACAAGGACGCTAGCGTCAGTCGCTAGTGCACCTCTTGAGATCAGGGGAGTGAGGTTTACACGCACAGCTTTTACTGGCCTACATTTGTTACATCCCCCCTACACCTCACTCCCATCCGGGTCACGGCACCAAATGTAACCGGTCCTACTCGACCTGCTCCGAGCAGGATTAGAACCAGGGTCTCTGGCATGGGAGGCGAGTGTGCTAACAAGGACGCTAGCGTCAGTCGCTAGTGCACCTCTTGAGATCAGGGGAGTGAGGTTTACACGCACAGCTTTTACTGGCCTACATTGGTTACATCCCCCTACACCTCACTCCCATCCGGGTCACGGCTCCAAATGTAACCGGTCCTACTCGACCTGCTCCGAGCAGGATTAGAACCAGGGTCTCTGGCATGGGAGGCGGATGTGCTAACAAGGGCGCTAGCATCAGTCGCTAGTGCACCTCTTGAGATCAGGGGAGTGAGGTTTACACACACAGCTTTTACTGGCCTACATTTGTTACACTTAAAAAGTTGTACGCTTGTACAGTTGCAAATGGTGTCGTTAAAACGTCCCCTAAATAATGCAATGTCTAATTGATAACTCACCTTGAGAATATAATCTCCAGGAGAAACATCTGTAATATCAATCCACTGACAGTCGATGTTGGCATGGTAGGTGTCATAACAGCCTGGGCTCAATCCCTGCCCCCCAAAAATGACAAAAGTAAAGCAGCTTAATTGTGGGAAAAAATAAGACATTTTGCATTCACATGAGTAACTTTATTCTCTGCACCTGTGTGTGAGCAGTGCAGGCGTATCTTCTCCTCACACCTGGATCACAGCTGGTGTCCTCCAGACAGAAACTGGCTTTGTGACCCTCAGCCACCTTTCTGCCCGTGGAGGCGTCCAGGAGGTCGTAATTGCTGAAGGCATCCATGCTGTGATAATGTCTTTAGGATGTAAAGTAAAATAAATTAATAGAAGAGTCATTTTAACTATACTTTGAGTTTCTTAGCTAGCAACGGCAAGAAGATCATGGGTTTCCAGGGAGCTTGTATACTTTTAACAAATATGCATAAATGTAATAAACAAAGAATTCAATGAACGCTGAAGTATAAAAAATAGCTTCACTCTTAAAAATAAAGGTTCCAAAACAAGAAAAACATTGGGGAAACCAAAAATAAAAACCTTTTTGCTTCCACAAATAACCTTTCAGTGAATAATTCTCAAAATAACCATTTTTTCTTAGTGTGAAGAACATTATAACAATCTAAAGAACCTTTTGTTCCAAATTAAAGGTTCCATGGATGTTAAAAGTTCTTCATGGATCCGTAGATGCCCGTTAAGAACCTTTATTTGTAATAGTGTGCTTATGCCATTAATATGCTGATGTATGGATGTTGTAGATCAGAACATAAAGTTGTCAGGAACCTACTGATGGCAGCTGTGCCATTCCCACTGATGATGTGGTTTCACAGGGAGAAAATCTGCCGTGCCTTGATTTTTGACCCTCTGAGGAAATCGGAGAAGCACTCTGTAATCAAGGTCCCTCACTCTCGCGTTGTACGCTGAACTTGAGGGAAAAGACAAATATTCAATTTAAAATGGTCAATAAAAGTGTAGCTTGGTTCCCAGATAGAGTCAGTACCTGGAGAGACAGCTTTCCTCTGCGGCACATCTTAATGTGTACATCTGCACTCTCTGGATGTAAGATGCAGCTTGGATATAGTATGGATCAGGAATGAGGTCAGGCAGTCCTGGAAAATGTTATTAGTCTTAAATTTAAATCGAAAGACTATAAAGAAAAACAAATATCATTTAATAGGCTATATATAGGGCAGAGAGTAGGGAAAAACATATTCGCTGTGAAGCTTACAATGGCGACATACCTGAGAGAAAACAGACTTCACGTTAAGTGATATAATTTTCAGCAGTAAGAAAAAAGGTGATTTAAAGCTTGTTTTTTTGCAGAACATCACAGTTGTATATGATATAAAAATAGTAAGGCTTGCAGTTATGTAGGCTAGTACATATAATAATATTTTCAGACTGACACATTTTCTTTTCAAACCTGTGGGGTAAAACGCCCTCAGGGGGCATCGCTTTCCACTATCATAATTACTGTAGTTAAATCACATCCTTTGTTTTCCATCAAATGTAATCTAGTTGAATAAAAATATTTGGACTTATATTTAAAAATTACCTTAAGTAAACATCCAGCCAGTTAGAATCAGCTAACAATATTTTTCAAATAGGCTGATTTTCAGAATGGTCCATTATTATTTTGGCTTGTCTTTTTCATTTTAAAACTAAAACTGTTTGTACTCTGATTTTGCTGTAAATGTACCCCACCTGTGGCACCCCCTTGGTACAAATTACATTTTTGTTAAAAATCTAACAAACTCTGGACAATTTTCACGCTTGGTTTATAATTTATGTCATCGTCACTGAAAACTAGGATAACTCTTCTATACACATTTAACTTTTGTTTCACAGAAAACCCTTACGAAAATGAACTATGTTTTTTTTATATATATATATATATATAGTAAAAGTCAAAGTGTAGTAACCACGTTTTTGGCTAATTGATTACCATATAACCACAGTTTTAACACAAATACCATGGTTAAACTATGGTTAGAGAGTACCAAAGCCATGGTTAATTTGTGGTTGCATGGTTTAACTATAATAACCATGTTTTGGTTTTTTTTGTTTGTAGTAAAACCATCATTTTCGTAAGGGAATATCCCACTCTACCTTATAAAATGCCATTTAGAACCCAAAAGTAATCTCAACATTTAATCTCGTTGTCTAGGATAAATGAGTATCTCGTTTGTGATTTAAAACGTTTCATCAAGGTACCCGAACAACCTTTCAGAATTCAAAAAACGTTCGCGAAGTTAATTCGTATTCAGTACAGATCATTTTTCATCAGGATTGGACAGAAAATTAAGAAACCATCACAAGTAAATAGTTATTTATCATAAGTTTATATCAATATTGGTTAAATACAGTTCAGTTTGTGGTTTAAAATGCTGATTTTTGGCCAAGAGTGGGCGCCAAATGTCCGCGTAATGCGAGAGATCAACATTTAGCTCGCGCCGCGAAAATGTTCTTTAAAACTTACTTTATAGACAGTCTTCCGCCTGAAAGTCATTGTAAAATGCTCATATTGACTAAGCCGTTCCAAATGTTGTCTTACCGTTATGGAAATACCTTGAACCGTGACCTGTTTCTCTCTGAGGAAATCTATTGGCACTTCCATACGGGAGCAGATTAAAGTTGAAAGAGTTTCCATTGACATGAGGATTTGGTTCATCACCAATCATAGAGTCACCTCCTCTTTCCTCAACCTGGAAGCGAGGATTTATTGTATTTCTGCTATTAACATGTGTTGAAGGTGCAGCTGAACTGGTTCTGGATGAAAGTTTAGAATTATTAGTTTTACTCCCAGTCAAAGTGTATAGTTGAGGAAGCGGATTCTCCTGAAAATTGACAGTGGGTGGTTTTTCAGTAGTTGCAGTGGGTGATGCTCGTTTTGGTGTGTTGGTAACTAAGTTTTGGCGTCCTGATGCCCTTGAAGCTTTCACTGGTGGCGGTGTAGGTCTTTCAGCTGGTGCTGTCCCAGTGTGCAGTGCTTCATCTGAAGAAAGCGCAGTTCTTTTTGCATGCAAAGACAACTGATTATTCTTCATAGGAGATGTATGACCAGACATCATGTAGTGTCTTGCATCCATACCAAGACTGTGCTCTGGCACTGAGTTTGAATGCGCTACATGCCCAACTGTGTGCGTCTTAGTATTGGCGAAACGTCCCATGAAAATCCTGCCTGTGAATGTTGGCATCATATGCCTCGTCAATAAAAACCTTGTATTCCGCTTTCCAGAAACAGGTGTGAGATATTGAGAACCAGTGCCCAGTAAACTGTAAACCTGTCCGTTAGTTTCCCACCTAACCTTGTGTCTCCAGGGTCCATGG
Source organism: Gobio occitaniae (assembly GCA_033150135.1). Classification (NCBI taxonomy): domain Eukaryota; kingdom Metazoa; phylum Chordata; class Actinopteri; order Cypriniformes; family Gobionidae; genus Gobio; species Gobio occitaniae. Next base: position 80,762 of record JARQWZ010000615.1, read on the forward strand.
CGCTGAGCGGTGCTAAAACACACCAGGACGCACAGGTGTATGAAGAAGAAGAGAATAAAAGAATATTTCTTCATTTCAAAATGATTGAACTAGGATGCAATAGAAAGTGTGGCACTTTGTGCTCCCCAAAGCTGTTAAATAAGAGCCCAGGTACAGACGAAGGCGGTACATTGGGGGCGTTTCTCTCCAAACTTTTCCACTTTTTCCTCCTGGAAGTTTCACTAAACACCAATAGGCACACACACACACCTTTACAAATGGGAAACGTGGTGGCACTTTAATATTAAAGATGTAGTTAGTTGACAAAAACATGTATAACAACTCAAATTTTAAGTACAAAAGGCCCATGGTTTATTTGTTTGGTAGTCTTTCTTTATTGCCGATTATTGAATGGGAAAGGGTTGGCCAAGAGGAAGCAAAAAATTATGTTTGTAACCAAAATGACTACCTCTTTGCCAATAAATGGCATGAAATGAAAGTCTCAGTCATGCCTCTATCACAAGAAAATCTGCCCTGGGGAATGTTTAAACCATTCCAATCTTCCAGTGACGACAATCGCTCCTAATGGCGATGAATGTCTTCACTTTCTCCTTCCACTTATTTCATTGCACAAATATTTGAAGTGAATGTGTAGGCATTTGTCTTATGAGAAAGGGACACTATTGAAAGGCACATAGGCACATTCAACGCTGAGTTTAATGCATGAGCTCAAGGTTTATTCAGGAAAACGTCTAGACCGTGTTTGTTTTCATACAGGTTGAACTTATTACACTGAGCGGAGCTGGAACTTGTGTTGGAGCGGAAAAGCTGATTATTTGATCACCATATACATTTAAAGGTTATATCGCTATAAAAATAATCCATGGGTTTAATGCAAGCTAATTTGGGAGAGAGAGAAAAATAATCCCAGGAATGATGTTTGTCAGGTTATTTTTCATTTTAAGACTGTTAGGATGACTTTAGAAGCCAGGGGAAAACCATGGACATTAGTAAATGGTTATTTAATAGTTACTGGTCCTGTTATTTATCTTACTAGCATGACATTCAGCTCTTAGTCATGCTCAAAAGTTTACATACCACTTGCAGAATCTGCAAAATGTAATCAAATAAGAGGGATCGTACAAAACTGTCCTGAATAAGATATTCTTAAAAACTCTTAAACTCTGCGAACCCTGTAGTGTACAGGAATGACATCAAGTATAAACTTTAAATTTTAAATGTCTGTGGAGGAGCTCTGACCTCATATGTGGTACCATTTGAAAGCTTAGAGTCTCTACTTTCTGGAGACATGCATCACTTTGGCATTTGTTTTACACAAAGTAACTTATTTACACTCAATTCCTCTGGGACCATTCCTGCCTGGATTTGGCCGACCCAAAATTAAAAGCTTCCCATACCCACATACAGTGGTCTCTAAATTCAAAATACTGGTGTCATTTTACAGGAAACCCTTTGCAGTTACATAAACCACTGTTAAAAGTGATAAACATGTTAAATATTTCTTTGGTTATAAATTAATTTTTGAAAGTGTGTAACTCAGGCCCCTGTGAGCTCTAGCTCCCTGCAAACAGTTTGGGCTGTTTCCACTAGATTCCAGAAAATCTTGGGAAAAAAAGGTTTTGTCTGGATCATGTATGCAAGATTTATTCAAATTAATCTGAATGGAGGAATATTACCTTTTGTATGTAATTTCCTTCTGCCCCAGACAATACTTGCTTACTCATTTTCCAGAAGACAAATTAAAGGGATAATTCACCCAAAAATGAAAATTAGCCCATGATTTACTCACCCTCAAGTGGTGTATATGACACTCTTCTTTCAGACGAATAAAATCAGAGTTATGTTAAAAAAGTTCAGGCTAATCCAAGCATTACAATAGCAGTAATAGTTGTTCTGTTTTTTAAGTCCATAAAAAATGCATCTGTCCGTCAACGCGGCTTTGGGTGTTAATAAAGGCCTTCTGAAGCGAATCGATGCGTTTGTGTAAGAAAAAAATATCCATATTTAAAACTTTATCAAGTTAAGTTCCAGCCGATCGCCCTCCGTGGAAAAATATTGAAAGTGCCATCTCGCAATTCAAGATGTGTGACATAACGATCGTACCAGGTCACGTTTGTCTTTCGATCGGCAGAGGCACTTTCAACACTTTTTCCATAAATTGAATACGCAAGGCCGAAACTTTACTTTATAAAGTTTTAAATATGGTTATTAAGGCCTTTATTAACACCCCAGAACAGTTATTTGACGGATCAAATGCATTTTTTTTAAGGACTTCAAAAACAGAGCAACAACTACTGCCATTATAAAGCCTAGAAGAGCCAGAACTTTTTAAATATAACTCTTGATTGTATTCATCTGAAAGAAGAATGTCATATACACCTAGGATGACTTGAGGGTGAGTAAATCATGGGCTAATTTTCATTTTTGGGTGAACGATCCCTTTAAATACAATTTACCTTGATCTTCAAATTCAAAAAGTTTTCACCCCCTGGCTCTTAACGCAGTGTTTCCTTCTGGAGCATCAGTGAATGTCTGAACCTTTTTTTTCGTTTTTTTTATAAATAGTTGTGTTTGAGTCCCTCAATCGTCCTCAGTGTAAAAAGATGGATCTCAAAATAATTCAGTCTCTGCTGGAAAACTGACGAATTTGCAGGACCTGGAGGATTTTTCTGAAGAATGTTTAGCAGTTTAACTTCTCAGATCAAACAAAACAGTCTTGGATCATCCAGGGAACGACAGTATTAAGAATCAAGAGTATGTACACATTTGAACAGGGCAATTTTTATAAATTCACCAATTTTGTCATCTTGTGGACTATAATGTAAAACTATATATTACATAAATGATTCTAACAGTACTAAAAAAAAAAGTTTTTTGTTAAAATAACATTTTGCAGATTCTGCAAGGAGTATGTAAACTTAAGCACATTCATTTGATAGTTTTAACCCATTACCTTAACTCTGTTCCCCTTCAGATCAGGCTCAAGTGACATTAAAACAAATCCCTTTAGAAGTATATTCTACATTTTTTTTAAATCATGCAAATGGTCACAATGGGCAACAAATCCAGGGCATGGCGAAGTACACAAAGCACATAATACACTTTTAAAATGATAAAAAAAAAATTGATAAGTTATGATAAACACTAGCATTTTCATAAAAGCAAGTCCCTGGATTGGGTCTCTGGGTAAGAAAGTTTAAGAGTTAAAAAAAATAGAACTTAAATTATACAATAAAATGGTCATTATGGGTGAAAAACAGAAAGACTGACAAATGCAAATATAAAAGTCAAAGCACAATGTTTATTGGTACATGTAAAATCAAAACTTTGGAAATGCATTTGTATATTGTAAACAATATTTCCAGAATGGAGTCACCAAAGAGTGCTTTGAAAGAGTCACAAACTATAAAAAAACAACAACTTAAAATATGGACTCAGTCCTCAAAAAGTTAATGCAAAAAAGTTCCTCCACAGGTATTTAAGTTAAATTCCAATCAAACTATTTACAACAATTTCACATTTTTAACAGCCAATTCAATTAAGATTCGTATTTACAATATTGTACAGATGGGCGGCAGCCTGCTCCTGCTGAAAGACAAAAAACAAGACAAGTTCCTTTATTATGGCACAAACTTATGCAAATTAATTATTCCACCTGATATCTGGATTGGCCATCTCACCTATAAGCGGTTAAGAAGTGTATTGTGGATGCCTTCGTAAACCTGGTTGTACATTTCGTCTTTTGTTTTCAAGCCGTCCAAGTACTCTATTGAAGTAGGCATGACACAACATTAATATTTATCTAAAATGGTGTGTGTTTTTGTTCAAACTCAACAGTGTAAAGAACATGTACCGTACCAATGGGCAAACCGCAGTTCTCCATGGCACATCTGTGTTTCAGATACATGGGCCACACGTGACCGTCAAAGAGTCCAGGAGGGTCAGGAATGGTGTACTCCCTTGTACTGAAATAAATCATAAATATTTATTTCAGCTGCTCACATTCAGCACAATTCATGAGTGTTTGAATGCAAATGTAACACACCTTCTCCTCCTCTTGCACTCCTCATACGGGATGGTTATGTAATAACACTTGTCAAAGACGTCTAGCAAAGGCCTGTTTAGGGAGAAAAAGATAAAAAAAAGGTCACAACCTTAAAGTGAACACCGCTAATGGAACTGCGAAAGCAGTCATTTGCTGATTACAGCACTTCTACACAGCCGGCTCAAATCAGCACATACAGATCCATGCCAATAGCTCAGCGCCTCCTTATCTACACAAGCGCAGGGCGTCACATGACCGGCATGTACGTCGTGTACCCTACTGTCTCCTTACATGCACTGAGCACATGTAATTAAAAGTCCCTGGAATCTAATCTTTGCCATTCATGCAGTTCAGGCCACCAAAAGTTAAAATGGCGCTCACTTGTAGTTGTACAGCAGAAATCCTTCTACGATGAGGATGTGCACTTGGCTCTCGGGGTCGTCCATTTCTGCGGCCGGGGTCAACTGGATGCCGTGAGAGCGGGCGAATTTAACTGGGTTTTCCAACCAGCCCTTGACGGTATTCACCATGGCCTCCATATCCAAAGATGTGATCACTACAAAAGCAGAACAAGAGCATTACGTATCAATTTTGATTTGATTTATAGCAAAGCCACACTGGAGAGAATGAAAATGGGTTGGGAGGGACATTTTAAAATCTTTGTTATGGGTGGCGATGCGTAGAATTAGTTATTTCTCTCCTACGATTGATATTCTTACCATCCCACTGTTTAAAGCCATCCGCTCCGACTGCTATCTGATCCGGCGGCTGAAATAACAGTGACCAGTAAAACACTGCAGCAAATGCCATCATCTGCCCACATGTTTATTAGAGAGCCAGACTGCTGATCTAGAATCAGGTCTCGGCCATCATGCCCTGATGAATAGAACTTGACAGATGGGAGGAAACTGACCTTGGATCAGCACTTTTGAGTTCTTACATGCTACATACACCAGCCCTCTTATCACAAGTTGCCAAATTCAAGTTATATCAAATAAATAGAGGAAAAGCAAATGTCAAGAATCATTATATTAAAGTTTATTAGCTTGTTGAAGCCATACATGCAGAAAACTACAATTAAATTAGCACAAAAAACTAATCTATTGTTAAATTGCAAAACTGATACACTACAAGGGCTCCATATCACTAAAAAAGCCATTAGCTGTAACCTTTTGAAAGCTAACACGAAATACATATTAAATAACAACATTATATTAAGATACTCACCTTGAAAAAGTCATCCTGGTGAATCACACAGCAGTTCGGTAAGGCTTTGATTAACCTGTCCGTCAGGGTGGTTTTACCACCATTAGTCACGCTAAACATGAATAAAATAAAAAATGTGTTAAAAATAATAAAACAGTAGAAAAAGAGTCAAAATGCATAACGATTAAACGTATTTTAAGTATAATCTTTCGTGTAATAGTGCATGTTAAAGGTTTATTCATGTAAAATGGCGGGATGGTTTCCTCAGTTCCTCAGCTGGATCATAACAACAAAGATGATAACATTGTTGTTAGTTAACGCTACCCGCGTGTACAATACACTAATCTCGTAGATTATTTTATACACTTAAAAATAAATAAAAGTAACTTTCGGTTTCTTTAAATGTCAAGTCACTTTAATATTTCGTTCTTTGTTTTAAAGCAGTGATGCACAAACACGTTACAATCACAAATAACATCAAAGATGACACTTCAACAAGAAAATGAATAAAAATACGGTTGATTTACTTTACACAACAACAACAATACGAGATTAATAAATGAATAGATGTATTAAGGCGCGAATGACCGTTATAAACATTCAGGAACTTCGGCGCGCTCACAATTTTAAATCTCCCGCTCAAAACATCAACAAACGTTTCAAAGCTCGCGATTCTGTGGAAACTCTCATCCAAAGCGTCATGGGTGGGAATAAAAGAATAAGAATAAAAAAAATGACTCTCTGTATAATATATTATCTTAACTTAAACATATTCAAATCCACATGGCTGGACTGTAACTATTACAATAAGTTAATAACATAATATTACTCTAAAAAGTCACTTACCCTCCAATTCCAATGATGTGCTTCATTGTATCCGATCTGGTTTTTGTTTTACAATTTAGACACCGCAAAACGACTCAAATCAAATGTAAGATTAAAAACTTCCGCTTAAAGCTCGATTTGCAGTCTAGTCTCCGTTGTGGCTAGTGCGATATATGGGAACAAAGTTGCACGTGGGCATATAAGCAAACGTTAACGTCATAGAAAAGGCGTGGCTAAAGTGCTAGCCAACCAATCGCGGTTCACTCAGGGAGAACAAGCAGTACAGAAAGTACAGAATCAGCCTATACATTCTGACGAATTTCACATTAAAAAAGTATTATTAGAACAAATAAAAGATTAAAAGAGTTTTTCTAAATCAACATGTGGAAACTGGCTGATAACATTTGAGTTGGTTAATTAACAACAACATAATAAAGTTGATATTTAATACTAGCAATTCAGCACAATGACACAGCTGAATGTCACTTAAACTGCATTTTGGGTGTTATCTCTTTTTTTAATGGATATCTTCAATGGACTCTCAAATATTTAGGTGAGGGGTCAGAATAATTCTGCGGGGTAATTAAAGATCACCATGTTCCTCAAAGCCTCGTGGGGGCAAAATCACATGCATTGTGTGAGGGTACAGTTAATAATACATCATGTCTTTTAGAATCAAAATTAAACATTCATATGCACTTGAATGTTATCGACTAGAACTACTAAATCCAGGTGTGAATGATTCAAAGCACACACTTATGGTTAATAAAGGCAAAAGTTATGACTGGAATGGTTTTCCCATTGACGGTGACAGTGAGGGTCATTTTTTATTTAGCTCAAAGTGTGTGACTGGTCGCTCCGTCATAAAGACTGCTGATATAATCGTCACACACACACACACATAAATAGTCTGTCACATCATGGAAACACAAAAATAACCATCTTGTGATTGGACGCAAGACTTGGCTGATCTCAGGGAGTTGATGTGTTTGATAGGATACATTTAGAGGTGATATATTCCACCATTGTTTTGAATTTAAGTCACAATTTTACATTTATAAATGAGCTTTCAGTACACATTATTAGTGGTTCAGATAGAAATATCAAGACCAAAACAAATCAATATTGTTCTCGTATACGCATAGCAGAATGTTTATTTTTTCATAGCAAACATCCAACTATCTCTCCGTCCGTCCGTCCGTCCGTCCATCCATCCATCCATCCATCCATCCATCCATCCATCCATCCATCCATCCACCTATCCATCCGTTCGTCCATCCATCCAACTATCCGTCTGTCCAACCATCCATCTATCCGTCCATCCATCCATCCATCCATCCATCCATCTATCTATCTATCTGTCCGTCCGTCCGTCCGTCCATCCATCCATCCATCCATCCATCCATCCATCCATCCATCCATCCATCCACCTATCCATCCGTTCGTCCATCCATCCAACTATCCGTCTGTCCAACCATCCATCTATCCGTCCGTCCATCTGTCCATCCATCCATCCATCCATCCATCCATCCATCCATCCATCCGTCCGTCCGTCCATCCATCCATCCATCTATCCGTCCATCCATCCATCTATCCTTCCGTCCATCCATCCATCTATCCGTCCGTCCGTCCGTCCATCCATCCAACTATCTATCTGTCCGTCCATCCATCCATCCATCCATCCATCCATCCATCCATCCATCCATCCATCCATCCATCCATCCATCCATCCATCCATCTATCCGTCTGTCCGTCCATCCATCCATCTATCCGTCCATCCATCCATCTATCCATCCATCTATCCGTCCATCCATCTATCTATCGTCCGTCCATCCACCCAACTATCTATCCGTCCATCCATCCAACTATCTATCCGTCCATCCATCCATCTATCTATCATCCATTCGTCCCTCAATACATCTAACTATCTATCTGTCCGTCCACCCATCCAACCAACTATCTATCTGTCCATCCATCCATCCAACTATCTATCTATTTGTCCATCCATCCATCTATCTATCATCCATTCGTCCCTCCATACATCTAACTATCTAGATGTCCGTCCATCCATCCATCCATCTAACTATCTATCTGTCCATCTCTCCGTCCGTCCGTCCATCCATCCAACTATCTATCTATCTGTCCATCCATCAAACTATCTATCCGTCCATCCATCCAACTATCTATCTGTCCATCCATCCATCCATTCATCTATCTATCATCCATTCGTCCCTCAATACATCTGTCTATCTATCTGTCTGTCCACCCATCCATCCAACTATCTATTTGTCCATCCATCCATCCATCCAACTATCTATCTGTCCATCCATCCAACTATCTATCCGTCCGTCCATCCATCCAACTATCTATACGTTGAGAGGTAATATTTTCCACCATTGTTTTGAATTTAAGTCATAATGTCATAATTTTACATTTATAAATGATCTTTCAGAACACATTATTAGTGGTTTAGATAGAAAGATCAAGAAAAGACCAAAACAAATCAATATTGTACTCGTACGCATAGCAGAATGTTTATTTTTTTTTCATAGCAAACATAAGGCAACATAAAAATACTGCTGAATACATTGATGTCCAAATGTTTTCAGAGATGACTGGCACTTATCATTTACAAACGTTCAAAAACATCCAAGAAAAGATTCCAGGCAAACATAACTGGCCAAATATAATAAAGTTACATTCGATTTGGGCGCATACACACAGAGAAGCACGGGAACGCTTGTTGCGATGCTTGGAAATCGACATGCACCACCGATCAAATCCTGAGCGGACGCATCCGTCACGTAAAGGCAGGTCACATGGGTCGCAGGGAACAGCCTATTTTAAAAAGCGATAACTGCAAAGAGGCTACAGTGCGTGATGGTACATCCTGCTACCCAAAACACCAACGCTATGCTAAGTTGGTGGATTTCCAGACGCTTTTTTTAAATTGTGCCTTTGCAGACGAAAGCGAGAGTAGCTGGCCTTCCCACCCTCCAACTTTTAATTTAACTTTCTGCTTTGTTGCAGATCTGGAACTAGTTTTGCGTCGTCTAATGTGTATTTGAATAATTTGGGAATATGAAAAATGGTCCGAGATCGGCAACAAGAACATTCCAGCTCGTGGTCGTCTCAGAGTCCAGGTTCTTCAGTCGCTGTCGTCCTGGAGACAGAAAGTTGTTTTTAATGTGGCTAAGCGAAAGCGTTCGTGGAATAATGATGTGTTCTGCGTGTTCGCTCACCTCTCTGGATTCTGATGCTGTTCTTGATGCTGTTCTTCTTTCTGTTCCTGCTCCTGCTCCATTCTACAAAGAAAAAAGCTTTCTGGGTAACTTATTCTATTATCCAATCACGATCGCTGCGTCCCAATCCGCATACTATCCGTGCTAAATAGTATTCGATCATAGTAAGTTGAAATGTGTAATCCAAAGATATACGGATGGTCTAGTTTTGCCGGTTAGCATCTGAAGTGCAGATTCGTATAACGGCTAATATTGCGTGTGGAGGATTTGATTAGAACTACAAAAAAGTGTTAAAAACTGCAAATATGGCGGATGTGTGAGTCCGACGGCTAAGCAGAGAGGTTTAGATAAAGGGTTTTGATTGATTATCTGTTTATTAGTCTGTCTGTCTGTCTGTTTGTCTGTCTCTCTCTCTATCGATCTAGCTATTGTTCTTTCCATCTATCTATCTATCTGGTTGTCTGTCCGTCCGTCCATCACCTATCTATCTATCTATCTATCTATCTATCTATCTATCTATCTATCTATCTATCTATCTATCTATCTATCTATCTATCTATCTATCTATCTATCTATCTATCTATCTATCTATCGGTCTGCCCGTCCATCCATCTATCGATCTATCTATTGTTCTGTCTGTCTATCTGTCTGTCTATCCGTCCGTCCATCCATCCATCCATCCATCTATCCATCCTTATATTGTTCTGTCTATTTGTCTATCCATCCATCCATCCATCCATCTATCTATTTATCTATCTATCGGTCTGCCCGTCCATCCATCTATCAATCTATCTATTGTTCTGTCTGTCTATCTGTCTGTCTATCCGTCCATCCATCCATCCATCCATCCATCCATCCTTATATTGTTCTGTCTATTTGTCTATCCATCCATCCATCCATCCATCCATCCATCTATCTATCTATCTATCTATCTATCTATCTATCTATCTATCTATCTATCTATCTATCTATCTATCTATCTATCTATCTATCTATCTATCTATCTATCTATCTATCTATCTATCTATCTATCTATCTATTTATCTATCTATCGGTCTGCCCGTCCATCCATCTATCGATCTATCTATTGTTCTGTCTGTCTATCTGTCTGTCTATCTGTCCATCCATCCATCCATCCATCCATCCATCCATCCATCCATCCATCCATCCATCCATCCATCCATCCATCCATCCATCCTTATATTGTTCTGTCTATTTGTCTGTCTATCCATCCATCCATCCATCCATCCATCTATCTATCTATCTATCTATCTATCTATCTATCTATCTATCTATCTATCTATCTATCTATCTATCTATCTATCTATCTATCTATCTATCTATCTATCTATCTATCTATCTATCTATCTGTCTATCTGTCTGTCTGTCCTCATTGTTCTGTCTATCCATCTGTCTGTCTGTCTGTCTGTCTGTCTGTCTGTCTGTCTGTCCGTCCGTCCATCCATCCATCCATCCGTCCATCCGTCCGTCCGTCCATTGTTCTGTCTATCTATCTGTCTGTCTGACTGTCTGACTGTCTGTCTGTCTGTCTGTCTGTCTGTCTGTCTGTCTGTCTGTCTGTCTGTCCGTCAATCCATCCATCCATCCGTCCATCCGTCCGTCCGTCCATTGTTCTGTCTATCTATCTGTCTGTCTGACTGTCTGTCTGTCTGTCTGTCTGTCTGTCCGTCAATCCATCTATCCGTCCGTCCATTGTTCTGTCTATCTGTCTATCTGTCTGTCTCTCTGTCTATCTATCTGTCTGTCTGTCTGTCTATCTATCTGTCTGTCTGTCTGTCTGTCTATCTATCTATCTATCCGTCTATCCGTCCGTCCGTCCGTCTATCTCGCTATCCATCCATTAATCTCAAAGCTTGTCTACTCTTCTGCTACACACTCAAAAGTATGGACTTATTCTTCACAAAAGCGGTGCATACTTTAGGGCACAGTATAAGCAGATGAACTGGGACGCAGCAAATGTGAGTCTCCTCTTCTGGTTGAACTAACAGGAGCCAAATAAACCAATGTTGTGGATTTTGGTAATTACCTCTCTTTTCTAGCGTTGATTCTTTCCTCTTCAAATCTGCAAAAAATGGACAAATTGACCTTGTAAACTGGCATCAGGTTAAAGGTTTGGTTAGCAGGGGGTAAATCTCCTTACTGTAAGATGCACTCTGGGATCTGAATATGATCCATAGGAACAATCTTTTCCAGCTCCTCCAGGCTGTGCACGTAACGGATCTTATTCATGAACTTCACACTGTGGAGCATAAGATATCATTTATGAGCGTGTCTGAACCTTCAGTGCCTTTATATCCATGCGTTATTACCTGATGAAGGGTTTGGAAATTGCGAGGACTGTTCGGATAAACCAGGAAGGGTGAGTAATGATCAGAGACTTTAGGTTTTTTCTCAGTCTGAGGAAAAAGGTTTGGAGATGTTTTCTGAATTCTCCTATAAAACCATTTACATTAAAGGGATAATTCACCCAAAAACGAAAATTTGAAGTTTTTCTGCTTACCCCTAAGGCATCCAAGATGTGTCTTCATTTCTTCAGTAGAACACAAATGAAGATTTTTAACTCCAACCGTTGCTGTGTCACTCATATAATGCTTGTCAATGGGGTCTAATTCTATTAGAGTAAAAAAAACATGGACAGAAAACTTCAAATTAAACCCCGCGGCTCGTGACGACACATTGATGTCTTAAGCAGTGTTGGGGAAAGTTACTTTGAAAAGTAATACATTACAATATTGCGTTACTCCCTTAAAAAGTAACTAATTGAGTTACTTAGTTACTTTTTAAGAAAAGTAATGCGTTACGTTACTTCTGCGTTACTTTTGTGTTACTTTTTCTCACCTGGGCTGGGCTTGCTTTTTTGTTTTGTTTTTTAATAGCAAAAAAAAATCCTTTTTTGTGCAAATGTAAAGACCTCTTCATACCAAAATTGAAATAATAAGCCTCAGGCTGAGATAAAAATGCAAATTTACGCATGAACCGTACTGCCGTGCTGTACTGCCATTCTGGATAATGGAAGAATAGGACGCAGGAGAAAAACGTTTGCTCATGGCTTAACTGAATCAAAGGTCAGCAGCACGACATTGGTCAATAAAGGTAGATTAAATGCATAAAAATATTTGTTTTATTTAACTTTTGTATATTTGAGGTTTGCATAGTACTCTGATTTTGCATTTGACTGATTTTATAAATTTTGAGGAGTACTGAATCTTTATTGTGCAAGTGAGATGAATAAATGCTCACATTTAGTCTAGAACTACAATAACACATTTACACACAACCCTTCTGCACTTACTCTCGATTTTTCTCAACATGGGGACAGGAGAGCTGTCAGTCAAATAAATGTGAAAAAGTAACTCAGATATTTTGTTGTAAATTTGAAAAGTAATGCGTTACTTTACTAGTTACTTGAAAAAGTAATATTATTACGTAACTCAAGTTACTTGTAATGCGTTACCCCCAACACTGGTCTTAAGACACGAAACGATCGGTTTCTGAGAGAAACCCAACGGTTTATGCAAATATATCAACTCATATCAGACGAACGCTTCAGCTCTCCAGACGACCATCACTTCCTGTGAGTGAGGTCAAAATTCCGGCCGGGTCATAGATATGTATACGTAGATTCCTCATTCAAGCGATCCACCCAGGCACTAATGAGGAATCTATGTATATATCTATGACCAGGCTGCTATTTGACCTCACTCACAGGAAGTGATGGCAGTCTGGAGAGCTGAAGCGTTCGTCTAATATGAGGTGAAATAATTGCATAAATACATTGCATAAATTTCGTGTCTTAAGACATCAATGTGTCGTCACGAGCCGCAGGGTTTAATTTGAAGTTGGCTGTCCATGTCTTTTTTACTCTAATAGAATTAGACCCCATTGACAAGCATTATATGAGTGACACACAGCAACGGTTGGAGTTAAAAATCTTCATTTGTGTTCTACTGAAGAAACGAAGACACCTACATCTTGGATGCCTTAGGGGTAAGCAGAAAAACATCAAATTTTGGTTTTTGGGTGAACTATCCCTTTAAAGCGATGTCTCCATACCTTCTGTCGATCATCTGATAGCACTTCTTAAGCCAGCTAATGCCGGGCATTTTACTCCGCGGCGTTCCTCCGTTCATGTAGATGATCAGGTAATCCTCCGCGACCAGCATCTCCAGACTGCTCACCACATACCTGAGGGACAGGAGAAGCCAAATAAAGACAAACACAGAACAGAACAGGACAGGACTGCACAGCCTGGGTGTTTCATTTCCTTACAGAAAGAGGTTTTCCATCAGGTAGTGGTAATCTGGGCAGCTGCTGTCGGGAAGGTAACACGCCGTGAACACGATGATGGCGTTCAAGCCCTCGCCATAGTAGCCTGAAGAAGAGGAGCAGCGAACTCAAGCCACGGCGAAGACTATAATAACTGCATCATCGACTCGGATACCGGGACGTACCTCCATGTGATATGACGCGCAGATAGGGTCGTATGACCTGCATATCGATCCGATGTTCCTGTTCGCCGATGATCACCGTCCTCCACAAGCGGCCGTTCACACCCGTCCCGTCCACACCTTCTCCATCAGCAGCACTGTCAGCAGGGGGAGCTTTAACTGAGGCCACGGGTGTGTCGTCTGAAAGACACGATCCATGAGTGGAACATCTGTCTATCTATCTACCAGTCTATCTGTCTGTCCGTCTGTCTGTCTGTCCACCCATCCAACTATCTATCTATCATCCATTCGTCCCTCCATCCATCCATCTATCTATCATCCATTTGTCCCTCCATACATCTAACTATCTCTGTCCATCCATCCATCCATCCATCCAACTCTCTATCTGTCCATCCATCCATCCATCCATCTAAAATCCATTCGTCGCTCCATACATCTAACTATCTGTCCGTCCACCCATCCATCCAACTCTCTATCTGTCCATCCATGCGTCCGTCCGTCCATCCATCCATCCATCCATCCATCCATCCATCCATCCATCCATCTATCTATCCTCCATTCGTCCCTCCATACATCTAACTATCTATCTATCATCCATTCGTCCCTCCATACATCTAACTATCTATCTGTCCGTGCACCCATCCATCCAACTATCTATCTGTCCATCCATCTAACTATCTGTCATCCATCCATCCAACTATCTATCTGTCCATCCATCCAACTATCTATCCGTCCATCCATCTATCATCCATTCGTCCCTCCATACATCTAACTATCTATCTGTCCATCCACCCATCTATCCAACTATCTATCTGTCAATCCATCCAACTATCTATCCATCCGTTCATCCATCTATCATCCATTCGTCCCTCCATACATCTAACTATCTATCTGTCATCCATCCATCCATCTATCTATCTATCTGTCCATCCATCCAACTATCTATCCGTCCGTTCATCCATCTATCATCCATTCGTCCCTCCATACATCTAACTATCTATCTGTCATCCATCCATCCATCTATCTATCTGTCCGTCCATCCGTCCATCTAACTATCTATCTGTCCTCCATCCATCCATCTATCTATCTATCTGTCCATCCACCATCCATCTAACTATCTATCTGTCATCCATCCATCCAACTATCTATCTGTCCATCCATCCAACTATCTATCTGTCCATCCATCCATCCATCCAACAATCTATCTGTCAATCCATCCATCCATCCATCCATCTATCCTGGAGCCATGAAGAACGTATCCTTACCCTCCCACTCCAGGTCGTTGCCGTTGGTTATGAACTCGAGCGAGTCCGTATCATCGGGCGTCTCGATGTCATCCACATTAATGTCCAGATCATCAGGCGTATCCAGGAAGTCATCGGAGAGCAAGGACCCTTCGCTCTGGTCCAAAGACAAGTTCATATCCGGCGCCACCAGTGTGCGACGCTTCCGGTGAGCTCCGCCCCCTCCGGCTCCACCAATGAGGAGAGAGTTTGGGGGAGCTGAGCCAATCAAAATGATAGAGGAGCATTACGCGAATGCAAATGATTACTTTGAGATAAACGTTTGCGTATGAAACAAAGCCACTTACAAGTTCTCCCCTCGCTCAGGGCGCAGGAAGAGTCCATGTCACCCTCCGCAGGAAGTGGCCTATAGCAAAAGACAATATTACTTAACCCTCTGGTGCTCTTCGGTCATTTCTGACCGGAACATTTTCTGTTTTGAAATTTTAAAAATCACTGCTTCAATGGAATGATATGAAACTTGGTAACTTTTCTAGCATTAGGTATGTAAACACAAAACAATTGGGGTCATGATTCGAGCATGCTAATTGGTCGTAAAAAGAAAAGTAGCGTTCATTGTCTTCAGTCATAAATGACCGACCATAGGAAATTAATGGGAAATCGGCAAAAACACAAAAATTCTCTGAATATTTGTGTGTACAATCTACAAATCGGCCACAATGCTGAAAAAAAGTACACAGCAGTGAAGGGGTGACACTCTAAAACATCAAGAGTGTGATATTGACACATCCACTCTCACACACGCACACTTATACACACACACACACACATACACACACACACACACACACACACACACACACACACACACACACACACACACACACACACACACACACACACACACACACACACACACACCTATGAAAAATTGACCCTATGAACCACATTTGGAATTTTTTAAAATCACAGCTTCATCAGAATGATATGAAACTTGGTGACTTTTCTAGCATTAGGTATGTAAACACACAAAAAAAATGAGGGCATAAGTGGTCGAAAAAAAACTTTGGTCAAAAATGACACCATAGGAAATGAATGGGAAATCTGCAAAAACACAAATTCACAGAAAAAAAATCTATAATTCTAACAAAAAAAGATATACATATATATCTAAAACTTTATAATAAATAGTATTTGAGATTTTTTTAAATATATATTCAAATCCATAAAAAAAAAATCATTAAATGTGTTCAAAAGAGAGGGAATTCTCAAGCCTCTCCATAGAGACCTCTAGTGGTTACACCCATGGTTGCATGATTTCTTAAATAATTCCAAAAGAGGGCGCTAATCTGCCTTAAAAAAAAATTATTTTGAAGGCCTAGTCTCTATTTTAACCTGAAATACTGAATACAATTTTTTTTAAATAATTTTCAAAGGCAAAAATAGACCATAATTATTGCATAAATATTAAAAAATACCATCGAATCATCTCAAAATACAAAATTAAAAAGAAAAAATATTATTGAAGAAAAATAAATTGCATTGGTTTTACTGGGGTGGAGGAAGTTTAATTTCTAGGTGTCCGGTCACTTATGAAAGCGGGAAGACAACCAATGCAACCCCTAAACGAAGAGCACCAGAGGGTTAAAACACAGCATGATTTTTAATCAAAAATATTTGTACGTTTGTGTAAGAAAGACCTGTGTGTTTGGAAAATGCGTAATTTTTTTTAGGTGAACTGTTTCTTTAAGAGGGTAGCAGATTGTGATATGCTAATGAGCACCCCAGGCCCTTGGGGTCGGTGCACACGCAGCTGATAAACAGAGGGGGGGTTCACAGCTGCTGCCTCGGTGCTAAAAGACACTTTAACTCGCGGCCGTCATTGTTTCCCCCATTACAGACGACATCGACAAATCAAAAGAAAAGCATAAGACTAACATATTTAAATAAATGGATGCATCACAAACTAAATTTGGCACCATGATATTTATAACAAAAACAACAGCTTCCCTGTGGAGCGTCATCACGTTTCTATTTCTTACAATGGCTGTTATAAAAAAACCACAACGCACCATCCAGAACTGATTCAATCAGTGTGTATTCAATAAAAATGTATGATTCCAGCATGCTTTAAAAAACCAAACTGTACAATCAAATCTGCTCTCGCTTACCTGCCGACTAAGATGAAGAAGCTTTCTGATTCAGTGAGTTCTTACTCAAATCTCATGGTCTTCTTAACGCAGAGGTTTAATATTTCCGAAGCATCATGCAGTCGTGTGATGATGCAGGAGCTGCTCCTCTAAGCCTGACCTGCCTCCATTTTCCTGGTGATGCTGCTTGTGTTGTTGGCAGCTGCGTCACATGACGTGGCTCGTTTCCATTTAGGGAGAGAGCTGCACCTGCCCCCGTCTCCGTTCAGCATCTCACGCAGGATTCGCTGAGGAAAACACGCTCTTTTCCTTTTTTCAAGGCCTACATCTCTCCGTCATATCCTTCAAACTTCAATCTCTCTTTCTTTCTTTCTTTCTTTCTTTCTTTCTTTCTTTCTTTCTTTCTTTCTTTCTTTCTTTCTTTCTTTCTTTCTTTCTTTCTTTCTATCTTTCTAAAGTAGTTCACACTTCAAGCTTTTAGGTTAGGCTTTCACAAGCCAACCGGCTTTATGTTTCATATATCCCACAAAGGCCTGTTTATGCACAAATGAAACCAAACTGGGGGCACCATATGGTAATTTTCATAACAAAGAATACAATAAAAGATGCACATATACCCAGGAAAATCATCATCCAGCCACTCGTCTCTCGCCTCTATCATCTCCATCAGCGGGCCAAAGTCAGCGCTGCCCATGCTGAAGGAGAAAAACACAATCGCAAATTATTTTAAATTTGAATATTTCCAGGTCGCAGGTCGATCCCATGAGTGCCATGTGACACTGGCTCCATCAACCCCGACCCAAAAGTCACTCCATACACCGGAGGAATTTCAGTGTGCTGCGGATTAATGGGAAAAATCATTTTAATCCCTCTTTTAATCCCTGGCTGAAGTGCTCTCCACTTTGATGTGGAGCTGGTTCACCTCTGAATCGTCTCTTTCAATTTTTTTGTCTGAACATTGGAAGAAATTTTACAGTAAACAAAACAAAAAACTGGGTTTTTGTACTTCATTATAAAACATATTTAAAAAATATATATAAAAAATATAACGAGACATTTAGCTTATTTACTTATTTCAACTTGTTGTCAAGGCAACATTTCTCATTTTTATTTTGTTTAACGCTGTACTAAAATAAAAAAACTGAATTAAAACTAAAATAAAAATCAATAAAATCTATGTAGACATTTTATTAAGATTTTTTAACAATAAGTTGCTTTTTGTAATTGACTGTGTTTTGTTTTGTTTTGTTTTATTGTATTGTTTGTTATTATTTTTCCCTTTGGGTTTAAGAAAAGCACATTAAAAATAAAATGCATCATTATTATTTAAAAGCAACAACAGCTAAAAATGACAAAATATAAACACGAATAAAAACATAAAAATGTTAATAATACAAAATATAATAGTATCTCATAATTTTGGGTGAACGAGACATTTAGCTTATTTACTTAAAACATAAAGATACATGATATTTGTATCTGTAATCCACGTGTGCATATTTTCTTATAAAGTTTTATATTATTATAGGTATGTATTGACAAAGAAAACAAACAAGTGGGTTATTATTTTTAACTACAACTAAAATTAAAACCATACAAATTTTTTACTTACAATAAACATTTTATTTAGATATAAAACGTTTATATTATTATATATATATATGAATTGCTATCTTATTTTATACATATTATTTATGTTGAATATATTTTTACATAATATTTTTAATTTCTTATGTAAAATATTGTATTTTTTTGTCAAATATAGTAAATTGGTCATTTACATATATTAGTTTGGTGTTAGTCATAAATAAATAAATAACATATTATAAGTATGGGAACATATTTCCGTCAGTTATCCTTATTTATAATATAATATTAATATATTAATTTTTCTAAATGAACAATCAAATCAGGCGATAAATGCCGCCTTTCGTGTAAAATAAACGTAACACAAATAAAATATATATTTTTTTATTTCAACTTGTTGTCAAGGCAACATTTCTCATTTTTATCTCGTTTAACGCTGTACTAAAATAAAAAAACTAAATAAAAAAAAAGACATTTTATTAAGATTTTTTAAAGTTGCTTATTGTAATTGACAGTGTTTTGTTTTGTTTTATTGTATTGTTTGTTATTATTTTTCACTTTGGGTTTAAGAAAAGCACATTAAAAATAAAATGCATTATTATTATTTAAAAGCAACAACAGCTAAAAATGACAAAATATAAACACAAATAAAAACATAAAAATGTTAATAATACAAAATATAATAGTACCTCATAAGTGTCTAATCTATCTAATAAATAGATAATAAATTGAATAAATTGAAACTTTATGGTGGTGTATCTTGAAAGCACTACTTCACTATTTTTCAGAAATGCGTGCAATAAATGCATCCTATTCAAAGCTCATTAATTAGTCAAATGTTGCTAAATGACTAAAATAATCCCGATGCATAATTAAGCCAGTGTTACTCACATACGGATCAGGTGATTCCGGCTGAACTGCTGATTTGTGCGGTTCATCCAGAGCAGAACGCAGGTGTTGATGCAGGTGCTCCTGAAGGAAACACTAGAGTCCTCTGTTCACTGAGGGACAGGGAAACTACACTCACTCTCCAGCTCACAAACACACACTCAATGATCATCCTGATCGTAAAAGCATGTATAAATCCAAAGATTACCTGTAAGGATGCGTTAGGAATATTCCTTCTCCTCCTGAATGCTGATGGTCCAGGCTCAGGATGAACAGAGCGTCTGTTATTTGGGCACTTCCACATCCTCTAAACACTGGAACAACAGAGCCTTTGAGACCGGTTTGAGATAACCCTCTGAACCTACAGGTGGCGCTAATGCACAAGACATAAATCTGATCATTTTGGGTGAAAAAAAAAAAAAAAATTGTATCTGTAATGCATGTGTGCAGAATTTGTTATTATTATAGGTATTTGCAATCTATTTTATAAAATATATTTTTACATAATATTCAAAATGTCTTATGTTTTTATAAATATAGTAAATTGGTCATTTACATATATATTCATTTGGTGTTAGTCATTTATATAGAAATTACTCTTGCATGTTGTATTGTTGTTCATTTGATAAATAAATAAATTACTTATTATAAGTATGGGGACATATTTTAGTCATGAATATTATTATAATATTAATATGTAAATTTTTCAAAGTGGACAATCACATAAGGCGATAAATGCCGCCTTTCGTGTTCCTGAGAGTTATGGGATAGTTCACCCAAAAATGAAGTTGTTCCAAACCTGTGTGAATTTCTTTCTTGTGTTGAACACAAAAGTAGATATTTTGAAGAATGTTGGTAACCAAACAGCTTCGGGTCCCCATTGACTTCCACAGTATACTATACTATGGGGACCAGTAACTTTTGGTTACTAGGGATGTCCCCGAAGCCTAATTCCGAATTCAGAAAGGCATGGAAAATGAAAAACGCATTCTACGGAGCCCCTAAAGGGACATGGTTATGTTTGATGATAGCGGCTTCCTGATGCCCGCAAATTACATACACTATAATTACCCAATTGCGAGAGAACGCATTGAAATATATATTTTTTTCATCACCATGTCCCTTTAGAGGCTCCGTAGTACACGTCATTTCCTTTCCCAAGATGGTGTTCTCATTCTTCAAAATATCTTCCTTCATGTTCAACATAGTACGGCTTTAGAAGAACTTGAGAGCTTGAATTTTTTTATTTTTGGGTGAACTATCCCTTTAAATCTTTGTTGGTCTAAATTAAGCAAACTTGTGGAAACGTTTAAACATTAAAAAGTACATCTTTAAATTAAACTCACCCACTTGGCTTTCTGTCATGTCCAAATTCATCTCAAAAGTGATGATGAGACTGAGGCGGTTTTTAGCCAAATTTCATGCATGACGTCCACTACAGTGGACAGATATTTGGAAGCCATTTTGAACCATTTAAGTTTTAGTACCATGTCCCAATAAACCCCCAAAGCGTTGTCTACGATTCCATTTAATTATTGTCTTTGTATCTCTTTGTTGTTTTGAGATATTGCATCATAGGCTACATTCAAAATGGCGCAGGAAAGAGGAGATGCACCAAGTACCTCAGGAATAACATTCTTTTATTCTCAGATAACCAGACAGGAACAAAACATATTTTTTTCAGCTAGATAAGACGTAAATAGCCTACTTTTATCCAGATATAATATTTTTCTTGTACTTGTAGAAAATACATCTGTCACTCCAGTCGACATCAAACACCAAAGGTTAAATTTAGATTCCACCTTATTTTGTATGTTTTGGTTAAAATTATAAAAGTAATAAAAAAATATTACTTTGTGATTCAATAATTCGTGTGTGCGTGAGCATTTGAATGGCTGCACATCATCAAAGCACAAAAACATATTACACAAAGACTGAATTGTTACATTCTTAATTTATAAAAATGCTTAAAAACCTGACATTTTCATTTCAGAACACCGCCGTACGCCATTGATAGATAATGCCATCTTAACTAGTTATACTTATTATAATATAAATTCGTCGTTTCATTTTGACGGTTTTATTTTTAGGCGCCGCGGGGGGCAGTGGCGCGAAGGTGACCGGCGACGTCACATGCACGTGTCGATCACGTGACCGCTGGAGCCGCCGCTGCTCTGCTGCTGCTGCTGAAGTTTCTATGATGGCGGCCAGTAATTATTATGGATTCACACATGCAGCCGCTGCTGCCGCCGGCCCGCAGTACAGGTACAATACACACACACACTCGCGGTCACCGCGCTTATTTACAGCAGGCACTGAGGCAAACAGATATTTAAACGAGTTAATGGCGGCCAGTGCTCATAGATATCCACGAGCTGCTGTTGTTTGTGCATTTATTAATGCATGCATGATTTTAATATCACTAAAGTGGGTTAGCGGGAGATATGCTAGTGCTAGTATAAGTACGATAGTGCTGCTATGTTTATGGACACCTCCCTGAATATGGTACTGCATGTAAATACCATGGTAAACATGTAATTGTCATTTTACCATGTTGCTTTTAAAAACACGTACGTTTACGTACAAGTACTGTTTAGTATTATGGAAAGTACCGTGTAAATACTCTTTTTTTCAATAACGGTATTACCGTGGTATATAGCGTCGTCATACACTGCAAAAAATGCTTTTCTTACTTAGTATTTTTGTCTTGTTTTCAGTCCAAATATCTAAAATCTTACATTAAGAAGCATTTACTAGACAAGCAAAAGTTTTTGTCTTGTTTTGGGGGAAATAACTCAAAATTAGGTGAGTTTTTGCTTAAAATAAGCAAAATAATGGGGTAAGAAAAACAATCTTGTTTTCTGTTTGAATTAAGATTATTTTGCTTACCCCATTGGCAGATTATTTTGCTAATTTTTAGCAAAAACTCACTTAATTTTGAGCTATTTCCCCCCAAAACAAGACAATCATTTTTATTTGGCTAGTAAATGCTTCTTGTTTTGAGAATTGTAAGATATTTGGACTAGAAACAAGACAAAAATACTAAGTAAGAAAAGCATTTTTTGCAGTGTACACAAGTTTGGAATGATTCAGTTCCTATTTAATTTTTTGTTGTTGCTGAAAGAAGTCTTACGCTCACCAATGCAGCATTTATGTTGTGAAATATCATTACGATTTAAAATACATGTTTTATTTGTTTTCCATATAATATATTCCTGTTATTCCTGTCAGCATCGTTATTCAGTGTCACGTGATCCTTCCGAAATCATGCAGATTTGCTGCTCAATTATTATTGGTACTCAACATTTCTTCTTCTTATCAAAGCTAATTGCGGCTTTTTTTGTGATTAAAAGAGATTTCGTTCAACAACTTAAAGCTACACTGTGTGATATTTCCCCCCATCTAGCGGTGAAAAGGTATATGACCATCCAGTTTATATTAGTTTCTGTTCCTCTCAATTCCGATTTAGTTTTAACTCCTACGGTGGCCGATTTAGTCCAAGATTAACATGGCTTCCAGTTCGACCTCGTCCACATTTGACACGGTGCCATCGAGTTAGGGCTGTACGATTAATCGAAAAATAACCAAAACCGACATTCAGAACCTCTAACCGACGTATTTTTCCCATGTCGGTTATTTCGGTTTTCACGTGACTCCGCCCCGTCAGTCACATCAAGTGCAGTTTGCAGACACACAGCGATGCAGGAGCAGTTATCTGTGTTTATAGATGCCCAGAATCACTATAGTAACTGCATGTTTTACACAGTTTATACAGGTCAGTTAATTGCTGTTCTTATAGCCTACGTGCTGACACACACACACACACACACACACAGACGGCGCGCGCGTGCTCATAAAGTTTGTCAAGTATGCGTTTAAAGGCTTGCCAGTTTCAACATTTAAAGCGAATGTGCACTATTCAAAAACAACAATACGGAAAACTTCTCCGTTCAGTGCTCAGCTTCTTTCTGTGACACAGAGAGTCGTGTCGCGTTTCTGATAACGCGCGCACGCGCGCCCTGAAGGCAGATCTCTATCACCTGCGTCCTCTCACAAAGCTTGTCATTTGTATGTGGTTTAAGCCCTGTCAGTTTGAACATTAAAGCGAGTTTCGACCATCAGATGTGTATTATGTTGAACTAATGCCTGATATATTGTGACAAACGAACACTCAGACAGAAGCTTGCACATCCCGTGAGGATTGCGCGCAGAGGAGCACAGAAACGCAGTGTCAACGCTGTCCTGTGACTAAAGTAAAGACACTAAAGTAGCTCAGAAACTCAACCGTTATAGGCATACATTTTAATACCTTTGCAGTAAGTACAAACCACAGCTTAATAATGAATAGAGAGGGTATGAGTAATTCACACACAATCACTCTCTCATTGATGCATTCAGATAAATGTAATGTAGGCCTACTGTGCTAATGTATCTGTATCTGATGTACAACAAACAGAAATCTGCCCCATGAAAGTGAACCGTTTCCTTCAAGTATTTTAAAATCACAAAGAAATGCACTTTTTCATTAGAAAAAAAAATTCCACCTTTTAATACTAGAAAATATTTACAGTACAAACCTTATCAGTTAACTTACTCAAAACCTTATGAGGGCAAAAAAAAAAAGAAGCAAAATAATCGTTCATTAATCCTAATCGAGGTCAAATGTTCAATTAATCGAGGTTTTTATTTTTGGTCAAATCGTTACAGCCCTAAATCGAGTGTTAAAACGCGAAAGGCGAAGCTTGAATTTACGGGTATGTCCCTCTTTGGCTAATGTACTTTCAAGATGGAGGGGCAATATGGCGACCCGCATTTGAACCCCTCACCCGTATGTATTTTCAATGGCATATTACAAACTTACGAGAATACTTTATTACTTGAAAGAAGTACATTATATTTTTGAAAGAACTAAGTGTTTTTAGCTAAGAATAAACTAAAAAAGTTACAGTGTAGCTTTAAATAATAAAATGCAATTCTTCGACACTAACGGTAGTGTCTACATTGATTCTGAATCCCCAAATTTCCATCCAGTGCCCAGCCGCCTCCGGCATATACCCACCCAACCACGGGCAGCTATAACGTCCAGCCCGCCCCCGGGGTGGCCCATGCGGTGACGGCCTCGTACCCTGCGGCCACTGCCCAACCGGCACGTCCTGCGGTGACCGCCCCTTACCCCACCTACCAGCCCCATCCCGCCCCCAACTACGGCTACCGCCAGCCCGAAACCACCCCCCAGCCGACGACCACCCCGCAAACCTACCAGGTGTTGACTGAACCGGTTAGTGTTTTCTTGACTCTTCTTATATTCAGGATGCACCCCAGTTGTCTAAATTTGGCGTTGTTGTGATTTATTTCCTGAATGAATTGATTCCGCAGGAGAATTATACGTATGGCCGACCGCCCACGGTCAGCAGCTACGAGAACAAGCAGTACTTTCAAACGAGCATCGCGTCTGCGCAGCGAACCGCCACTGAGGCCTACTTCCAGACAGGTGAAGCTCATCTCGCTTTCAATCTGTGGACATAATGTGTTTTTAAAGACCGTCTGTGGTGTGACGGTCTAGTTTTGGCTTGTTTTGTAAATGCGGACATGTCGAGCTTTGCCACTCATGTGGGTGATGCAGATTTGAGTCTGGTCTGCTGCATTCACAGAAACACTAGATTTGAGGATCGGCTTTGACTTGAGGGTTGTTGCCGAATTGTGGTGGTTGTTTTTTGGGTTGTGTCATGCATTTTTAAGCAAATAACAGTAAAATATTATATGTAATGGTCAAATTAGAATTGTAATCACATTTTTTGTGATCTATTTGGAATAATTTTGCTGGCGATAAGAATTGAACCAATATCGTGGCTATTGCATTGATTTTAATGCACTTTTTTGGCCATGAAATTTTATAAAAACTTATAAGGTTGTTCTTTTTTGTGAATCAAACCGTTTAGATTAAAATATTTAAAAGCTCAAGTAAAATATGTAAATATTATTTTGCAATAAATTACCAATATTGTGACTATTGCAATGATTTTGAAGTGCTTTTTTTGGACATAATATTTTCTAAAGACTCTAAAGATCCTTCATTTGGCATTTAATTACATTTAATATTCTAAATTAAATGTTTTCTGTATTGCATTTTATCAACATGTTTTAGTCAGTCTTGTTGTTGTTTACTACAACTATTAAAAATCATTTTAGTTTGCCTTGGCTAACTAACTAACTGAAATAAGTTTAAGATGATTGAGTCAAATTATTCAAACTAAAATAATGATAAATAAAAGTTAAATAGAAATATTTAAAAATCAGGCTGGCAAAAAAAATTATGAACTAAAAATCTGAATAGAAATATTTTGTTTAAATAAATAAAATGACAAAGCACATAACAAAACTACTAAAACTTAAAATAAAAAGTAAAATGCAGACCTGGAATAAAAAAATAAACTTAAATAGAATGATGAAAAAAAAAAACTAAAACTAATACAAATGCATAACAAAATGACTACAACTTAAAATAAAACTTAAAATGCCTATAAATTCTATAAAATAAATAGAAATATTTAAAAATCAGTCTGGCAAAAAACCCAAAACAACAAAATAAATAAAACTTAAAATAAAAATGCAAACCACAAATACAAAATAAACAAAATCTAAATAGAAATATAATAAAAACACCTAAAAGTATTAAAAATGACGATAAATGCATCACAACATTTCTAAATGAAAATGCAGACCTGGAGTTAAAAAAAAAAAAAAAAAATATATATATATATATATATATATTTTTTTTTTTTTTAACTAAGAAAAATGACACAAGATGCATAACAAAATTACTAAAACTTAAAATAAAACTTAAAAATGCCTATTAATTCTATTAAATAAATAGAAATATGCAAAAATCAATCTGGCAAAAACATATATATATTTTTTTTAATAAAACTTAAAATAAAAATGCAAACCTGGAATACAAAATAAACAAAACCTAAATAGATATGTAAAAAAAAAAATCAACTAAAAGCAAAAATTATGACAAATGAATAACAACATTACTTAATTAAAATGCAGTATATATATAAATAAAAAAAACTTAATAAAAATGACAATGCATAACAAAATTACAAAAAATAAAAAAATATATAAATTCTATTCAATAAATACAAATATCAAAAAATCTATCTAGCATAAACAGAACTTACAATTAAAATGCAAACCTGTAATAAATGTAAATGAAACCTAAGAACAACTAAGACTAATAATAATTACAAAATGCACATAACAAAATGATAAAATTAAAATGTAAACCTATAATATATAATATAAATGTATAACTAATGCAAAAAATAAGTTGTATACACAGATTTAATATTGCTTATGTATTTTTATACAGCTGTATAAAGATGAAAATAATTAAATATTTGCATTAAATTAGTAAGAAACCAACCACATTTCACGTCATTTATTAAACATTCTGAACCACTTCGCTGATTGGTTGAAATGATGCATAATGTTAAAAAGACTAATCTGAGCAATTGTCAATATGCAAAACAATATATCGTTCTCACGTTTGTTTTGGTTGTCATTGTTCAGGTGTAACTGATAGCGTGTTTGATTTTCAGGGCTGAAGAGCGGCTACAGCCCCGTGAGCACAGTGTACAGTCAGCCGCCCGTCCAGAGACAGGTCCCGGCTCTGAAACCCCCCCCCGCCGCCAGCCCGGTGTCCTCCAGCTACACCATCTACCCCACATCCACCAGCGTCCAGCAGACTCCAGCCCCCATCTCCACTTACACCCACAGTTCTTCCTTCAACTCCACAGCTGCCACGTCCTACTCCGGTGCGGCTGCGTCTCCGTCACATTCACACGCCACAAATAGCCGCCGGCTATCATCTAACGGTGTCGCTTTCTTTGTGTTTTCTTTCAGCCGGCCTGAGCTATTCCAGCTATGAGTCTAGCGGTTACACGTCCGCGCCGTCGTACTTCCAGCCGGCGCAGCTGCCGCCTCCGCAGGCCCAGCCTCAGCCTCCGCTCCAGCAGCCTCCGCCTCCACCGCCGCAGCAGGCGCAGCCTCCGCCCAAACCGCTCGCCAACTCCTCCTGGGGCAACAGCGGAGGCGGTGCGGTCAGCAGCCCCGCCGTCAGCGCCTACAAGAAGCCCGTTTTCCACCAGAACAAGATCCAGAAGCCCAAAGGCCCGCCGAAACAGCCACAGCTGCACTACTGCGATATCTGCAAGATCAGCTGCGCCGGGCCACAGGTGAGCGCTCGCCTCAAAACAACACCTTCAAATGAGATACCGGGCTCCCGTGAAATCCTTTTTAGTTTATTTTAACCCTCTAGGGGCTCTTCGGTCATTTCTGACCTGATTTTTTTTTTTTTTTATGTTATGTTAAAAATCGTAGCTTCATCGGAATGGTCCGAAACTTGGTGACTTTATTGGTACTTGGTATATGAACACACAACAAATTTGGGGACAGGATTTGAAAAGTCTAAGTGGTCGTAAAAAAAATTGTCAGACTCGGGGTCTTCGGGTCAAAAATGACCCCCATAGGAAATTAATGGGAAATTGGCAAAAATATGAAGAGTTTTTTTGTGCATACAATCTACAAATCAGCCAGGATGCAGGAAAAAGGACTCAGCAGTGAAGGGGTGAATCTCTAAAACATCAAGAGTGCAAAACAGACAAAAAAACTCACACACACACAAAAACACAATTAGCTTTTGGAATCGCGTGCGTGTGCGTGTGTTTTTGTGTGTATAAGTGTGTGTGTTTTTTTTGTCTGTTTTGCACTCTTGATGTTTTAGAGATTCACCCCTTCACTGTTGAGTCCTTTTTTTCTGCATCCTGGCTGATTTGTAGATTGTATGCACAAAAAAACTAATTTCCAATTCATTTCCTATGGGGTTAATTTTTGATCCGAAGGTCCTGAATGTGACAATTTTTTTAACGACCACTTAGACTTTTCAAATCCTGTCCCCAATTTTTTGTGTGTTCATTTACCAAGTACCAACAAAGTCACCAAGTTTCGGACCATTCCGATGAAGCTACGGTTTGTTAATTTTTTTTATAAAACATAAGATCCACTATAGTGGTAAAAATGTGCTATTGTGTGATAAAAATGCTCAATGTGTCCACCGGATGGCATCGATCTCATTTAAAAAATTGCTTTCATGAGGCCTAGGCTAGACTCTAAAATGAAATACAGCTTTAATTAAAAAATTATATATAAATGTATTATATTAAATGGGGAAAAAATGGGTCATAATTATTGCATAAATATTAATTATTAATCATAAAATTATCTCAAAACACCAAAAAAGAAAAAAATATATTTCATTGATTTTACTCAAATCTTTTGTTATCTTAATCCCGCCCTGCGGGTCATTTTTGAGCCGAAGGTCCTGAGTGTGACCCATAAATGAAGAACCCCAGAGGATTAAATGAATGAAACTCACTTGACACTTGCTATTAACACTCTAATGAAGAAAATACGGTTAAATAATGCAGTTGTCAGTACACGTCAGGCTTTTCTTGCCATATTTTTGCCGCCCGTCATGTGTACAGATACTTTTCATCATAGATATGTATACATAGATGCCCCATTAGAGACTTTTTCTATTGGCCGTTATACGTTAGCCGTCCGCCATTTTCAAACGTTTAAAGTGTGAACCCGCTTTGTGAATATTCAAATGTTGCCTGTGCATCTGCAACCGTAGTTATACACAAGCATGTATGAAATGAATATCTATTCATCAATAGACTGAATAGACAATGACAGCAATAGACTGTTAGGATTTCGTTTATCATTGATGGTAGATAATTCTGCATATTCTAAAATATTGGTTAAAGATCTTTACATTTTCTTAATCTCATTAATATTGACCATCAGAGAACCCTACAGACACAATGCTCCGCTTTTAATGAACGCAGTGAACTCATTATAAACAAGTTCATTGGAAAGAAATCATAAACCGTCAACCAGTCAGCCATCAAAGTAAATAAATTATAAAAAAATAGTAATAAATTAGCTAGTAATGTGTTTAATAAACATCAATATAGCCGATTTCTTCGAAACATGTTTTAAGTTATCATCATAGGTATTATCTGAAAGCTTAAATTCGCAAAAATCATAAAAAAAAAACATCATAAAATCACAATTTTAAACCATTTTTAAGAACAGTGAAAATGATAAATTACGAATCAAAATGATAAATTATTATACATTTATTTAAAATATGAAAACACAAACCAACACATTGTCACCTGTGAAAGGTGATCCAATTTCTTCGGGAATTTAAATTGCGCTGGGCTTTACAGAGGCTGTTGTTTTTTATGCGAGCGATGATTGACAGCATCTGAAGTATTGACGTGTGTTGACCGTTCTAAAATGGCGGTGCGTCGACGTGCCTGGAGAGGTCGAATGGGGCATCTACGAATACATATCTATGCTTTTCATACATAAGAAGTGCTTTCAAACCCTGAAACAAGTGGTTGCCATGGTAACGAACAACAATACCGTGACGCGCTGGCGTATATAGTCTAACTTTTATTTGAGGAACTCTCTTTACAATAAGCTAGTAGGTTTGAACGTATTGGTCCTGCGCTGCTTATTGATCCGGTCACTCCATCTTTGTGAGTCTGACAGCTGTCAATCAATCAGTCACTGCGGGTCTCAGGTGCACGCCCCCGCTCAGCCCCGCCCTCGGTTCGTCTCCGCTGGGCTCTGCCCACTTTTCCAGCATTTTTCAAATATTGCCAGTGGGTGGAGTTAGGCTCTGACAAGGGGTTGAGTTACCCTTGATTTTTTTGTAAAATATATATTTTATATAAAATATTTATTACAGTATTTTTTCATTTACAGTAAATTTAAACTTGCATAACTTTTTCATACTTTCATATTTTGAAATGGTTTCACTTCAGCAATAATCTGCTGAGTGAGTGTTGAAACAAGACCAAACTTAGGTCTATATTCCAAAGCATTCTTGAATTACAGCCCTTTAAGTTTGGAGAGTGCATTTTCATGACTATTCTCAAAAAGGGGGGGTGACAGTTAAGGGGTTAATGTTTAATGTAAAACGTATATTTTTAGGAATCAGTTAAATCTTTTTTTAATTTTTTTTATTAAAGGGTTAGTTCACCCAAAAATGAAAATTCTGTCATTAATTACTCACCCTCATGTCGTTGGACACCCGTCAGACCTCCGTTCATCTTCAGACACAAATGAAGATATTTTAGTGTAAAGCTGATGCTGAGAAAGGCTTCAGATAGGCCTCCATTGGCATTCAGTACATTTACACTCCCAATATCCATAAAAGGCACTAAAAACGTCGTTACAAAGTCCATCTCACCACAGTGACTCTACAATAATTTTACGATGCGACGACAATAGTTTTTGTGCGCAAAAAAAAAATCTAAATAACACCTTTATCCAGCTTGTTCTTGTCTTCCGTGTTTGCCTCCACGACGCATGCGTGAGAATATGACGCAGATCCGGCGTTCGGACATATGACCCAGAAGCGATTTGTTTACAAGCAGAGGAAGACGCGCGTCTCTCAGCTGTTGAATTCTACATTGATCGTGCTTTAGGTCTCGGCGTAGTTCTCAAAATGGGGTTAAAGTGTGTATTTCATGGATTCCCGAACGCCGGCGCTACGTCATATTCTCGCGCATGCGTCGTGGAGGCACACACGGAAGACAAGAAGAGGTTGAATAAAGTCGTTATTTTGATTTTTTTTTTTTGCGCACAAAAACTATTGTCGTCGCATCGTAAAATTATTGTAGAGTCACTGTGGTGAGATGGACTTTGTAACGACTTTTTAAGTGCCTTTTATGGATATTGGAAGTGTAAATGTACTGAATGCCAATGGAGGCCTATCTGAAGCCTTTCTCAGCATCAGCTTTCAACTAAAATATCTTCATTTGTGTTCCGAATATGAACGGAGGTCTTACGGGTGTCGAACGACATGAGGGTGAGGAATTAATGACAGAATTTTCATTTTTGGGTGAATTAACCCTTTAAGTTTTATTTTTCCTAAATTCCTTTTTTTTAATTTTTCTGTGTCATATTTTTCTGGATTTCTTGTTACATTTAAATTTTGGTAATCAAAAATCATGTCTAATTAATTGAAATGATGAAACTTGTACAATTTGAAAAAACAACCATATTTTTAGGGCAAAATGAAATCCGTTAATTTTTCCCAAATTCCCTTTTTCTTGGTATTTTTTCTGGATTCTATTGTAATGGTTAATTGAAATGATTAAATTTTGGTAATCAAAGAGCATGTTTGATTAATTGAAATATATATATATATATATATATATATATATATATATATATATATATATATATATATATATATATATATATATATATATATATATATATATATATATATATATATATATATTTAGGGCCTAATTAAATCTGTTTTCTTTTTTCCAAATTCAGTTTTGTTTTTCCCAAATGTCTTTCCATTTTCCCATTTATTAGGTTTAAATCTTTCTGGATTCCATTTTAATGGTTAATTAAAATTTTGGTAATCAATAAGCATGTCTAATTCGTTGAAATCTTGAATATTATACAACAGTAAAACCACAATTACAGTTTTTTTTTAAAGTCCCCGTTATCCATTTATAGAATTTACAAATTAACAATTTAATAATTGATTATTTTGTACAATGATAGAGCCCTGAGAGTTTATTTCATATATTCTTTTTTCTTTCTGGATTTATGATTTAACACAAA
Organism: Gobio occitaniae; assembly: GCA_033150135.1. Classification (NCBI taxonomy): domain Eukaryota; kingdom Metazoa; phylum Chordata; class Actinopteri; order Cypriniformes; family Gobionidae; genus Gobio; species Gobio occitaniae. The sequence goes on from JARQWZ010000615.1 coordinate 113,147, forward strand.
TAAATTATATCGATGGTAATCAAATAAAGGCATGGACGGTTTAATCTGTTAAAACAATTATTAAAATTTTTATCAAACAAGGTTTTTAAGAATTTTTTGTATTTTTAGTACTTTGAAAAGTACATGCTACTGTACAATAGTAATTTATTTCTATTGTAAAGTTTTTCAGTCACAATTTCAAGTTAAATCTGAACTTTTATTTTGTCGGGTTTCCATGAAGAGGTTTGAGTTTCTGTGGGATAGTTTTTCTCAAATGACTCTCAGAGCAGCTCTGGAGATGATTATCATGTCCGCTCATTCACACGGACACAAGCAGACTTCATTTAGATAAGAGCTGCAGCTAACATGGGTTCCTGTGCTCTCCTGCAGACGTATCGGGAACATCTGGAAGGACAGAAGCACAAGAAGAAAGAGGCGGCTCAGAAGAGCGGCAGTCAGGTGACCAACGGCCCTCGCGGCGTCCAGACGCAGTTGCGCTGTGAGTTGTGCGACGTCTCGTGCACCGGAGCCGATGCTTATGCCGCCCACATCCGGGGATCCAAGCACCAGAAGGTCCGTTCAATATTACGGTTTATGTTTGATATCAATATTACGGTTTATGTTTGATATAATGAGAATTTTATTTCATTCAGATTTTATTCAGAGGACCTAACCATTTATATGTTCCGAGAGCTTGTGATCTGAATCAATCTGTACTTGGATTTAGAGATTTGCGTATTAAATATGACCGAGTAGGCTTTATAGGGTTAATAATAGGGCGTACTTGACTTATTCGAAATGCATCTGCTGTCAAATTTTTCCTCAGGTGGTGAAGTTGCACACCAAACTTGGCAAACCCATCCCTTCCACGGAGCCCGTTTTCGTGAGCTCCGCCTCTGTTGCCACGACGATGACTACTAGCAAAACGACGGCGGCTACAACCGCTTCCACCCCGGCATCAGTGGCGCAGAAGATAACCGCGGCGGCTCCTCCCAAACCCACGTCCGCTCCTGCGAAAAAACCCAACACTGCTAAAGTTGCTGTTATCGGTGAGTGGCCTTGGTCGTGACATGTCAATCACTTGTAGGGTTGGGTATCGTTTGGGTTTTTTTCGATTCCGGTGCCAAACCGATACTTTTAAAACGGTTCCGGTGCCTAAACGGTGCCTGAACCGATACTTTTTTTTTAAAAAAAGGCCACAAAACGAGGTGGATGACATTAAATGGCTTTTTATTTATTTATTTTTTATTTAAATTGAACCATTTATTAAAAGTTTAATGTATACTTAAATGTATGAATATAAATAAATACAAAAAACAATTTACTTATTTACAAATTATAATTGACTTATATACAAATTCACAGTAAAACTTAAGCCACCTAACCCAACTACAACAGGCCTAATATAACTCTAAATAACAGTTACAGTAATAACAGCAGTAGGCCTAGTCTGTATTCTTGATCTGCTACAAACCAGCTTCGAGCTTCAGCTTTATTTTGAAATATTATCATATTCTCTGGCTAAATATTTTAGAACGTTTCCATGGCGACGCGTCATGCTTCTCACATGACACACAGCAGCCGCAATAGCGCTGACAGCTCAGCTGTATCGGGTTTATTTCGTTTTTTCTTTTTATTCAAAATATTCACAAACTTCTTAACTGTGTTACGAACTATCTGATGTTCAAATGTGTGAGTGAATGTGTGTTAGTTGATCTATAAAGCGCAATTGGCGGCGCCGTTAGTTTGCGCCTCAGAATCGGATCTGTCGGATTTACAACACTTGAGTTCATTCTCGTCTCACGAAGTACATGAAAGTAAGTGACCAGTGAACTGGAAGAAGAATAGAGTAAACGATATAGTTACTATATAATGTGCATGTATCTGACGTGAATAAAACACGTAACGTTAGTCAAATTATAACCGTCTCAAAGGATTGTCATTGCCGCTTTCGTAGACATCTGTGTGTGTTTTTTGCTAGTACTTATGATCATTTAAATGTCTGAAACCTGAAATAAAGATGATGTGGTTGAAAACACTGAATAGTTGTCATGAGTTGTGACCAGCGCTGAGCGTGTGTCTCTGGCTCTGTGCCAGCCAAAGCAAACGAAAGCACGTTTGAATTTTGGCACCGAAATGAGGAACCGAAATCTGCGTTCTGATTCGGTCCGGTACATACCGGTTATATAAGCACCGGTGCCATATTGGAACCGGATTTCGGTACCCAACCCTAATCACTTGTAATACTATCTGCTTTCAAAAGATTTCATTTTATGATTGATTTACACAGAAATTTATTCGTAATTGTGAGAATTATTACGAATTAAATACATGGAAATGTTTTCGCAATTGCGAGAATTTTACAAATTATTTACACAGAAATATAATTCGCAATTGCAAGAACTATTACAAATTAAATACATGGAAATGTTTTCTCAATTGCTAGACTTTTTTTTACAAATTATTTGCACAGAAATATATTTGCAATTTTAAGAATTTTTATGAATTATTTAAACAGAAATATATTCACAATTGCAAGAATTATTTACAAAGATATATATTCGCAAATGTGAGAATTATTTACACAGAAATATATTCGCAATTGCAAGAATTTTTAAGAATTATTTACACGGAAATGTTTTCGCAATTGCGAGAATTATTTTTAAGAATTATTTACACAAACATATTCTTAATTGTAAGAATTTTAAGAATTATTTAAACAAATATATTTGCAATTGCGAGAATTTTGTTGTTTACACAGAAATATATTCGTAATTGCAAGAATTATTTTACAAATTATTTACACAAATATATTCTTAATTGTAAGAATTTTTACGACTTATTTAAACAGAAATATATTCGCAATTGCGAGAATTGTTGTTTACACAGAAATATATTCGTAATTGCAAGAATTATTTTACAAATTATTTACACAAATATATTCTTAATTGTAAGAATTTTTACGACTTATTTAAACAGAAATATATCTGCAATTGCAACAATTATTTTGTGATTTACACAGAAATATATTCACAATTGCAATAATTATTTTACAAATTACTTACACAGAAATATATTCGCAAATGCGAGAATTATTTACACAAAGGTATTCGTAATTGCAAGAATTATTACAAATTAAATACATGGAAATGTTTTTGCAATTGCAAGAATTATTTTATGAGTTATTTACACAGAAATATATTCGCAATTGCAAGAATTTTTACGCATTATTTACACTGAAATATATTTGCAATTGCGACAATTATTTTGAGTTATTTACACAAATATATTCACAATTGCGATAATTGCAAGAATGATATACGCAGAAAGGTATTTGTGAGGAAAATTTCATGAATTTACCAGGGATGTGAATTTTATTTATTTATTCCCTACCTGAAAAGTATGACTCGAGTGAATTACGTAAATCCAAGAGTAACTTTTTTTTAATGAGTTTGGACAATGCATTTTCAAAATTTGAAGTTCAGTCACATTTTTGTTACTTTACATACATTTTTTCCCCCCAATTTATTAATGCAGAAATCATGCTAAACTTACATTCATTACTGAGTGACCTTATTTTATAATCTTTCAATGTATATGTTGCATAAAACTAGTCTTGCATGCATGTTTTTTTTATAGAACTTGAATGTATGCAGTCATGCAAATGCAACAATTTAAGCAAGAATTATTAGCAATATAGTCGCACTGGGAAAAAGAGAACTTGTCAATTTGGTCATATTTGATTACATTCGTAAATAAAACAAAACAAAACATTTACAGACATTATAAACCCTATAAATCTGTATTCATACTTGTATTACGGAAAATATGGTAGGTAATTAATATGAACTAACAACTCGTGTGACAACAGCGTTCACACTGATCACAGATATGAATAATATTTCCTCCTAAATGTGTAAACCCGCATGATGAAAAAATAATGCTTTACATCCTGCTTTAAGAAGCATCTATTTATACACATTCAGTCGTCTTGTTGCCATTATGCATCTTTCAGATTAAGACATGACATCAACACCCAAGCCTTGCTCAATCTTTCTACTTCTGCTTTATAGAGTTGTGATTTTTATTCCACATAATGTTACTCAGCGGGTTATGAGGTAATAGATTCAGATAGTAATAATGCAACAGACTGTGCTCAGAAACTGAATTTAAGATGCATGTGTATGAATTGCACGTCAAATAATTTTTAAACTATGCCCTTTTTTGTGAGTGCAGAAATCCTACCCATTTTATCAATGTATGACTGACAAATATACGTCACATTGTGTCACATTGTGTGGAATCTAAATCGGTGTGAATTTTAAATGCAATTCAAATACATATATCTTAATTTTAGACCTACATTTTTTTTGTGTGTTTAGAACATACACATTTTGATTGCTTGGTTACGTTTCACTGTAAAAAATGACTTTTCATACCTGTAGTTGTAACTAAAACAAAGATTTTCACAAGAAAATACAAAAAAATTGATGTTTAATGCATTTTATGCGTGTTGGCCGTTCATTTACACTACTTTGGGGGACTGATTTTTTTTTGGGAAAAGTTTTTGAAAACAATACCGCTGTTGTCTCTGTGTAAACTACAATAATGTGAATTTGTGAAAACGGCGACTAATTCAATGTTTTACAAGTTTCTTTGTAATTGTGAAATTTACAAGCGATTTCGGAGTGAAATTTGATGCAGAAACAATTTTTCAGTGCATGCACAGCCATGTTGCAGAAACATGACCGTAAATGAAGTAAATTAGAAATAATTTTCCCAAAATCCATTTCTCTTCAGGCAGTAGAGTGTCCACAGCAGCTCCGGTGAAGATGGAGGAGGTGAAGCCGCCCGTGGTCAAGACAGACCCTTTGAGTGATGATGAAGACGGTGACGGTGCAGGAGCTCATGGAGACATTCAGCCTGTGGGGCACGATTATGTAGAAGAGGTGAGACTCTAAAATATTTCACTGGCCACATATGGAGCTCTATCATACACCTAGCGCAATGCGACACAAGTGTTTTTTGCTAGTTTGAGCCTGACGCAGTTATTTTCACGTTCAGCGCCACATTGTTTAAATGGCAAATGCACTGCCGTCCATCTGTTCGCCCATGGGCGTCTGGTCTGAAAACCAGGTGTGTTCAGGAGCATTGTTGGGCCGTTGCTATTGTGAGGAACTAAAAACAACTGCACCATTTACTAGGGGTGCACCGAAATTTCGGCCGCTGAAAATGTTCGGCCGAAAATGGCATTATCGGTTTCGGGCCGAAATAAATAAAAAAAACAGCCGAGAACGTAAACCGAAAATGAATGTCACCCGCCCCTCCCATCCTTGTGCAAGCGCTCCGGTTTCACTCGCGGTCGGGCCGTTATCATGCGACGCGCCTGTCTATCAAAGATTAAGCATGTCAGCGGTATGAGAACAAGTAGAGACGTCTCCAGCTGAACTACCATTGCCAGAAGCGATAATCCCCTTGACTACTGGCGCGCGAACGAAGGCCACTTTCACACCCTTGGCTCATTAAGAGATGAGGGACAACCATAGACTGTAAAAAAATATGGACGTAGTGTCCGTGACGTCACCTTTTTTTTTTTTTGAAGCCTTCAAGTTGGCCGTTGCCATTTTGGCAGCGCATCACTCCTGGATAACAGAAAATAGGCAAAGACTAACAGACAGCAGACAAACGGCAATCCACCTGTCACTCAAAGTGGCCACGCCCTTAATTATGCAGAACTTTAATGCTGCGTTCACACTAAACGCGAATAGAGCGTCTGGTGCGAGTGATTTCAATGTTACGTCAATGGAAAGGTGCGTTGACGCGCGTCTGGAGGTCTCGCGGCGCGTTGGACGCGAATCCGCCTCATTTGCGCGTCCAGTTCGCGCGAATGGCGTGAATTGGACGCGAATTGAGCGTTTTAAGACTTTTTCAGGTGGGAATGTAGTTGTTTAAAGCTCAAATATGTGGTTTATTTATAAAGAGAGCGCCTATTTAAAAAAAATAATCTTGTGTTTTTGGAGTTGTGAGATCCAGGCGATCACCGGGCGCTCAGCGCTCATTAACCCCGGCGAGAGCAGCCTTTCCTCGGCCAGTCCTTCTGCCGTCTGCCGCTGGCTCTGATGTCCTGTAGTGGTTCGTTTTGTGTGGATCTAACGGCCGAGCTTTGCTCTCATGAATCTATAATTTGTTGTCTGCCAAATCGTTTTGACTGAGGGCAAAGAGAAGTTTCATAACTTTATATTTTAAGGATATTTAAACATACATGCAGTGAAGATAATGTAGGAGTTGCCTGGACCACATTTGTGTGGCTATTAATGCTTAATATATATTTTTAATGAAAATTAAAAGAGGCAGAGTGGTGTTTTATGACATTTCTCCTGGAGTGCCTTGAACGCGCGTCAATTTCGCTTCCAGCGCTCGATTTCTACGCGCGTCCAATTCTCTGCGGACGCGCGAATGCATTCAAAATGTTCGCGCGTGAAACTAGACGCGGTAGACGCGATTTTGACGCTCAATTCGCGTTTGGTGTGAACGCAGCACAAGGCTTTATATAATGTAAACGAATGAGTTATATAAAAAATTCACCCCCTCACAGTCGTCATGAAGGGCAAAATTAGCCGTATAGACCAAAACCACAATTTGTACCAGACTGTAAACGTGTTTTATTCTGCTGTAAAGTTGGGCATTTTAACATGAGCTCAATGAGATTCTGCTCCTTCTGGAGTCTGTCTCTAGTGGCCAGTCGATGAATTGCAGTATATGTCACTTCCGTATTGGCTTCAAGAGAAACTGGGGGAGGTTGCCGCTAGCAAAAGTGGATTCGGGCACACCATAATTGCACCTGCGCTTCAGATCATGATTGGTCTAAAAGAACCAAGTGAACCGAACTACAAGTGTGAACACACCCTAGATGAATCGGTCTGGATCAAAAGGGTTTCCTCTAGTAAATGTGTGCGATGCTCAAGGCTAACTGGATATTTGTCGTTCTGTTGAGGGGTTTGAGTCTTTGAATCATGCGTTTTCCCTCCTCAGGTTCGAAATGACGATGGTAAGGTGATCCGCTTCCACTGTAAACTGTGTGAATGCAGTTTCAACGATCCCAACGCTAAAGACATGCATCTGAAAGGACGGAGACACCGGCTGCAGTACAAGGTGAGACGTCACCCCCCCAAAAAAAAAAACATTGTCACAATAACAATATGACTGTCACTGAATAATCCAGGAATTTGAATATTTTAACTTCATGAATATTCACCACAAATGAATAATAATTCTGGCATCAGTGCAAAAACAGCTTCACTCATTGATCAGTTTCTTCCCCTTATTATTATTTTCAGAAAAAGGTGAACCCAGACCTCCCTGTGGAGATCAAGCCCAGCAACCGAGCACGGAAGCTTCTGGAAGTCAAACTGCGTAAGCAGAAGCAGAAATCTGTGCTGAAGAGACAGCAAGAGGACGAGCAGCGCTGGCACATGGAAATGAGGTCATCTGCCACTTTTCCCGCCATTTATGTCATGTTTCAGTTTGACCTTGTGGACGCTGAAACGCGTACTGCACACTTCAGAAGGCCTTTACATTGCAAGGCACAATATTTAGCACGAAAAATAGGGAAAAAAAACAACGACATGCGTTTCAATAAAAAATTTTGCACCAGGCAATCCACCGGTCACTCCAAGTGGCCACGCCCTTAATTGTTAATCATTTTTATATTCAGGGCAATCTGAAAAAAGCCTGTATATATGTTAATATAATTACTAAAATTCTGCACTTTTCAAATAATTCTAGTGTAAAAATGGTTTTCAATTATATAATTTATAAATACTTTCACATTTTTGGAACATTAATTGCGCATTTCAGAATTTTTACAAAGCATTTTTTTTTAAATAATTTTGGTGATACAAAACCTGTTTAAAATAGGCGTCAAACATGATTTAAAAATCACTTTAAATTATAATCTATATAATTTATATTGAGCATAATGTGAAAAAAATGCCTATACATGTTTTCATATGACTAATTCGGCTATAAATCATTTTAGTGTGACAGTTATTAATATGTAGATGTATAGGCTCAAACATAAAAACAAAAATTAATATTAAGAATATATATTTAAATGTATACAAATTAGTGCTGGGCATCGATAAAAAAAAATTAACTAATTAATCGCATTTTTTTCTGTAATTAATCGTGATTAATCGCAAGTTTTTAATATTTTGATATTGTAATAATTTCAGTTACTCTCCAAATTAATGTATAAACAATTTAAAGACAGCATATTTTAAATGTGTTGTAATGTCATCTTTTTATGAATGAAGGCCACTATCACTGATACTAAAGTCTCTATGAAACATTAATGACGTTACATTACAGTATAACTGAAAGCTCCCAATTTCAACATTTATTAGGCTTTAAAAAAACTACTTTTAATTTAAGTGAACTTAAAACAATCTTTACATAAACCCAAAATAATAAATGTTATATTTACCCATGGCCTTCCCTGTTATACATATACAGAAATGTAATAGTTATCAAACCTTTCTTAACTGCATAAATAACAAATGAAATATAGATGAATCATCATTAAAGCTACAATTTTCTCTGTTCCCGTTGTTCTGCGATGAACATTAATGACATCATCATCAGTGCTGCTGTCACTTTAAGAACAGCCACAGCCGAACATGACGCGGATCTCACGCGCTGTCCCGCGCATCTCATTTCCTCACAACTCTTTAAGTTCATTTAAGACGTTATTTAACTAATTTAAGACTCCTAATATGAGTACTCAAAATCCTCTGTGTTATTGTTTGTTCAAGAGCAAAAGAGAACTCGATGTGAGCTGGAAACTGACGCGAGTCTATGCGTCGTGTGTGTGTGTGTGTGTGTGTGTGTGTCTCAGAGTATCCCTTGATTAGCTGACATGAGACGCATCCACACAGACAGGACACTGACACACACACACACACACACACACACACAGGACATTGGCATACAGCGCGTTCGCTTGTATCTTGTCGCGCTTGGAAGCATTTACATGAATAAGAGCGTGATGATCATGTAACGCTAAGCAAAAATGGATATAAAAACGGACGCTGCGTTATTTGCGTTAAATATTTTTAATGCGTTACGCCCGCGTTAACGCGTTAATTTGCCCAGCCCTAATACAAATATTATGTGAATGTAGTATAACAACTTATAACCACAACTAAAGTGAAGCCACAAGTGTGGTCATGCTTCATTTAAAATCTTAGGCTGTTATGTCCAAAACTATGAATTTTATAAAACATTTTCTTTGATTTGGTCCAGCAGGAGGTATGAGGAGGACATGTACTGGCGGAGGATGGAGGAGGAGCAGTTATACTGGGGGGATCAGAGGCGCAGGATGGCTCCGCCCCCTCTGATGGGCAGGCCCAACATGCCAGTGCCGCCCCTACTGGTCAGTAAAAGCACTGACAGCACTCAAGGGCATTCGCAGATTGACCAAAACTGATGCTGTAAGATAGTTGAGTGTACTCGCTTTTATTAAATGGTAGCAATTTTCGCATTTTTCTTTAGCCTGTGCGGCGGCCAGATTCTCCCGACGACCGCCACATCATGGCCAAACACTCCGCCATCTACCCCGTGGAGGAGGAGCTTCAGGCCGTCCAGCGAATCGTCTCGCATTCTGAGCGCGCTCTCAAACTGGTGTCTGATTCGCTGCTGGAGAAGGAGGTGTGTGCTGAGGACGACGCCGCCGCCGCCGATGACGCGACGGACAAACAGTGAGGACTTTATCTAGCTAGCTGACCGTTTGCCTTTAGCGGGACGTTTAGGTTTACGCTCTTCCTCTCTGGCAGGTCGGAGACTCAGGCTCGTGTTCTCAAAGGAGTCATGCGTGTGGGAATCCTGGCTAAAGGTCTCCTCCTGCGCGGCGACCGCAACGTCCAGCTCATCCTGTTGGCCGCCAAGAAACCCACCGCCTCTCTCCTGAGAACCGTCGCGGAGCATCTGCCCAAACAACTAGCGGTAAGATTGTCCTTTTGGTTGTGTTGATGCATGTAAAATAAACATTGATGTGGAAGCTACTGACAACCATTGACTGATGACCTGTTGTGCTCTTGTGGTTTCATCATCTTGTTTCCCTTCATTCTGGCTTTCACACGGTGGAAAGCACCCAATCGAGAAATCACATGATCCCAGGTGTCATGACAGGGTTATATTTATAGTGTAGAGTCTGTGGTTGCATTTCTGTGAATCTCACAAAGAAATACTGGGGTCAAATTTCACACCAGAATCGTAGGTAATGTATAATAGTAAATGTATAAATAGTTAAATATAATCAAAATACTTTACAAATAAAATATATATAGCATAAAGCAATTGAAGCATATTTTTAGGCACCACATTTTTTTTTTTCTCCCATCCACCTATTTTTATGTGCATTTTGGGATATCACATTAAAAGCACTGGATGGAAACTGCAGAAAAACATATGCTTTCAATTGAGGCTAATCAATTTTATTATCTGATAATAAAACATAAACATAAACTACGATGGCATCACGTTTACCGAATAAATCCCTCCATGCCAGATAAAAAACTCACATGGCGTTGCCTCAGCAGAGGGCTGATTGGTTAACGGGAATAACCAGTGGACCAATGGCATCGCAGCATCTCAAATGTTGGTTTGGTGGTTCTACAAACGATTGCATTTCATCTGCATTAGTGCTGGGCGGTATACCGGTTCATACCGAATACCGGCATTTCTTTTTGTTTATAATCAAAATTTATATTCGCAATACCGGTATATGTTGCGTAAACAATGTTCGGAACGCGGCGAGTCACTGTTCGAGGGGTCCCGTTTCACTGTTGCACTGTATCGAGCACAGCTGAGATCACAGCCTATGGCTGAATCCGAAATCGCCCCCTAAAGCCTCATTCACTATTCCCTACGTTATCCACTTATATTGTTCACTTGAAGGAGTGAATGAAAACGAGTGAGTGAAGTCGGACAGCCGTTGAGTGTACATCGGCTGTACACTCGTTATTGAGTTCCATTGTGGGATTGAATGAGTGCACTCGATAACGTCCACTATGGTTTCGGACACCACTACAAATGGCTGTCCCTTCAAATAATGCCCTTGAGGTTATAGGGGGGCGATATTTTGAATTCAGCCCTTGATTATAGCGGAGAATTCAAACTACACGCGGTGTGTGAGCGAGCGGAGCGCCGCGATGAGATTACCGCTTAACACATGGATCATATAGCACCGATATAGACCGGAGCGAGCGCGCTTACGTGTTTTATGGACCCATTTCATATACTCTAGTAGGGATGCAACGAATGTTCGGCAACTGAAATTATTCGGCTGAAAATAGCAAAAATTGCACTTTCGATGTCCGGCCGAATAAGTGAAAAGACTGAATTCCGGTTTTTGATGACGCGATCAAATATAGCAACCAGCGCGTGTGTGAGAGGCAATGCAGCACATGTCGGAAGTGTGGAAGCATTAAGCCTTGTTAATACTTTAGTCTGGCTCCGCAGCGAGAGCCTCCGCTGACTGCGCGCGCGCCTCGTCCGCTTTGCGATGACGTCATTTTTGCAGCGCGCACTCTATAAACGAGGCTTAAAGAAGGCTTTAAAGTGTACGAGAAAGACGCAGAAATGGCCGTTTGCAAACACTGTTCTGCTGAATGGTCTAAGCGCCCTCAAATGCAAGCAAGAGCACCCTCAGTTGATACTGTAATATATGGGCAAATGCTCCAGAGCAGATTTGTTCTTCTGTACTCCTGTAGAACGTCAAATGTATCCATTTACAACGTGACATAGTTGTTGATCTCTTGTACGCAATGGCCAATATGTTTTAAGTTAGTCAGACTCCACTCGCTGCTCAAACCGCCAGAGTTTTTATTCAGTGCTGAGTTATAAAAATGCTCGCAAAACCTCTCATGAACAAACTAACTAAATTTGATTATGATTTAATTAATATACCCGTAGGTATTATAGGCCAAAGAGAAGATAAAATGGCCAAATAAAAATATATTTATTTTACTTTTTTTTTTATTTTTTATTTTTTATTTTTTATTGTGCTTTGTTTGTATAATGTCTGCTGGAATGCAAAAAATGTTCAGTGTTAATTAAATATTTTAAATTGTAGTTTTGTAAAAAAAAATATATATATTTTAAAAGCAAGACAAAATAGTAAAAAAAGCTAATTTATGCAATGGTGAAAAAATTGGCAAAATAAATAGAAAAACTGGTTCGGTATTCGGCTTCGGCCAAGAATTTTCATGTGTCTGTAATGATCGTGTTGCAGGTCTGTGTTTTATTGGTTGTTGTAAACCTGTATTAACTCTAGTGTGGAATTTTTCTATAATATTCACTCGTCATGACAGTAAAACAGGGCAATTCTAGTCAATCTACTGCAGTATTTCCTCTCTCAATTAGTAGAAAATGTGGTTAACACCCGGTCATGCACAGGACAAAAAAATACCGACATGTATGGCGAAACCGGTATAATTAGGAAAACACACACACACACACACACACATATAATATATATATATTTTTTTTTCTAATTATACTGGTTTCGGTATAAATACACGTCAGTATTTTTTTGTCCTGTGCATGACTGGGTGTTAACCACATTTTCTTCTGATTGTGTGTGTGTCTAATATATAAATATATATATATATATATATGTATATGTATATGTATGTATGTGTGTGTATATATATATATATATATATATATGTATGTATGTATATGAGACACACACACACACAATCAGTAGAAAATGTGGTTAACACCCAGTCATGCACAGGACAAAAAAATACTGACGTGTATGGCGAAACCGGTATAATTAGGAAAAATACAGATATATATATATATATATTTTTTTTTGGTCCTACCGCCCAGCACTAACACAAGTCATTCATTTATGATGGAGGGGATGAAGCCAGTTTCTTCCCAGATTGCAGCAACTTCCATTTTTATCACAGATAATGCGCCAGTTTCCCAGTAAGTGACTATTTTGTTCTCTTGAACACACAGGATGGAAACTGTGCTTAATTCGCAAACGTTTTATGCCATATTCCAATTTTGCGCACAAGTTAATTTCGCAACTGGATGCTAAAAAACTCATTACCATGACATACAGAAAATGGTCCTTTCCAGCGTTTACAATACCATCATTAATTCTGCATGAATATGTTTTACAAATGTAATGAGGTTGTTGTACATTGCGAGGTATGAGGGGAAAATGTGATGCATGTCATTTTTAAAATAATGTCAAAAGGCAACAAATCTTTATGATCTTAAAAACGCACATTTACTTATAATTTGAACTTTTTCCCCTTTTGATTTTTGGGATGAAATTTGACCCAGATCCTTGTCATGTGATCCAGCCGTATATAATTCGAAATCACTGCAAATGAATGCGCTTTTTTCTCTGCTGCTGCTTTTGTGGTCCGTGTATCTTTAACTGATCTTTAGTTCCACTGCCTGGTTATGACACCTACAGAGAGAGACTGGGGCGTGTACTTCATTTGCATCGCCATTGGACCTGTGCGTTACGCTGCAAAGCCTTTGAGTGTGGCTATATACCACTGGGACTATAGGGAACAAAATACAGATGTACTCGGGGGGGCCCCGCCGTCTCCTCTGTAGTAATGCAAAGTGTCCTTTTAACCGGCAGACCTTTTCTGAAGATCAGTATGAGGTGCAGGTACACCCTGAGGAAGCCAACATCGTCATTTTTTCAAGCAAGGAACCAAAAATGCAGGTCACCATCTCTCTTACCTCGCCAGTGATGCGCGAAGACCCCGCCCCCAACATGGAGAAAGGTTAGAGAACCCGTGCTTTCCCTCAGCAGCACTATATGTGTTCCCTTTGGTTTAAACAAATACAAATAAAAGGATATTTCCATGCAGAAAATTTTCCATCAGTGAATTGGCCTTCCTGTTCATTTTTATCCCCTTCCCCACCCTCACTTTCTTTTCTTTTTTTCTTTTGGTGGAGTCCATTATTTGCCCGGTGTTGCGTTGCTTTCTGAAAGTGTTTAAAGGAATCAAAAACAGGATCTCTGACCTTTCTTTACCACTGTGGCACAATATTGTACAAAAGTTGTGTTGTAAGATACATGAAGACTTCAGGAAGAGAGAGATTTTTAGCTTTTGATTACAAACTTTTCCAGGCCAAGTTGTTTGTATGTGTGTGTGTGTGTGTGTGTGTGTGTATTATACACTGATCAGGCATAACATTATGTTGGTCCCCCTTTTCCTGCCAAAACATCCCTGACCCATCGAGGCATGGACTCCACTAGACCCCTGAAGGTGTGCTGTGGCATCTGCCACCAAGATTTTAGCAGCCGATCCTTTAAGTCCTGTAAGTTGCGAGGTGGAGCCGTCAGTGTGAACCTTATCCCAAGATGTTTTTGGACACAGAATGTAGCGTATACCCCGTCCGAAAGATGGCCAAATTTTACTGATGGTTTATTATGTCTTTTTTTCACTCCAAAAAATCATGGTAAGAGCTGAACAAACAAACAAAGCATAAGAAGTGCGCATAACGTCTCATTCACAAACGATCTCTCTCCGTTGCATTACCATTAACATACACAGCAAATTACACAAAAACACTCATACAACTAACAGTAAACAAACATATACACAGAGCTTATGACTTTTCGAGGGTGCATTTAATAATTGGTAAACTTTGCAAAACAACTCGGATAAACTGCGAGTGCGAGCTCTTCCTTTCACTATAATACCCATCAAAATAGGAGTCCTCCTTAGTAGGACAGATAATGTAGACCTTAAACATATCTAAAATTAAATAAATTTACATATAACCAGTTTAATATGGAGATGCACTGAAATGTAGACCTTCGTGTTTTTGACCTACAGTGTTACATGACGTGAGAACAGTTAGTTATTTCGGTTTGTATGTTAGCAGGGACTTAAATCGTAATTTAACGAGAGTATGACAATCAGAAAATCCTCTCAGGATCCCTGGAATCATTGTTACAGTGCCTCAGGCACATCGTTTTGCCATTTTTGTAGCATAAACACCATCAAACCGATGAGCGCTTCAGATTTTCCAATGTTTCTCTATGGCGCTGAAGCCTAAAGATGTCCGAGTTCCGGTCCCAGCGCAACTGATACTCAACTGCTATTGGCTCATCTGCGTTCGAGGGGAGTGGCTTACCGATCGGTCAATTGGGCCCTTGTCAAACTCGCTCAAATCCTTACGCTTGCCCATTTTTCCTGCTTCTAACATCAACTTTGAGGACAAAATGTTCACTTGCTGCCTAATATATCCCACCCATTAACAGGAGCCGTGATGAAGAGATAATCAGTGTTATTCACTTCACCGGTCATAATGTTATGCCTGATCGGTGTGTGTGTGTATATATGGAGTTAAACAATGTGAAGTTTTGGGTGTGACAATCGCATTTATTTTTGCATGTCGCTCCATTCCTGCAGAATTAAGACATCATTTATCATAAGATACATGGTTCTTAACATTTAACACACTTGAAGACATTATTG
Organism: Gobio occitaniae; assembly: GCA_033150135.1. Lineage (NCBI taxonomy): Eukaryota > Metazoa > Chordata > Actinopteri > Cypriniformes > Gobionidae > Gobio > Gobio occitaniae. Next base: position 128,653 of record JARQWZ010000615.1, read on the forward strand.
TTAGTAACAATTTATATATACATTTTATTTACATTTTGTTTTTATTTATTTTATAGCAACTAATGTAAATTCAGTTAATATTTTCTTTTAATTATTTAGTAAAAACAAGCTATTTTTCATCAAATGCACTTGTCACTCCCATAAATAAACAGTTGAACTCGATTGGCTTATATTCAACCAAACCGAAGGAGAATGTGGATTTTCTAAAACAATTTCGTCCTCTCATCCTGAAGTTTTTGAGCGCTGACCTCAAACAACCTCTGAAATTCCGACTTGTAACCCGAGGTCCTTGTGGAGGCTGTTTTATTTTGTTAACGATATTCTCAGTTCTGTTTCTTTCCAACAACCAAACGGTTCTCTATATTTGTCCTGTTTGGGTTTGTTAATCATTCGCCCTCGGCTGCATCAACAGACCCAAGCAATAATACTTTCCATCTACATCTTTTGCATAACATTGCAACTATTTTTTTAGGAACCTGGACGTGTTGGAAAAACCCCCGTCTTGTGACATTTCAGTGTTGTCACTTTTTTTTTTCTTCGTTTTGATGTGTTGCAATGATCACATTAACACAACCTATTTCCACAAATCCCCAAAAAAACTTTTGTTTTCTTTTACTTCACAATAATTTGTTAAAATTGTGTCTACTTACTATATTACAATTACTAAAGCATTAAATACAATTGACGTTCCCTACGTGTGTCCTTGCAGTGTCAGAGAAAGACCCTCCTGATGTCCTCGACAGGATCAAGTGCCTTGAGTATTTAGCGGCTCTGCGACATGCTAAATGGTTTCAGGTAAAAAAGGCTTTGAAGTTTACGACGACTGATTTAGGATCGGTGTGAATTGTACGTAATGTTTTAGGGCAGGACACGTAATCATAACCTTGCGATTTAGTGTCTGAGAATCTCCTTTGAAATTGTATTTTGCTATTCATAATACATTTAAATTATAACTTGCATACAGAAAAACGATCTTTCTGAAAAAGTAATAGCTACTCTACGAGTTTTGGCAAAAAGTAGATAAAAACAGTGAATTTATGCTCAAATTGACTTGATCGTTTCGAAATAGCTATTGGGAAAGCTACTGAAATGCGACTGGCTTTAGCCTATACTTTCTGTTTCTATCAATGCTAGTTGATTTCATTCATAGTTGTGTTCCTAGTATTGCTAGTGCATCTTATTCTTAGTAATGCAACAAAGGTGGGTTTAGTGGACATAGGCGTAAAGGAATTTCGTGATGCGTTACGAATTCTCGTTATTTCCGCAAGGGGGCACTCTAGTGTACGTTAGCCTAAGCTAGTTTTCTTCTACAGTCAGTTTTCCATTTCAAGTCGACTACTTTCATGGTGAAACAATTTTAAAAGAATATTGCGATGCATTACGAATTCTCGTTATTTCCGCAAGGGGCGCTATAGTGTATGTTAGCCTAAGCTAGTTTTCTTCTATAGTCAGTTTTCTCTCTCAAGTCGACTACTTTCATGGTGAAACAATTTTAAAAGAATATCGCAATACATTACGAATTCTCGTTATTTCTGCAAGGGGCGCTATAGTGTACGTTAGCCTAAGCTAGATTTCTTCTACAGTCAGTTTTCTCTTTCAAGTTGACTACTTTCATGGTGAAACAATTTTAAAAGAATATTCCGATGCATTACGAATTCTCGTTATTTCCGCGAGGGCTGCTATAGTGTACGTTAGCCTAAGCTAGTTTTCTTCTACAGTCAGTTTTCTCTCTCAAGTCGACTACTTTCATGGTGAAACAATTTTAAAAGAATATCGCAATACATTACGAATTCTCGTTATTTCTGCAAGGGGCGCTATAGTGTACGTTAGCCTAGTTTTCTTCTATAGTCAGTTTTCTCTCTCAAGTCGACTGCTGTCATGGTGAAACAACAATTTTGAAGAAATATGGATATGCATTACGAATTCTCATTATTTCCGCAAGGGGGGCGCTATAGTGTACGTTAGCCTAAGCTAGTTTTCTTCTACAGTCAAGTTTTCTCTCAAGTCGACTGCTGTCATGGTGAAATAACAATTTTAAATAAATATGGATATGCGTTACGAATACTCAATATTTCTGCAAGGGACACCTTAGGTTAGCCTAAGCTAGCTTTCTCTCTCAAGTCGACTACTGTCATGGTGGAACAACAATTTGAAACTAATATTGCGATGCGTTACAAAAGTTTATCGTCAACATGTTTGCACGATAGTTACCTTAATAATAAGTAGTCATGTGGAACGGTTCACTTACAAGTGTTTGCATACATGGAGTATGTTTCTGACCATTTTTCAGTACAATGTAATTGAATTAGCATTTTAGCAGTAGCATTTTAGCATTAGCACTTACATTTACATCAACAACTGAAATGCAGTTGTTAGCTATGATTGTTGCGTATTAATGATTTTCGTCCACAGGCACGGGCAAACGGTCTTCAGTCTTGCGTCATCATTATTCGGGTTCTGCGGGACCTGTGTCAGCGCGTACCTACCTGGGGCAAAATGCCTGACTGGGTCAGTTAGCTTTCTTTGCTAACGGTGATTTTCGCTTCAGCTAAAATGGACGTAATAACTAATTTGTTGAGTGTTCTTTCGTGAAGGCCATGGAGCTGCTTGTAGAAAAAGCCATTAGCAGCGCATCCAGCCCCCTCAGTCCCGGAGAAGCTCTGCGGAGGGTCCTCGAATGCATCGCCACCGGGATTCTTCTGCCAGGTAGGACTGAAGTTATTTTAGTAATATTTATATACTGTTGTAGTATTTTGAAGAAGCTGTTTTTTTATATTTCCGTTTTCATTTTTATTTGTTACATTTTTGGCATTTTTTTTTCTTCTTTTTTTTCATTTTTATTTATTTGTTTTTTTAAAAATGTTAGTACTTCAACTTCCTTATTTTATTTCAGTTAGTTGACAAGGCAACATTTCAAAGTTTTGTTTACATTTTCTAAGTTTACGTTTTTCATCAAATATTTATTTCAATTAGTTGCCAAGGCAACATTTCTAATTTGTAAGTTTTATACGTTTTTTTGTTTTTTTATTTAGTATTTATTTCAGTTAGTTGCCAAGGCAACATTTCCTAATTTATGTTTAAGGTTTCTAAGTTTTACTATTTTCATCTAATATTTATTTTGGTTAGTTGCCAAAGCCACATATTTCTCATTTTTAAGTTTTATATGTTTTTTTTTTATGTTATATTTATTTCGGTTAGTTGTTAAGGCAATATTTCAAATTTTTAAGTTTTATATGGTTTTTTTTCATCAAATATTTATTTCAGTTTGTTGCCAAGGCAACATATTTCTCATTTTTAAGTTTTATAAGTTTTTTTAAAAAAATGTAATATTTATTTCGGTTAGTTGCCAAGGCAACAATTCTAATTTTTGTTAACGTTTTCTAAGTTTACGTTTTTCATATAATATTTATTTTGGTTAGTTGTCAAGGCAACATTTCTAATCTATTTTTAAATTGTGTACGTTTTTCATCTAATATTTATTTCAGTTAGTTGCCAAGGCAACATATTTCTCATTTTTAAGTTTTATACGTTTTTTTTTATGTAATATTTATTTCGGTTAGTTGCCAAGGCAACATTTCTAATTTTTGTTAACGTTTTCTAAGTTTACGTTTTTCATATAATATTTATTTCGGTTAGTTGTCAAGGCAACACTTCTCATTTATGTTTAAATTTTTCATCTAATATTTATTTAATGAAATATCTCTCTGACCCTCAGATGGTCCAGGTGTTCTCGACCCCTGTGAGAAAGGTCAAACGGACTCTCTGGGAAGCATGTCGAAACAAGCTAGGGAAGACGTGACCGCTAGTGCACAGGTACTAAACGTGTGTGACCTGCCAAAATTTCCATCCATCTCATTGTAGCTATTCTGAAAGCGACGTGTCTTTGTTTTTCAGCACGCACTGCGACTGCTGGCTTTCCGTCAGATCCATAAAGTTCTCGGCATGGGCTCCTTGCTGGCCTCCAAAGCTGGAGCCCGAAACCGCAAGAGGCGACGAGAAGGCAGCGACACCGGGGAGGGAGAAGCCGACGAAAAGAAGGATAAAAAAGATGACTCTCACGACCCTTGAGATGTCTGCGTAATCCATGTCCTTTAAAATGTATAAATATCACTCAAAGAGGAAAAAAATAACACTTGATGGTTCCGTTTTTTCAAAAAGGACAAAAGATGGAAAAACGTAGTAGTTCCCCTTTTATGATGTAATACGTCTTTCTATTACATCTGAGCTGAAAATAGGCCGAATGATCAGAAGATGACTGAGCGTTGCTACCGATCAGCGACCGATATGTAATATAAACAGATACTGAACGTCACATTAGCTCTATTAGGCACTTTCACTTATTATGGCACTTAATTAAAAGCTTTAATCATCCCGACACAGGCCAGTCTTTTTTATGTTTACATCAAATATATATAGCGGGGACCAAAAGCCTGAGACCACTGAGATTTTACACATTTCAATACGGAAATAAACAAGTTTTATGATTTTGAAAAACGTTAAACAATCATTTTAACGAAATAAGAAGTATTCTGCACTATTTATCGGCAACTAATAAAATGAACATTGAATATGTAAACCGATGGCCATTTACGCAAATTGATATAGTTTAATTAAAAATATATATATTTGGGGGGGAAAATGTAAAAGTCTCAGACTTTCGGATCCCACTGTATATAAAAAAATATTTAGATATATTTATGAATATAAATAAGTTCTATTCTATATAATATTATTATAATGTATTATATAATAATATTATGTATGATGCTAATGCAAAGAAATAAGTTGTATCTTTAAAAAAAAAAATCAGTTTTTAAAATAAGTAGTTGGTAGTATTCACTAATAAGCTGTTCAAATCGACACGATTCGGCTTTGTGTGGTTGTTTATTAACCCGACACTGGATTTATACACGTTTAGGTATCCGTTCTGCAACCGCTTGAGGGCAAGAATAAACCACGCGGTGCGCGAAAATAGACTTATTGCTTCTCTGCTATCATTATTTTTATTTGCATACTGAATAATCGCTCATTTCACGGTGAGAAGCTGGCGTTTGGACAGGGTATGGAGCTGTTGTTCTCCAGCGGACGACGGTCTGTGGTTCTTCACACGTGCCTGCGGTAAAGATTTAAAGTACTTGAAATGTGAACGAGGAGGTGAATTTCCGGTTCTTCATATTGCAATATAATATAATGTAATACCTCTCTATTCTTACGTTTTTTATACAAAAGAGTAAAATCTTAACGAGAGATGCGCACTCTAGTGTGGTTTGCTATTAGTACGTTGAATTGATTATTCATATCGCCTGAATTACGTTCTGCCACTTGTTTTTATGTATAATGCAATCGTTTCCCGGCATTTTTAAATGTTCCTGCCGAGTGTTTGTTCTCGTTTTGTAGGACTGTGAAACATTATATTGTGATCTTTCATTTGGAATATCTGTGTAGTGCTGCTTAACTAAATAAACAGAAAAACGATCGGACCACACGGCTCGTCTGTGTCTGTTTTGGCTCTTTTTTTTTTTATGTATGGTCATAAATGGGGTGGAAAAACACGTCAGAGCTGCGACATGCATATCAGGAGGAAGTGAGTGTGTGTATGTGTGTGTGTAATAAACCTCTGATGAGTGTGTAACTGTTCACATGGACTACTGACACCAGCAAACATTCTTCTGCCATCCAAACCAAGTCCTACTGGTGAGTGAAATGAAACATGAAAACATCAAGGATATCATTTAAGTTGTTTTTAATGTGATACAGCACTGTTACTGGGGTTAGAAAGCTGCTATACTGCTTGGCTATTATTGTGTATTAGGCTAAGTATTTCTATTGATGTATTTTGTGCATTTTAAGCACCTTTATTTTAAAGTTAAGTTGTCAATTCAGTTTTTGTTTTTTTAAAATAGGTTTTTGTCAATTTTTCAAACTTTTTAATTGCATTTTAGCTTTTTTTTTGCAGTCAAGGGATTATGCAGTGTAACATTGTCTATACGTTTTTAATGTTTCCTGATTGTTTTGGGCCATTTTAAAAGCCTTTTTAGCATGCATATATATATATATATATAATATATATATATATATATATATATATATATATATATATATATATATATATATATATATATACACATACACACACGAGCTAAAAAGGCTTTTAAAATGGCCCAAAACAATCAGGAAATGTATAATTATAATGTTTTTATATATTTTATAACCATTTTAATCATCTTTTAGGTGTTATGCATGTTACTCAAGTAATTATTGTGTGTATTGTTTTTTTAATAATTATTTTGGGGGCCATTTTTAGCAATTTTGTTTACGTAAACTTAAAAAAATTTAAATGTGAGAAGTTGGGATTTTTTTTTTTTAAATGCATAATGATTTAACCAAATGCGTATTGTGTGTTTTTGGGGCCATTTTCCACCCTTTATAATCCCTTTTAGTGGTGACCAATGTGAAAATGTATTTTTAAGTTTAAGTGTGTATCGAGTTTTGTAACTTAACGTTTGGGCCACCATCTTATTCGCCTTTTTTACCTCAGTCTTCTCGAGCGGATTGCAGTCCTGAAGCGCTGCTGATGTTCGGTAACGTTACTCTGTAAACACATGGCCATGGTAAGCGAGACTTCTTGTTAAATGTTGGCCGACATCTTGATGTTTACATACCTCACTTCTGTCACTTATTTTACCATAGAAGAACTGGACAGCAGGTACGCAGTGCGTCGCCAAAAAGGAGCACTGCAAACCTAAAGCGGGGGAAATACCGTACCACAAAGGCGACCTCTTGACTCTCGTGGGGACAGGAACGGTAAAGCACCTTTTTCCAAAGTCACAATAGTTTAGCTGCGTACTCACACCGAGAACAATTACAATCGTTCTAATTCTACGAGAGTATGGAAGTCTACACAACAATGGTAACGATAATGACACCGAGAAACGATATTGTTGAAATCGCGTAACGGTGAAAACATTCAAAAGGCGCGAGCATTTAAAGCGGCAGACGAAAAAAATTGCAGCGCGCTTATAATAAACAACGTTTTCATCCGTTACCTTTCTTTGTGAGAACGGACTTTAAAGGGATAGTTCACCCAAACATTTTAATTACCTCATGATTTACTCGCCCTCAAGCCAGGTGTATATGGCATTCTTTCAGAGGAATACAATAGGAGTTATATATATATATATTTTTTAAAAAATGCTTTCTGAAGTGAATCAATGAGTTTTTGTAAGAATGAAATCCATGTTTAAAATCAAGCTTCCGGCGACCGCCTTCCGTATTCAACTTGTGCAGAAAGTATACTTATATCATATGTGAGCATTTCTTTATAAAGACAACTAGCCTATATTTGTTTTTAGAAGGTGGTCATTTATAAACTTGATAGTCTTGAAACTTTGTTAACATGGGGAGGTGTAGGCTGCAACATTCGCATGTAAATGGAAAAACGACAAACACAAGCAAGAAAACTGCGATCATGTGGTTTCATTCATACTTCGATATGTTTAGAAGCCTGCAAACTCTGCAGACACAAATAAAACTCACACTCTTGTTTTATTTGTGTAGTGCTAGACGAGACCTGTCTGTGTAGCCTAAAATAATGTTTATATATACTATACTATACTTTCACCCAAGCTGAATAATTAAAACGGTTTAAATGGGTAAATCTTCTACAAACATCTTTTTATTTTTCATTTTCTTTTCTGACACACTTCAGTCCTTGTTAAAACACACTACACTTGCTTCTTGTGTGCATTTTGAGCACTTTTTGTGTGAAATCATATTTATTTTGTCCATTAAAAGTGTGCTTTCACTTTAATTGAACGTCAGCAGCGCAGCAAAAATAGGCTCTGCGCCGAAACCCCCGCTTCACTACTGCTCCTGGTCCCGGTGTGAATGCACTCATTGATTAACATGGGCGGCGGAAAAAATGCTCACTGCTCACGCTTGCGGTGTGAAACGGCCGTAACTAGTGCGACGCTGACGTCGGACATAGTGTACGAGTTTTGAACTGCAAGAGGCGTAATGCTGCATTCACACCAAACGCGAATAGAGCGTCAAAATCACGTCTACCACGTCTAGTTGGACGCTTGAACATTTTGAATCGATTCACGCTTACACAGCGAATTGGACGTGTGTATAAATCGACCGTTTGAAGCGAAATAGACGCGCGTTCAAGGTGCTCCAGGAGAAATGTCATAAAACACCATTCTGCCTCTTTTCATTTTCATTAAAAATATATATTAAACATTAATAGCCACACAAATGTGGTCCAGGCAACTCCTACATTATCTTCACTGCATGTATATTTAAATAATAAAAAAAATAAAGTAATGAAACTTCTCTTTGCCCTCAGTCAAAACGATTAGGCAGACAACAAATTATAGATTCATGAGAACAAAGACCGGCCGTTAGATCCACACAAGACGAACCACTACAGGACATCAGAGCCAGCGGCAGACGGCAGAAGGACTGGCCGAGGAAAGGCTGCTCTCGCCGGGGTTAATGAGCGCTGAGCGCCCGGTGATCGCCTGGATCTCACAACTCCACAAACACAAGATTATTATTTTTTTTTAAATAGGCACTCTCTTTATAAATAAACCACATATTTGAGCTTTAAACAACTACATTCCCACCTGAAAAAGTCTTAAAACTAAATTGGAACACAATAGTAGTATTTTTAAATTATGCAGGGTTTCTCATCACATCACTTCACCACGTGACAGCAGTGAGCAGGCTCCTGATTGGTTAACGCGGCCGAATTCACGCCAAAGTTCAGATTTTTCAACTCGGGCGTCAGATGCGAATTCGCTTCAAGCGCGTGAATGCACAAAAAGCACGACTCGCGTGTATCGCGCAAGACGCTCAATTCGCATCCAATTCTGGACTGGACGCACGAATGAGGCGGAACCGCGTCCATCACGCCGCAGGAACTCCAGACGCACGTCAACGCGCCTTTCCATTGACTTAACATGGAAATCACTCGCGCCAGACAATCTATTTGCGTTCGGTGTGTACGCAGCATAATGCGCGAATGATGCGAATTTGACGCGAATTTAGCGTCTTGCACAAGTGGTACTTTTTGTAAATTCACGCGCTTGAAGCGAATTCACGTCTGACGCCCGAGTTGAAAAATCTGAACTTTGGCGTCAATTCGGCCGCGTTAATCAATCAGGAGCCTGCTCGCTGCTGTCACGTAGTGATGAGAAATCCAGCATAATTTAAAAATACTACTATTGTGTCACAAAATTAGGTTTTAAGACTTTCAGGTGAGAATCTAGTTGTTTAAAGCTCAAATCTGTGGTTTATTTATAAAGAGAGCGCTTATTTTTAAAAAATATATATTCTTGCGTTTTTGGAGGTTTTTTTGGAGATCCAGGCGATCACCGGGCGCTCAGCGCTCATTAACCCCGGCGAGAGCAGCCTTTCCTCGGCCAGTCCTTCTGGCGTCTGCCGCTGGCTCTGATGTCCTGTAGTGGTTCATCTTGTGTGGATCTAACGGCCGATCTTTGGTGTCATGAATCTATAATTTGTTGTCTGCCAAATCGTTTTGCCTGAGGGCAAAGAAGTTTCATAACTTAATTTTTTAAGGATATTTAAATATACATGCAGTGAAGATAATGTAGGAGTTGCCTGGACCACATTTGTGTGGCTATTAATGTTTAATATATATTTTTAATGAAAATGAAAAGAGGCAGAGGGGTGTTTTATGACATATTTCTCCTGTAGCGCCTTGAATGTGCGTCAATTTCGCTTCAAACGCTCAATTTATACGCTGTGGATGATTGAATGGATTCAAAATGTTCAAGCGTCCAACTAGACGCGATTTTGACGCTGTATTCGCGTTTGGTGTGAACGCAGCATAACACTTTTTTCGTAAGTTGAAAACGTAAGCCGGACCGCCAGAAGCTAGATATTTTACTTTATAACTTGTTAAATATGGATATTTTTCTTACACAAACCCATCGATTCGCTTCAGAATGCCTTTATTAACCCCCGAGCCGTGTGGCGCACTTTTATAATGGATGGATGCAAATTTTTTTTGGTCTTTAAATTTTGGCCTGCCATTATAAAGCTTGGATTAGCCAGGACATTTCTAAAATATAACTCTTATAACCTAAATATAACTGATTATGTTAATGATGATTCTTTTGGAATCATTGATAAAAACATTTACAGCCAATCAGAATCCACCTGAAAGAGTGGTTCACCTTAAACCTTACACTTAAACTAATAGTTCACCCAAAAATGAAAGACAAATATCCATATTATAGTTTATGAAGTTTTAAATATGGATATTTTTAAATAACGTCTCTTTCACTAAAATCTGTTTTCAGAGAAAAAGAGAATACATAGCCAGACACAACACAACGGAAGAGGAAGGGCTGGTCTCGGGATCGAACCTCAGAGAAAGGGAAGCCCTCCGTATAGACCCAAAACTGAGCCTCATGCCGTAAGTGACCAGCGTCTGAATTACTGCAGAACAGGCTGAGTTGTTGTTGTTGTTACGCTGCAGGATGTGGTTAGTGTCAGCAGGGCTGAAAATAGGTCGTGTAAGGCCTCACGATGTCTACACCCTTCTCTGATGCTCCTCACAGATGGTTTCACGGCAAGATCTCTGGACCGCAAGCCATCAGCAAACTCAAGCCCAAGGACGACGGGCTGTTCTTGGTGCGAGAGTCCATTCGGCACCCCGGCGACTTCGTGCTGTGCGTCTGCTTCAACCAGAACGTCTTCCACTACCGCGTCATCTTCCAGAACAACAAACTGACCATCGACAACAAGCAGTTCTTCTACAACCTCATCGACATGATAGAGGTGCGTCAGGCGGGTCATTGCAGCCTTATCTCCAGTGACATCCGCTCTGCTACTGTCCTGTGGTTTTGAAGGGGAAACAGCAACTCTGCCAGTAGTTTGTGGTGATAGTCAGAAGACTTTCTGCCCACATTTAAAGTGGCTGTGTGGTGTGGCGTTCATTTAAAATGTTTATTTTTATCTTTCAGGGGAGTTTTTACATTCAAAAGTAGTTTTTTTGTTTTGCCAGTTTTCATAACTTTTTTTTTTTTGCTGTCAAGAAGTCATGCATTCTGACAACGTATTATTGAGGGTTTTTATTATTTTGGGGCTATTTTTGATCACCTTTTAGGTTTTTTAAAAAGTGCCTGGTGACAGTATTATTATTATTTTATTCATGATTCATTATCTGTAAATGATATGTGTTTGGGCCTTTTTTCAAGTTTCCTATTGAGTTTTGTTTTATTTTTTTTACACACTTTATTTCCACCTTTTTCGATTTTCTGCAGTTAAAACGTCACGGTGTGAAGAAAATAGTATTTCATATAATGTGCATAGGGTTTTTAAAATTATTTTATTTTGGCTGTTTGTGATCATCTTAGACATTTATTTCATGTGTATTTGTTTTTTTATATACAATTTTGGGATGTTTTTACTTTCACATTTCATTCGTTTTTTGGTGGTGTTTTTAGCATTTTTAATCACCTTTTTTGGCTCAACAAATTATTATTATTATTATTATTATTATTATTATATAATATTTTAAAAATATGATGTAAATTGTCAATTTTTATTTATATATATATATATATATATATATATATATATATATATATATATATATATATATATATATATATATATGATATATATATATATTATATATATATATATATATATATAAATATATATATATATAAATATATAAATTTATAATATACACATGCAATGTATATAAATGTATATATTGTATATAAACAATAAAAAATATATATCTAAATTAACTTTATATATATATATATATATATATTAACTAATATACTTATTAACTAATATACTTATTAAATTATTAAATCATTATTAAATACTTATTTTTAAATTTATATACATTTAATTCAATTTAAATATAAATAATTTAATTTAAATTTAATTAAATAAAAATATATAAAATGCATAAAAACGGCCATTAACATCACATATTTTCACCTTTTTAATTTTTCTGTAGACAAAACGTCACGTGTTGTAAACTAATTAGTATTTTATATAATTTGCATATTAAGAATTAAAAAAAAAATACTTTATTCTGTCCATTTTTGATCACTTTTTAAAAGTCTTTTTTATTGTAATTGTGTTATTTAATGCGTATTTAGTTTTATTATATACATTTTGGGGATATTTTTCACGTACACATTTCATATTAGTTTTTTGGGGGCCTTTTAACATTTTATCACCTTTTGTGGTGCAACAAATTATTTATTATATAATATTTCTATGTATTGAGTTTTTGTAAAAACAAATAAATAAAATTGGGCCATTTTTACTGTTTATTTTTTAATGTGGCTGTGTGATGTTACACAATTTTTTTTTCAAATTCAAATTCTAATATCAGTGTTTTTAAGGCTTTATTTAAAGGTTTTGTGTTTGTTGTTGCAGTTCTACAGCAGAAATCAAGGCGCCCTCGCTATTGTTCTGCTGAAGCCCAAGAAGAAGGAAGGCACTAAATCTGCTGAGACCAAGCTGTTGAAGTGTAAGTGTTTCTCTGAAAGAGCTCCACACATCCTGATCTCTAGTAGTTTAACGTGGGGAATGTGTGTGTGTGTGTTTCACAGCCGGCTGGCTCTTGAACCTGTCGAAGCTGACGGTAGGAGAGATCATCGGAGAGGGCGAGTTCGGCGGTACGCTCCTCTGTGTGTGTGTGTGTGTGTGTGTGTGTGTGTGTGGACTGATGGAGTGTAGTTGTAGTTCTCTCAGGGAAACACTAGAGAGCAGCGTTTCAGCATGAACTAGATGTAGAACATGTGAGGAATCATCTACAGGTCACATGACCTCATGATTGATTATATATATATATATATAAATAAAAAACATTTATTGTATATTTATTAATCCTTTTAATTATAAATACATTAATTTATATTTATATAAATATATTATATATAATTAGTAATACTTCTAAATTATAAATTATACAAATATATTACATTTGTAATAAATATATGCATTAATATTAGTACATATATAATGTATACTATATATAAACAATATAAAATATAAATATCTTAATAAAAAGTATATAAATTAATGTATTTTAAATTAAAAGTATTAATAAATATTAGGGCTGTCAAAAGATTAATCGTGATTAATCGCATCTAAAATAAACGTTTGTGTGTACATAATATATGTGTGTGTACTCTGTTAATTATTATTTATATATAAATACACACACATTCATGTATATATTTAAGAAACTTTTGCATGTATATACTGTATAATTTATATAATCTATAATATATATAAATATAAATGTTTTATATATAAAAAAAAAAAAAAATTCTTAAATATATACATGCTTGTGTGTGTATTTATATATAAATAATAATTAACAGAGTACACACACATATATTATGTAAACACAAACTTTTATTTTGGATGCGATTAATCGCGATTAATCTTTTGACAGCCCTAATAAATATACAGTAAATGTTATATATATATTTCATAATACTTATACATGTTTGTGTGTATGTATGTATATATAATTTAAACCTTTGTATGCACATCACATTTATAATAAATATATGCATGAATATGAATTAATGTTATTAAAGTTAATAAATATACTAAATTATCTAAAATATAAATATCTAATTTAAATGAATAATATTTAGTGATATGCCATAGTTTCAATTTTATATTTAATTACATCTGATAAAATAAAACATAATATATATGAGGCATATTAAAAAGTTTTAACTTAAAGCTTTCAATGCCTGTTGTACGTCTAGACGGTATTTGACGGTATTAGATCTACACGTGTTATTTATGATATTCATAATTTGTAAGTTGCTTTGGATAAAAGCGTCTGCTAAATAATTCAATCTAAATGTCTCAACATCTGAGGTTATTGCATTAAAGATAACACAATAGCATCACTATATGCTGATACACACATGCCAGTCATATGAAGATGTGAGTTAATCTGAGGCTCTTGATGATTTTATAGCCGTGTTCGAGGGCGAATACGCCGGCCAGAGAGTCGCCGTGAAGAACATCAAGTGTGACGTAACCGCTCAGGCGTTCCTCGAAGAGACGTCGGTCATGACGTAAGAGCGCCTCCTCACCCGCCACATCCTGTGTGTGTGTGTGTGTGTGTGTGTAACACATGCTGTACTCATGAGCTTCTCTTTTCCAGGAATCTCCATCACAAGAACCTGGTGCAGTTATTAGGAGTGATTCTCCACAACGGCCTTCACATCGTCACAGAGCTGATGGCCAAGGTACAGCTGTCAGAAGAGGCGTGTGTGTGTGTGTGTGTGTGTGTGTGTGTGTGTGTGTGTGTGTGTGTGTGTGTGTGTGTGTGTGTGTGTGTGTGTGTGTGTGTGTGTGTGTGTGTGTGTGTGTGTGTGTGTGTGTGTGTGTGTGTGTGTGTGTGTGTGTGTGTGTGTGTGTGTGTGTGTGTGTGTGTGTGTGTGTGTGTGTGCGCGCTGATGGTGTGTGTGTGCGCGCGCTGATGGTGTGTGTGTGCTGATGGTGTGTGTGTGCTGATGGTGTGTGTCGTCTCGTCACAGGGGAATCTGGTGAATTTCCTCCGCTCGCGAGGACGGTTCGCGGTCAGTGCGGCTCAGCTGCTGCGCTTCTCACTGTAAGAGCTCACACAACTACATCCACATTATAACCTTCACACGGCCTTTAATACAGTACATCAATGACCTTTAAATATAGAAGTGCAAATCAGAAGATATGACATATTTAGCATAAAGAAAATCAAGATCATTTATTTTTGCATGACAAGCACATTTTTTCCCACCGTTCTCATCACCAAAATGCACATATTATTTAATATTACATTTATTTTTAATTTGAATCAGAATCATTGAGAATATTTTCTAATGTTGTGCTATTTTTGGTATTATGGTAGTGAGAATTATTTTATTTTTATTTATTAAAAATGTATTTTTATTTATTTACTTGTTTATTTTCCTTTTTATTATTATTAATTATTTTGTATTAAGGTAATGTGAATGTTATTATTTTAAAACAATTTAGTCTTTTTTCTTTGTGCATTTTTTGGTATTATTATTTTTTTAAGTTTCATTTTATTTATTTATTTTCTTCTTATTATTATTATTGTTATTATTATTGTTATTATTATTATTATTATTATTGTTATTATTATTATTATTATTATTATTACTATTTTGTGTAAAAATAAAATTATTAGATTTTTATTTCATTATTATTATTCATTTTATTTTAAAACAATACATATTTAAATATTCAATTTAAAAATCTTTTTCTTATTTTGTGCTTTTTGTGATATTATAATAATTAATGTATTTTTATTTAGTAAAAAAAGAAAAAAAATATATATATAATTTTTTTTATTTGTATTATGTAATGAGAATTTTATTTTTAAAAAGATACACTTTTATTTGTTTTAGTTTTTGTTATTATGATAGTACAAATATTTTATTTTGTATTAAGCTAATAAGAAATATTATATTTTTATTTTTAAAAATAGACAATTTATTTTGTGCAATTTTTGGTATTATGGTAGTGAGAATTAATTTCTTTTTATTTTTAAAAAGTATTTATTTTTCATTTATTATAGTTATTTTGTATTATGTAATGAGAATTTAATAAAAAAAAAAAAAATTATTTTCTAATTATGTGCTGTTTTTGTTATTATGATGGTACAAATATTTTATTTTGTATTAAGCTATTTAGAATTATTATATTTTTATTATTAAAAATAAACTTTTTTTCTTATTTTGTGCCATTTTTAGTGTTATGGTCGTGAGAAATAAAATTTTTGCTTATTAAAAAAGCTTAATTTTATTGATTGATTTATAAAAATGTTTCCGTGCGATTCTCCCAGAGTCTCGTGTGATTTGTTGAACATGTATAAACATTAGGAATGAGCTTGAAACATGAGTTTCTGTGTGTTTCTCAGAGATGTTTGTGAAGGTATGGAGCACCTGGAGTCAAAGAAGCTCCTTCACAGAGACCTCGCCGGCCGCAACATCCTGGTGTCTGAGGACACCGTCGCCAAAATCAGCGATTTCGGTCTGGCCAAGGTCAGTTCAATGGCAACCGACAACTCAAAGCTACCTGTCAAGTGGACGGCACCCGAAGCCTTGAAGAGCAAGGTGAGAGAAGAGGACCTGCATTACTGAATCAATATTAATGAACACCTAGTATGATTTTATCCCATGTTCATCTTGCTGTTCTTCTCCATATCCGTGTCAGTGTTTCTGAACTCCTGAAACGCCTCCATATTAGTCTTGAATTTTCTTCCTGGAACAAACACGCCACAATATTCCACATTTAAAGGTGTCATGAACTGTCTGAGGTCTACTTATGACGTTCACATGGTTTTTACATCATAATGAATAAGTAATAGGCTATTTTCTACCCTGTTTTTGAGCCTAGCTCTTGAAACGCTCGGTTTTCATGGGTGTGCTGAGTTGAAGACTTGGAAGTAAACGCCCACTGCTATGATTGGATAACAGTTTTGCATATTATAATGCGCTTCCGCTCCCTTACACGTGCGAAATTGAGCTGAAAACTTCCAATGTGGAGAAACGGCAACCGGAATGATTCGCCCACTGGGCTCGCAAAATGTCTTTATCAAACAAACACGATTTATCTTTCATCCACCCGCGATTGATTGGAATGTTATTTTTTATTACTTGGCCCATCCGATCGGTGGATATAGCTAACCGCGAACCCTCATAACACACACTATTAGTAGTAATAGTATTTCACTATTTAAGCTCTGGCCCATACATGTCCGAGTCTGATCCCGAATCGCAGGACGATGAAACAGCACCTCAAATACAAAGGATACTCCAGCCTGTGACAGCGTGGAAGTTATGTTTAGTTAGACGCGTACATAATCAGTAGATATCAAACATAACAATGCAATACGATCACATATAAAGAAACTTTTTTACTCACATAATTGTGCTGCATCATTCCTGTCAGATCCAGAAGGCACAGCGTAGTTTTTTAATCTCATCCTGTCAACAAATCCAGTCTCTTGTTTACAAACGAATCCCCGGTGAAATGAAGCAAATGCAATGTCTTCCCCACGTGAGCTGGATCTTCAGGAAGCATGTATGGCATGTTTATTGCTTGGAAGTTTGATCCGGTCTAGCTCCACGTAGGCCTATGTTATTCACCTAATATGTCATGCACGAGTCGGTGGGCAGGGCTACAGAATCAGGCGTTCGTCTTGAGGCGGCGTTTCACTGCTCTCTGACGTCATAGGGAAGAACATTCACAGATCGATCGTTTTGCTGAGCCAGCTGTCAATAAAAGCTTTACTTTGACTAATGCTGCGTTCACACCAAACGCGAATTCAACGTCAAAACCGCGTCTAGTTGGACGCTTGAACATTTTGAATCCATTCGCGTGTCCACAGCGAATTGGACGTGTGTATAAATCGAGCGTTTGAAGCGAAATAGACGCGTGTTCAAGGCGCTCCAGGAGAAATGTCATAAAACACCACTCTGCCTCTTTTCATTTTCATTAAAAATATATATTAAACATTAATAGCCACACAAATGTGGTCCAGGAAACTCCTACATTATCTTCACTGCATGTATATTTAAATATCCTAAAAAATTAAGTTATGAAACTTCTCTTTGCCCTCAGTCAAAACTATTTGGCAGACAACAAATTATAGATTCATGAGAGCAAAGATCGGCCGTTAGATCTACACAAGATGAACCACTACAGGCCATCAGAGCCAGCGGCAGACGGCAGAAGGACTGGCCGAGGAAAGGCTGCTCTCGCCGGGGTTAATGAGCGCTGAGCGCCCGGTGATCGCCTGGATCTCACAACTCCACAAACACAAGATTATTATTTTTAAATAGGCACTCTCTTTATAAATAAACCACAGATTTGAGCTTTAAACAACTACATTCCTATCTGAAAAAGTCTTGAAACTACATTTTGTGACACAATAGTAGTATTTTTAAATGATGTGGGTTTCTCATCACGTCACCACTTGACCGCAGCAAGCAGGCTCCTGATTGGTTAACGCGCCGCGAATTGACGGCAAAGTTAAAAATGTTCAACTCTGGCGTCAGACGCGAATTCGCTTCAAACGCGTGAATGCACAAAAAGCACCACTCACGCAAGACGCTCAATTCGCGTCAAATTCGCGTCATTGGTGTGAACTGGACGTGCGAATGAGGCGGAATCGCATCCATTGCGCCGCAGGACCTCCAGACGTGCGTTGTCGCGCCTTTCCAGTGACTTAACATTTAAATTACTCGCTCCAGACGCTCTATTCGCGTGTGGTGTGAACGCAGCATAACAAGGACATTTTAAGCTCTGAAACTTAAATTACGATGACCTTTTATATATCAAAAGCTCTAGGGAAAGTTGATTTCTCAATTCATAACCCCTTTAAATAATTCACACGCAGAATAAAGGGGCGGGGCCTGCTTGAGTTAGTTAGTAGTGTGGTGAATCTGACGGTTATGGTAAGGGGCGGACATTTCCCAAACACAGTCTTAGCACTTGACCAATCACAACACACTGCTCCAGCCGACCAATCAGAGCATAGTGTGCTTTTCAGAGGGCGGGGCTTTCACAGAGGCAGGAACTAAACAGAGCGTTACTGACAGACTGGGAAGAGAGGAGCCGCAACAATGGAGAATATGAGGAAATAATCAACATTCAAGCAGGAAAACCTGCTCTAGTAGAGCACAAAAACATTAACCGCTTTAAAGGTGAACTATGTAAGATTTTTGCAGTAAAATATCCAGAAACCACTAGGCCAGTGTGTTATATTTTGTTCAGTTGAGTACTTAGAATATCCCAAATGTTTCCAACTATTTGTAAATCGTGAGAAATTGCTATTTTAACCGAGGAACTGGGACGTGTGAGGGAGTCGCCTGTCGATTGCGTCATATCTGCGTTATCCTCGGTTTCCGGTTTTATTCAATGAAACGCTTTACTATCACTGCAGTGTGAACAAGTGTCATAGCAGCCGCCGAGCGAACGTCATAACTTCCTTTTCAACACATTCAGATATTTCTAATACGATAAACAGTTGCGTTACCTCATACTCATGACTGGGAAAGAGGAAGTGGCGCCGGTGACCGTGTCATAATAAAAGTCCCGCCGGCGATTATGCCATAATAACAGTCACGCTCTTCAATCCCTTGCTCAGCTCCACAACACTCGGTCTTGCTCTGCTTCACTACAGTAATGTTAATAATCACATCCATGAACATGATTTCTGCCCGAGTCCTATCCTGACTCTTTCCCACCGGCTGAGGTGAAGACCACATGTCCCAAGATCCAACCGAGGCGTCATCAAACTACGCCTTTGTTTTGAACAGGCGACCTCTAGTGGACGGAAAAGTTACATAGTGTAGCTTTAACTAAACTAAACTTCCTCTGTCCCTGTAGAAGTTCTCCACTCAGTCGGACGTGTGGAGTTACGGAGTGCTCCTGTGGGAGATCTTCTCCTTCGGACGACAGCCGTATCCCAAGATGGTGCGTTTCTTTCCGTCTCCCTGTAAACACATTTTGCTGTCGTCGTCATCGTAACGGTTTGTGGTGTCTGTGCAGGCGGTGAGTGAGGTGAGGGAGCGGGTGGAGCAGGGATACCGCATGGAGCCGCCCGATGAGTGTCCGCCCGACGTCTACGCCATCATGACGTCCTGCTGGGAGGCGGACCCCAGGAAGAGGCCAGCCTTCCACAAACTCCGAGACCGGCTGGAGAGAGAGCGGAGCAAACTCCTGCAGGGATGCTGAGGAGCGCCGTCTACACATGTGTATACTGTACATTTAATTTATTATACAGCACACTTTATATTTATGTGTTCATTTAGATTTTATGTTTGTTCGTTTTTTTGAGTGGGGGACGCATTTCACCTCGAAGTCATAAGATGAGTGATAAGATTTATTTTGCATTGTATTTGCATGACAATTAAAAACATTTGAAGTCCTTACTTGGGAGTTTTTGTTTGTTTTATTTAATATTAATTCTCATAAGTAGTTTCTATTACTGTAATATTACTGATTTATATATATATATATATATATATATATATATATATATATATATATATATATATATATATATATATATATATATATATATATATATATATATATATATATTTATATTTATATTTATATATTTTTTTTATTTTTTATTATTATAATAATTGTATTAATAGACTGTAATACAGATTTCTTTATTTTTTTTTATTAATATAAAGTAAACAGTACAGGAAATAATACCACGATGTAAATGCTTAAAATATATGTAATTATTTTACATACAAATTAAGTTATTCTCAGAAGTTCTTCCCATTACTGTAATATTAATGATTTTTTGTATATTTTTTGTATTTTATTGCTTATTTTATTATAAATTATTTTATTGATAGACTGTAATACAGATTTTATTTTAAATAGTATAATCGTTAACGGTACAGGAAATAATACCTCAGTGTAAATCCTTAAAATATGTAATTTATATATTTTTATTATAATTTTTTTCCCGATTTCATTTTATTTTATTATTTTAAAAAGTATAAAGTAAACGGTACAGGAAATAATACCTCAATGTAAATCCTTAAAATATGTCATTTATATATATATATATTTTTTTTTATGGATTTCATTTTATTTTATTATTTTAAAAAGTATAAAGTAAACCGAGGAAATAATACCTCAATGTAAATCCTTAAAATATGTAATTTATATATTTTTATTATTATTTTTTTTTTATGGATTTCATTTTATCTTATTATTTTAATAAGTATAAAGTAAACTGAACAGGAAATAATACCTCAACGTAAATCCTTAAAATATGTCATTTATATATTTTTATTATTATTATTATTTTTATAGATTTCATTGTATTATTTTAAAAAGTAAACCGTACAGGAAATAATACCACGATGTAAATACTTAATTTATATGTAAAATAATGATATATATTTAAGTTATTCTCAGAAGTGGTTACTATTACTGTAAAATTTATTTTTTTATTATTTTAATAATTTTTTATAATTTATTTTAACTATTGATAGACTGTAATACAGAATTTTATTTTAAAATAATGCCACGATGTAAATATGAAATTAAAAATAATTAAATAAAAAAAATACATATTTTACATATACAAAGTTATTCTCAGAAGTGCTTCCTATTACTGTAATATTACTGATTTATGTTTTTATCTTTATTTTATTATAAATTATTAATAAACACTTATGACTTTATTTAATTTAAATCAGTATAAAGTAAAACATCTGCGAATAATACCATTATTTCAATACTTTGAATAATGTAGCATTATTTTACATATTTTTGTTATGGGTGGGTGGAAATGTGCTTTATTGTCATGAAAATAATATCACGATCTTAAAAATATGTAGAAATATGACTCAAGTTTAACAGGTTTCACCCCAACAGGCATGTATTATTGCACATGCCTAGAACACGCTAGTCCTCAATGAGGTCCTGTAGAAAACAGCTTATGTACAGTATGTGATATTCATAAATGTGTTTGTTTATTGTAACGCGACAGTAATAAACACATCAGGAAATGGGTTTTCTTCAGGAAGTCGTCCCAATGGCGCGTTTATCCAGGATTATCAGCGCGATCTGCTCGTTTCCTGCGGGAACTGTCCAGAGATTAAAGCGGGAAATCTTCCATCATGCGCAGGCAGATTTCCGTACGAAACCAAAACCAAATCCAGTTGATTTTGAGTGAGATGTCATGCCATTAATGCCGCAGAGGCTCATGGGAAATGATTTTGAATGTGCAGATTAGGGCCGTCGTCGGTGGATTTCTGTTATCCGTCACCCGTGAGACCGTCCGCAGATTGAATTCTTCTCAAATCCTCAGATAGGATGAAGTGTAGTTCATAAACATGATTTAAAGACCCCGCCCTGTGCCGACATGATGATGTCATGCTCAAACCTGCACCTGATTCGGCATCACGTGATGTGGCGGGAATCACAGTTTGGACCGAATGTCACTGAACTTCATCCCAAAAAATAGCCCTTTTGCTTTGGTAAATCATAATCATGACATGAAAAGTTTTCTTTTGCATTTCAAGTCATAATTTCTTCTTTATCTCATTATTATTTATGACTTCATATTTATTAATTATCTTAATATGACATGTCATAACTGAATCATGTTTTATCTCATACTTATAACCGTCATGACTGTCAGTTTTTTATATCATAATTTTGACTTTTGTCAATTTCAATTTATCATTACTTTGACTTTTTATCTCATAATTATGACTTTTGTATGCCATAACTGTCATATGTCATAATTGTGACTTCATCTCATTTTTATAATCTTTGTCATAATTTCTACTTTATCTCATAATTATTTAGGATTTATGACTTAGCAGTTATGACAAAAACACTTACTATGACTTTGTCATAACTCGCTCATAATTATGTTTTATCTCATAATTATAACTGTCATGCCTGTCATTTATATCATAATTTCAATTTATCTCTTAATTTTGACTTTAGTCACATAATTATGACTTTGTATGCCATAATTGTCTTGTCGTAATTGTGACTTCATTTCATCTCATATTTATAACTTTTTTCATAATTTCAATTATAATTACATTTCAATGTCAATTTCAACGTTATCTCATAAATATGAATTGGAATGTCATAATTATAGCATTTTATCACATAATTCAGAATTATAACTCCTTATTTGAGTCATTAAATATCATCTCAATTTCAACTTATAATTTTGACCTTATCTTATAATTATCACTTCATTTGCCATATTATCTTCTCATAATTATGACTTATGTTTCATAATTGTGATTTAGTATATCAGTTTTGACTTTTTATCTCATAATTATAGCTTTTTGTCATTGTTCAGCTTTATCTCATATGACATATTGTTATAATTGGATTTTTGTCATAATTTTGACTTTTTATCTCATAATTATAGCTTATGGCAATTAAATGTTTTACATTTCAGTTTGGACAATGCAAAGTTGAGCTTAGCTTTAGCTGCATGTTGTTATGAAGCCGTAAACACGTCCATCCTGCGCATGTTTCGGTAGAATAATGATGGAAAAGAAGCAGTGAAATGCCAAAACAAGTCAGTTAATTTTAAGGATGTCAAATTATGATTTATTATAAGGCAAGCTTGACTTATTCTCAAATAATCCTCATACTCAAAGATGAATTTCTGCGGTTTTCTGAGTGATAGTGAGCACACATTATTAAACTGATCGGATTTAATCTCATTAAAGCACACCAGTGACTCTTGCTGCTGTTTCCCTCTACTGGTCTCCTCTAGTATTACACTGTAAAACACTAGTGTGTGTGAGTGTGTGTCAGGGTCGGCCCAAGCCCTAATGGGGCCCTAAGCAGAATTTGATGTCAATTCCTGATAATTCGCACACCCAGTATCAATGTTATTAATTGTAGCTGTGTTATCATCATGGCCGCCTGTCATGTTTTACCCTTATACGGTTTTTAATTGTAACAGTAGCAAACCCACAAGAGTGCTCAGGTGTTAATATTCAAAGCCTTACAGTACTACAGTTCAGACTGGGATATGTACATTTAAAAAGAAAAAGAAAAAAGAAGTCTCTTATGCTGAATATGCTCACTTTTCCCCAGGATTCTTTGATGAACAGAAGGTTCAAAAGAACAGCATTTCTCTGAAATAGAAAGCTTTCAAAGAATCCTGAAAACATTGGACACAACTGTTTTCAACACTGATAATCATAAATGTTTGTTGAGCATCAAATTCTCATATGAGAATGATTTGTGAAGGATCATGTGACACTGAAGACTGGAGAAATGATGATAAATTCAGCTTTGATCACAGGAATAAATTACACTTTACTCGCCTATATATATATATATATATACACACTCACCTAAAGGATTATTAGGAACACACTAATACTGTGTTTGACCCCCTTTCGCCTTCAGAACTGCCTTAATTCTACGTGGCATTGACTCAACAAGGTGCTGAAAGCATTCTTTAGAAATGTTGGCCCATATTGATAGGAGAGCATCTTGCAGTTGATGGAGATTTGTGGGATGCACATCCAGGGCACGAAGCTCCCATTCCACCACATCCCAAAGATGCTCTATTGGGTTGAGATCTGGTGACTGTGGGCGCCATTTTAGTTCAGTGAACTCATTGTCAATTGTTTAATTTTGGTGAGCTTGTGCAAATTGTCGCCTCTTTTTCCTATTTGTAGTGGAGATGAGTGGTACCCGGTGGGGTCTTCTGCTGTTGTAGCCCATCCGCCTCAAGGTTGTGTGTGTTGTGGCTTCACAAATGCTTTGCTGCAGACCTCGGTTGTAACGAGTGGTTATTTCAGTCAAAGTTGTTCTTCTATCAGCTTGAATCAGTCGGCCCATTCTCCTCTGACCTCTAGCATCAACAAGGCATTTTCTCCCACAGAACTGCCGCAAACTGGATGTTTTTCCCTTTTCACACCATTCTTTGTAAACCCTAGAAATGGTTGTGCGTGAAAATCCCAGTAACTGAGCAGATTGTGAAATACTCAGACACCAACAACCATGCCACGCTCAAAATTGCTTGAATCCCCTTTCTTTCCCATTCTGACATTCAGTGTGGAGTTCAGGAGATTGTCTTGACCAGGACCACACCCCTAAATGCATTGAAGCAACTGCCATGTGATTGGTTGATTAGATAATTGCATTAATGAGAAATTGAACAGGTGTTCCTAATAATCCTTTAGGTGAGTGTGTGGATGTATGTGTATATATATATATATATATATTCAGAAAACATCTGTTTTACACTGGAATAATATTTCACAATATTACCGTTTTTACTGTATTGTTGATCAAATAAATGCAGCCTTGGTGAGCAGAAGGGACTTATTTTAAAAACAAGAAATGTTGATTTCATTCTTTAAATTTGGCGGAAATAACGTTTAATTTTTGCATTCCATTCGACTGTGTAGAAAGAACCTTTTTATTTTCTAAATAAAAACTTCCAAAATGTACACAACTTATAATTCCAAGGGGACGATATCGCACTTGCAGAAAAACATTTAGCCTACTGAGTATCCAATCCAACCATTCATAAAAAGGTTACCTGTCAACTGACGAGTAATACAATTTCAGCGCCTTCTCGCACTTTGAACCCTGGCTAATAGTGTCCAGCTGATGGCAGCGCTGTCAGAATCAATCGGTGCATATATTAGAAAACTTAACATTTTGCAGTTTATTTAGTAATAGTTCAAGGCCATTTCGCGATTTCAACCATCATAAAATAACATCCAGCAAAAAGTAATTGCATGTGCTCTTGGGGGCCTCCTGGTGGCCAAGGGTCCCTAAGCAGCCGCTTAGTTCGCTTATGCCTTGGCTCTGGTTCATGTTTTTCTATCCTGGTAGGAACTGAATGCACACAGACTCATGGGGACTCGTGTCACCTCAATTGAGGTCCCTATGAGGAAACAAGCTCATAAATCTAACACAATGAGTTATTCTGAAAGTTGAAAAATGCTGAAAGTTTTGTGTGATGGGTAGGTTTAGGTTTAGGTGTGTGTGTGTGTGTGTGT
Organism: Gobio occitaniae; assembly: GCA_033150135.1. NCBI lineage: Eukaryota > Metazoa > Chordata > Actinopteri > Cypriniformes > Gobionidae > Gobio > Gobio occitaniae. The sequence continues at coordinate 154,242 of JARQWZ010000615.1, forward strand.
GAGAGAAAGCGTGTGTGGTAGGTTTCAGGGGTGTGTGTGAGAGAGAGAGAGAAAGAGAGAGTGTGTGGAAGGTTTCAGGGGTAGGTGTATGTGTGTGTGTGTGTGTGTGTGTGTGTGTGTGTGTGTGTGTGAGAGAGAGAGAGAGAGACTGTGTGTGGTAGGTTTAGGGGTGTGTGTGTGTGTGTGTGTGTGTGTGAGAGAGAGAGAGAGAGAGAGAGAGAGGTTTAGGGGTAGGGTTGTGTGTTGTGTGTATGCGCATGAGTGAGTTAGTGTGAGTGTGTGTGTGTGTGTGTGTGTGTGCATGCATGTGTGAGTGTGTGCGCGCAAGAGTGTGTGTGTATGAGTGTGTGTGTGTGAGAGAGAGAGAGTGCATACATGAGTGTGTTCATATGTGTGAGTGAGTGTGAGAGTGTGTGTGTCTGTGTGTAAATGTATTTGAAAGCACTGAAGGCAAACACAACCTTAAAACACACCAGTTGAATCTCAGAAGGAATAGTTTCGCCAAAAACAACTTTTGAGTGAATAATGACTAATATCCGGCTCTCTTTCTCACGTAAAGCTGCATAATTTATGACACTTTAATCATTATTTTGTCCTTTACGGAGCTTGACAGTCATCACTATGAACTATTATTCTATAGAAAAGGGATATAATAAAAATAATTTTTACTAGTATGGAATAACATGAGGGTCATTTTTCGAAGAACTAACCCTTTAAATAGCTCTTTAACAACGCCATACGTCTGTTTTAAGGGTTTGGGGAGGCGTGGCCTAATGGTTAGAGAGGCGGACTTGTAACCCAAAGGGTGTGGGTTTGAGTCTCAGTACCAGCAGAAAAGGTGAATGAATACTCATTACACAACTGAGGTGAGCAAGGCTCCTAACCCCCAATCGCTCCACGGTCGCCCACTGCTCCAGGTGTGTGTGTGTACTTGGATGGGTGAAATGCAGAGCACAAACTCTATACGTGCAGCCTCTTTAATCTCTCTCGCAGTCATGGAAAGATTTGGCCAGTGATGTCAGAGTGGGAGGAGCCTGCGGACCCTTATAGAATAAAGGGGGCGGGGAAGATCCGTTTGACTGACAGGTGAGGCATCAAATCAGCCGATTAAAGGTGTAAGTACGTCAGCGTCTCGAGGGATATCGGCTTTAACAATGCTAAGAGTATCAGATTAAGTGTTAAGGAGGAAAGTTTAACCTTGTTCTTCCTGGGCGGTGAAGAGGCTCTAGATAGCAGCGTAAACTGTCCTTTGATCCTGCGGGGGGGAATCGAGGACAAAAACACACTTTAAGGACATGAAACGGTCACGGATAAAAAAGCCTGATGAAAAGACTGTATTACTAACAAAAACAAGATTGTGATATTTACCCAAGCAAACGTTACTATTTATTTATTTTTTGCTATGCATTTCCTAAGGTATTTTATTTTTAGCCGGTTGCTATACAGTCGCTAGGGTGTTTTTAGTATGTTGCTATGCAGATTTGAGGAAGCGCTCATGTCTGGACGAGTTAGTGCTCAGTGTGAAGCGTTTGATCAGATCAATAACCATGAGCTCTAGTTAGAGCGATGCTTGACTTGGGTCACCGAGATTTCCAGATGTCCGAAAAAACATAGCCCCCTAAACCGAGAGAAATAATGTAGAAACTCCTAACCCTGCCTGACACAAACTGTAAACATGACCCTCAGGACCCCAGATTCAAAAAAGATGCTGACCCAGGAACATGTCGCACTTGGTTAAATCACATTAGCCCTTGACTTGGCAAGACTACAGACAATAATTCGTTTAGCAATTTAAATGTGTGACGCATTTAACTACACATTATGCAATTGACCGCTCATTGTGTTGGTTTCAATGGGCAACAGGTTAAAGAGTTAAGTTATTTGATTAAACTGGCATGCATTGTAAGTCTAAGAGGGAACAGAATGAGATTTTTCCAGTTTTCGTGTGCGAATCTGACGGACTCGATGACGAGTTCCAGCCTCCATATGGTGGTTTGGTTAATCGCACACAGGTGAACTGCACACAGTCATGCATTCGCTGGGTCGACAGAGGGGTCTTATGTGCTAATCTACAGATTACTGAAAGATGTCAGGAGAACGGGGACTTGAGGGAGGACATCGCTGAGGGATAAACGCATGTCGGTCATTCTGAACGGGGTGGGTCTCTGCGCGGCTCCTGACATGCAATGCGACATTTCGGTTTGGGGTCAAATTTTGTTTCAAAGTTTCATGAAATGTATTGCACATTTTAAAAGGATGTTAAAAGCCATGTGAGTGGGTCGCCTAATGGAGAGCAGACATAACTAGTGGAAAACGCCTCGCTTCATCCCGGTGACTCATCAGAAATACACTAATCATGCTAATAATTGCTAATAGTGCATTTCCGCAGTGGCTTCAGTTACCAAAACACTCCAGGCCTCTAGGTGTCAGTGTAAGTCCAAAGCAACTGCTATATCTCTAACTAACCATTAGCATTTTTCATTAGCATATAGCATTTACTTTTCCCGTTAGGTGTCATTGTGTAAGTCCAAGGCAACTGCTGTATCGCTAATTACCCATTTGCATTTTCTATAGCATATAGCATTTACTTTCGCCTTTAGGTGTCAGTGTAAGTCCAAGGTTACTGTTATATCGTTAATTACTCAATAGCATTTTCTGTTAGCATATAGCATTTGCTTTCACCGTAAGGTGTCAGTGTAAGTCCAAGGCGACTGCAATATCGATAACTGTCGATTAGCGTTTTCTATTAGCATATAGCATTTACTTTCACTGTTAGGTGACAGTGTAAGTCCAAGGCGACTGCTATATTGTTAACTAACCATTAGCATTTTTCATTTGCATATAGCATTTGCTTTCAGGCGTTAGGTATCAGTGTAAGTCCAAAGCCACTTCTATATCGCTAACTACCCATTAGCATTTTCTATAGCATTTGCTTTCGGGCGTTAGATGTCAGTGTAAGTCCAAAGCCACTTCTATATCGCTAACTACTCATTAGCATTTTCTATAGCATATGCTTTCGGGCGTTAGGTGTCAGTGTAAGTCCAAAGCCACTTCTATATCGCTAACTATCCATTAGCATTTTCCATTTGCATATAACATTTGCTTTCGGGCGTTAGCTATCAGTGTAAGTCCAAGGCGACTGCTATATTGCTAACTATCGATTAGCATATAGCATTTACTTTCGCCATTAGGTGTCAGTGTAACTCCAAGGTGACTGTTATATCGCTAATTATCCATTAGCATTTTCTATTAGCATATAGCATTTGCTTTCACCGTTAGGTGTCAGTGTAAGTCCAAGACGACTGCTATATCGCTAACTGTGATTAGCATTTTCCATTAGCACATCGCTTATTCTATTAGCATTTGCTTTCATTACACAAAATGTTGTGTACAACAGCTAACTTGTGTTTTCACAGATTAGGTGTCAATGTAAGTCCAAGGCGACTGTTAAATCGTTAACAATTTTTTTCCCGTTAGAATATAGCATTAGCTTTCACCACTAGGTGTAAGTCCAAGAAGACTGATACGTATATCGTTAACTAGCCATTAGCATATACATAGCATTTGCTTTCACCGCTAAGTGTCGGTGTAAGTCCAAAGTAACTGTTATATCATTAACTGATTACATGAAATGTGTACGACAGCCAACTTTCTGCCTCTCGTCTTTCTCGCCTAATGGAGAGCAGACATACTGAGATTGCATGACTAGCTGAAAACCACACACTTCCTCCTGGTGACTCCCATGTCACTAGAAATTCACTAAAAGTTGCTAATAGTGCATTTCAGCAGTGACATCAATAACCAAAAACTCCAGTCCATTAGGTGTCAGTGTAAGTCCAAAGTGAATGCTGTATCGCTAACTTTCCATTAGCATTCACATTCATCTCAGTGAATCTAGTTTATGGGTCAGGTTTGCACATCTAATGTCCAGTTTTGTGGATTTAGCCCAAGTCTGTTAGCTAGCCTATTGAGGCTAGCATCTACAGCTAGTGATCTCATCAAAGTTGGCGAAATTCAACAAGTCACATCAACAGGACTCAGTGAGTCCTGTTGTTTGCTTGGGCACACAGATGTTTTGTTCAATTAAGTCTGAATAAAGCCCAATCCTACAAATTAGCAATAACAAGTAGCTAATTGTGCTAAAGGCTGGGATTTAAAGTATCATAAATACAAACCACCCAAAAAAACTGCACTCATCAAGCATGAGGTCTTATTTTGGAGATATCTTTAGGATTCATCAAATCCATTTTACTGGTAATTATCATGCGTATGAAGGCTGGAGCTAGTTACTGGTGATAAATGCTTTCATTACACAAAATGTTGTGTACAACAGCCAACTTTCTGCCTCTCGTCTTTCTCCTTGCTTCCCCCCAGTGAGCTGACACAGCTCCTCTGCGTTAGCTGCTTTGTGTCTAATAGGATCAGGGGGCTTTACGTTGTCATCTGATAAACCTAATCCTCTTGATAGCTGCGCTGCACCTTCTGAGCCAATTTGTACTCAATTAGCGTAATGAGGAAACAAGCGCGGAGCTTCAGGAAATACATCAGCGTGATCGAATAATTGCACTGTCCCTCGCCCAATCCCATCAAACATCAAACCGAGAACTTGAACCATTGACAAGAAGTCACCTCTCTCCCGAGATGACTCTATGACCAAACCAGTAGTCTGGATCAGTGGTTCTCAACTGGTTTTGCTTCGACTAATGCAATTTTCGATTTTGGCAATCCTATAAGATCATTACAAATCGCACTGTATGACTTTGATCTAATAAACTTGGGTATGACATGGATGTAGACTGTACAATGATGACACCTATTGAATCATAGGCTACGACGCAAGTATAGAAGAATAAAACATAATCAGTATGCGCTAATAGAGCAAGATGAAGCGCACTTTGTGGTTTTTATGTGCGCTGAAAGAGGAGGAAGCCAAAAAGATTAATATGGATGCGGTCGTGTGCTAGGGAAAAGAGACCAACTTGGCATGCCAATTTTGCAAATGGAGCTTGAGGTAAGTAGTTTTAAGTTTTAGCGCCATGTTGCATTGATCAATACGCCATTTCATGTTGCATTTTTATTTGCCAGTCAGTAAATGTAGGTCGTTGAATCAGACACACTGTGTGATGATGATGCAAAATTTCTGCTGTAATTTCTTTGGTCGCAAGACCGTGATAACGGCTGTCTCTGAATACACGATGTTGGACCAGTGTTTTGAAGCCACGGCCCCACAGAAGCCACAGAAATCGCCACGATTGGTCATTTATCATCTGGAACAGCCCAAAAACGTACAGTGTGTACTGGGCATAAAATATACACTATATAGCCAAAAGTATTGGGACACCAGTGGCGGAACTAGACTTTTATACATGGGGTGGCCGGGGGGAGTGGCCAAGGCTAGTTTAGGGGGTCCATAGACAGTGAAAGAATATAATATGTCGGCTAATACTTATTTGTCTTCATTGTTTTGACCGATGTAACATTGTATTCTAATAAATAAGCAACCAAAATTGTAGAAATGTCACAATTCTTGATTCCAACGGATATTCCACAGCAAAAACTACAAGTAGGCTAGTACATAAATTAAAAACATAATTGAATACAAGTGAACAGTCAGCCATAAAGTGAGAACAGTGCTAAGAAGTGCCTGAAGGTTCAGGTCTAGTACAACCCCAAATCAGAAAAAGTTGGGACAGTATGGAAAATGCAAAAAAAAAAAGAAGTGATTTCTAAATTTACTTTGACTTGTATTTCATTGCAGACAATATGAACACAAAATATTTCATGTTTTGTCTGGTCAACTTCATGTCATTTGTAAATATGCATCCTTTCCTGTCATTCAGACCTGCAACACATTTCAAAAAAAGCTGGGACAGGAGCAATTTAGGGCTAGTAATGAGGTAAAATGGTTAAATAATGATGTGATTTGAAACAGGTGATGTCAACAGGTGATTGTAATTATGATTTGGTACAAAAGCAGCATCCAAGAAAGGTCTAATCCTTTAGGAGCAAAGATGGGCAGAGGATCGCCAGTTTGCCAACAAATACGTGAGAAAATTATTGAAATGTTTAAAAACAATGTTCCTCAAAGAAAGATAGGAAGAGATTTTGATATTTCACATTCAACAGTGCATAACACATTTCTGTGCGTAAAGGACAAGGGCGCAAGCCTAAACTGAACAACCGTGATCTCCGATCCCTCAGGTGGCACTGCATCAAGAATCGTCATTCATCTATAAGCGATATCACCACATGGGCTCAGGACTACTTTGGCAAACCTTTATCAAGTACCACAATACGTAGTTACATCCACAAATGCCAGTTAAAACTGTACTGTGCCAAAAGGAAGCCCTATGTTAACAGTGTCCAGAAGCGCTGTCGACTTCTCTGGGCTCGGAGGCATCTGGGATGGACCATCACACAGTGGAAACGTGTACTGTGGTCAGATGAATCAGTATTTCAGGTATTTTTTGGGAGGAATGGACGCCGTGTGCTCCGGACCAAAGAAGAAAAGGATCATCCAGACTGTTACCAGCAACAAGTCCAAAAGCCAGGGTCTGTCATGGTATGGGGTTGTGTCAGTGCCCTTGGCAAAGGTAACTTGCACTTCTGTGAAGGCACCATTAATGCTGAAAAGTACATAGAGATTTTGGAGCATAATATGCTGCCTTCAAGAAGACATCTTTTCCAGGGACGTCCATGCATATTTCAACAAGACAATGCAAAACCACATTCTGTACACATTACAAAGTCCTGGCTGCGGAGGAAGAGGGTACGGGTACTTGACTGGCCTGCCTGCAGTCCCGACCTGTCTCCAATAGAGAATGTGTGGCGCATTTTGAAGTGCAAAATGCGACAACGAAGACCCCGTACTGTTGCCCACCTTAAGACTTGTTTGCAGGAAGAATGGGACAAAATTACACCTGAAACACTTCATCACTTGGTGTCTTCAGTCCCTAAACATCTTTTAAGTGTTGTGAAAAGGAATGGCAGCATTACAAAGTGGTAAATGCTTTACTGTCCCAACTTTTTTTGAAATGTGTTGCAGGTCTGAATGACAGGAAAGGATGCATATTTACAAATGACATGAAGTTGACCAGACAAAACATGAAATATTCTGTGTTCATATTGTCTGCAATGAAATACAAGTCAAAGTAAATTTAGAAATCACTTCTTTTTTTCTTTTTTTTTTGTGTTTTCCATACTGTCCCAACTTTTTCTGATTTGGGGTTGTAGTATTCAGGTACAGAATTTGAATAATCAAAGATAAACATAAATTAATGCATGGTAAAACTAGCTACAAAAGTCAGTGGGTGTTATTTTTTGGTGGTGCGGTCACTTTAAGACCAAATGCACAATGTTGAATCCAATATATAGACATGTATCCGATTTCACATGTCAACTACTTAAATTCGGTTAAGACATAGCCGACTGTGTTTACTATGATACTCGCTATATTTTTGGCATACTTTTATGTGTATTTATCCGTTCAAGACGGTTTTCGGCAAAAAGACCCATTTATGCCTATTAATCATCTGTTTGGCAACTAACGTTAATAATCAACGTTATTACTTGAAAAATGTGCCGCGGCGCCGCCGCACGTCAAAATAGGCTACATGCTTCTTTTATTAGGATGTGAAATGGAAATAGCGATCTAAATTTTGGGGTGGCACCCAGGGTGGCTAGTCAGATGTCAGGGGTGTCCAGTGCCACCCTGGAAACCCCTCCAAATCATTGAATTTAGGTGTTCCGATCACTTCCATGGCCACAGGTGTATAAATCAAGCACTAGGCATGCAGACGCTTCTACAAACATTTGTGAAAGAATGGGCCGCTCTCAGGAGCTCAGTGAACTCAAGCGTGGTACCATGATCGGTGGCCACCTGTGCAATAAGTCCATTCGGGACATTTCCTCACTACTAAATATTCTACGGTCAACTGTTATTATAACAAAGTGGAAGCGATTGGGGATAACAGCAACTCAGCCACGAAGTGGTAGGCCACGTAAAATCACAGAGCGGGGTCAGCGCATGCTGAGGGTCACAGTGCGCAGAAGTTGCCAACTTTCTGCAGAGTCATTGGCCCCTTAGTTCCAATGAAAGGTACCCTTAATGCTTCAGCATGCCAAGACATTTTGGACAAATTCCCATAAACACACTCCTAAACACATTTGTGGAAAGCCTTCCCAGTTGAAGCTGTGAGAGCTGCAAAGTGTGGCCCAACTTCATATTAAACCCTATGGATTAAGAATGGGATGTCATTAAAGTTCATGTGCACGTAAAGGCAGGCGTCCCAAAACTTTTGGCAATATAGTGCAAGACCCCAACACTCCTTAGGGTTTTTTGCATGTTGCTTAATCAAACTGGAGTTTTTAAAGCTGTCTGGCCTCTTAAGTTTCACCGTAAACACCAGACAGCTGCTTCTCATGTGCACAAGATCCCTGAGTTCCTAGAAAGGAATGGGAATCTGTCCATCCATAGATCCTCCAATCCAATCAGAGGCAAGGCGTCCAATCAAACGCTAGAGTATTTTAGTGTGATTAGGTTTTACTTCAAATATGGCATATGATATATGACTTGTCCATTTTGACTAACTTCTAAGTAAAATCAAATTGCGTTTAAATACTCTAGAGTTTGATTGGACGCCTTGCCTCTGGTTGGAATCGGAGGATCTATGGATGGACAGATTTCCATTCCTTTCTAGGAACTCAGGGATCTTGTGCACGTGAGAAGCAGCTGTCTGGTGTTTACGGTGAAAACTCCAAGCTTTCCAGGTATTTTCTTTCTCAGACCTTTCACTAGCGCTGATCACTAAATTGTCCTTTGAGGATTGACTCTTGCTCAAGAGACTTGGACATTTATCTGGCAACATGCACGTAAACACATATGGTTAAAGTCAATCTTAGCTTGAGGTCTTGGCTGGTATTGGCCACGTGCACTGGCTGTAACATTCGGCTGAGCTGAGGTTTGATAGATTTCAATGAGATCCGAGAGGCATCTGCAGTCCATTCATCCAAATTTCAGATAATTTCTTCATGGCTCATCCTGGTTCTGCACCGTATGAGATTCACTAACACAGACTCAAAACAAACGCAGTGGTTGGGCTTCATCAAAGTATCTTAAAACTTCTTTGAGGTCAGAGCAAATCTTCAGTCTTTAGCCTCATTAGAGGTGTCGCTGATCAGCCTCCATTAGGCCATCTCCAAATGATTGAGTCCAACATACGTTTTAAAGGCTAGTGTCTAAAAACCATAAAGTTACATATTGTCAGATCAATGTTTCTACAGAAGGCCTATATTTAATAGAAATGATTGTCTGGGCTATATTTGATGCAAAAATATAGTTGAGAAATTAGCAAATATTCCAAAAACGCATGTTAGTGTTGTGTCATAATTTACCGCCGTTGCATTGGTGGAAGCAACAAGATCATTTGCATGGATTCATTTGAACGCGAGCGAGTTGATCTTGTTCCGAGGTCATATCTCTTAATAAGCACCGATCACTCATGAGTTTGCCTGGGTTAACTCTTTAATGAGTTGTTAAATGAGTCTGTTTGCTTTAATTACTTGGCTAATTATTCCTCACACGATAGTATCGAGTATTTACTGTAATACCTGCTGTGAACTGTGTGGTTTACGCAATCCAACACGCCATCTATGTGCCAACGGTCTATATCTGATGTAAAAGTCAAAATGTACATTTGAATTGTATTCATATTTGGTGTTATAATTTTACACTATTTAACCATAAACATAAGTTAAGAGTATGTATACGACGAAAAATGTGATTGTCAATAAAAGCTTTCCAACGAACAATCATTTACTTTAATACTACAGTGAAAACTTTCGGTTCATCCTTTTGTCTCTAAAACAATTGAATTTTTGTAAAGGAAGGAGAAACGGCTTCATTAGTGTCGCCCTCCTCCTGTGGGGTGAATTCAAGCTCCATTTAGAGCAATTACTTGAGCAGAAACCGTCTGTCAATCATTCTTAAGGGGGAAGAGTCCCAATTAATGAGCTCCTGTAATCCCTTGCTATTATTTCCCTTGCGAAGAGACACACTCACACTAGCTCTCTGTCCAGCGGAATCCACTGGAGAACTTCTGTGCATTCGTATATGTTTTCCTGTTTAAAGTGAGTCGGTTGGGACGTACAGTAGCAGACGGAGGCGTGCTCATCTCCCGCATGTGACCCGTTGCTGGCAGAAACAGGTGGATGCGGGTCAGATTGGAGACGGAGAGCGCAGGGAGCATCTCGCGTCAGAGGTATGTCCCGTACTGTGCTCACTCTGTCCTGGGGAAACTTTCTTCCAAAACATCATTGGGTTTTGATGTCGTTTATATACATGTAAGCTACTTTTAAAGATATAATCTCTGATACTCAAATGTACAATAAATCTTTAATTTCGATTGGAAAATATTCATTTTAAAAATCTTGTATTTGAATATAAACTAAATTTTGGGGGTTTCGATATTGCTATTTAATTCTGAAGTATTGGTGAGAAGTTATTAATTTCGCACTTGTCCATTATCAGTATATTATAAAATAATATAAATGTTCATGTTAATAATCCAATGTTTGTCATAAGCTACAGTATATTGTGTATTCTTGTATGCTGTGATATATTTATATTACGGTAATACGTTGTTAAATGTGTTTTATGTTCATACAAATATTTACACGCTAAGAAATTGGCTGGAATAAAAGTAGTCGAATGTGAGAGGACGGTTCTTTTTTTGCTGAGTATATAAATATTAATTGGCATCAGACCACACTAATATACTGATATCAATGACCTGAAATACCTTATTTAGTGCACTTGTTGATTTAAGTCTCTCTTTGATGTGTCCTACAAGGTAAAACCAGTCAGTTTTGGATTCCTCCATCAGATCAAGTGATTTTTATCAGTTGGACGTCCTCATCCCAACATTCGAATGCATTTGTCACTGGACACCATGAACATGGTGGATGACGGCTGTCTTTCGCCCAGTAACTTCCATGAGATGGTCAAAGCCGGGGGCGTGGGGACCCGTGTCCACAGCATAGATGTCATCCTGGGCTTCAACAAGGACCAGGATCCTTTGCTCAACCCTGTAGCACACAAAGTCGGAGGGGATGGTCTTGGGGATCCAGGGAAGCAGGACCAGCGGGGACATCCCTACGGGCACCTGGCACCCCTCAGGGACGGCTCGGAGCAACCTACGTTTCACGGTGAGTCCTTCCTGGATGAAACTAGAGTGATGTTGAGGGATATATGGTGTTTACTGCATCATATCAAGTGCAATATTACACCATAACTTGCATTATGTGATGGTTGATATTAAGACAAACTGTTACTAAATCCAGAGACTAACACAAACCAAGTTCTTATGCTGAGACTTCCTGTTGATTTCAAGGCGATGGTGGCAATGCGCCAGGGCATTAGCATCAAGCCTCACCTTAAAAGACCTAAACGAAAGTCTTTCACGTAACTTATAAAACCAACCCTAGATGAATTTACTGTGGCATCCGTAGTTTCCATTAACGCTATTGATTGTAGAAAGATGGACACTCTATAGACAGATATGGCTTTGGCTTAGAAGTTGTTCCTTTATAGTGGAGCAGACTTCGCCTCAGATATAAAAGTAGAAGATTGTTTGGCATACAGTAAGATTCGAGATCACATCATTTGGTCTTGGAAGAATCTTAAGAGGTTGAGATTTCTTTGGGTCACTGATTGCTTAACGATTTCATTTGTCTTGCATTGAATCAAATCGTTTTCTAGGAGAAACACTTGCGATATCTGACAGATCTTGTATGTTTTGGGACGTTTCTGGTTGTGGTTAAATGCCAGACTGAATTTGAGTCCAGATTTGACAGAACACATTGCAAGGCCCTTTCAAATCTGAAAATATTTTGGCAATATTTCTCATCCCCTTGTGAAATTCCCATAATCTTCTTCTATTTTAAACGCCGACATAATCATTCTGCGCCAATTTTTTCTCTCTCCATTGGGTTTATAATCCATCACGCTTCTTAGTCCTGTGATGAGAGAATCTCTCGCATGACCCAGAGTTGACTTGTCTGTTATCGTGTCTCAGAAGGGACAAGATCCTTTTGAAAGGTTTGAGCCTTTGAGATCGACTGTCCTCAATTGACACGGGTTGCCAGCAAGTCTGAGCGTTTTATTGGGCTGTCTTGAATCTGACAGCCGGTGTTGTGATCCTTGAACCAAGATTGACCTACTACCATTGTGTGAGTTCAGTCTATTGCCTGTTAATGATGCTAGCTCCGCTAACCCAGAACGCTTGTTCTTGCCTGATAATTAAGCCCTGTCCTTCTGATGTTGTGTTTTCATGCTTTATTTTCTTGAGTGTTAACCACTACAGCTGAACTACATTTAAAGTGTATTCAGGCAGTCAGAAAGGCTACGTTCATTAGCATACACTTTTCTCAAAGTGAGAATTTACTGTGCACTGATTGCAAGGACAGTCACCGCGGGAAGCTTAAACCTGAGGTTAAGTGTCCTACTCAAGGGCACACCGATGCTACTCTTCACTGTCCAGTTCACTAGTTGATCTTATCTGGGATTAAATTTGTAGCATTTGAGCTACTAGTCAAGCAAGGTTATTTACATGTTGCCATATACACATGTTAGCAGTATATGCTCCTTGGGAAACTAACCCATGACCAGGTTCACAGTAAATCTTCACAGAACTCTGCAAAACTGTAATGTGTTAAAAATTCCCCACTCCCATGCTTTGAAAAAATATTTTGGCAAATTTGATTCTGTTTGTGGCTAACCAAATGTAGTGCTATTTATCGTCGTTTAACACATTTCTGCAGATTTTAAGCACTGAACATGTGAAAAACGTCTGCAGATTCCATCTTGGGTCATATCCGTAACTTTAGCATTGCTAGCATAATGCACCACTAATTGAGCTACCTGATTCCCATCGCCAACTTAATGTCCACAGCTTACACTACTTGGCTTGCATGTACACCGCAACATCGCTAATGTTCACTTGTTTAGTCAGCATGTGTTCTGACCGCAAAAACTTGGACAGTACAACAACATCTTGTGAGGCAGTAAATGCATTAGACAGCTCACCTGCCCTGACGACCAGCTTTTTGCTGGAATTAATTGAATTAGCTTTCCAACTGCCAGTGTGGCTCTCCAGTTCACCAAGATAAAGCTTTTCCTAGAAATGTGACCTTATGTTGAGGACATGGGGTAGAATCAAATGAAGCCCTTAGGTAGATTAGGGCCTGGTCTATGGGGAAACCATCAGGGGAATTAACAGGCTACATCTGTTCTACTTGGATTACGGGATGGGAAACCTTCAGTGAAAGCTATGCCTACCATCGGTGACAATAAAACTGCTCTAGTCCAAGTCTGTGTATTACAAGAGCTTTTGGCTTGGAGTATTATGGGATTAGGATCTCAGTTTTGGAAATACCATATCAGTAATGAATTTACATGTAGTCACCATCCGTAAATAACTAAGATCATATTAGTCATCGTGTCACTACTTAATTTCATTGCAGTGAAGTTCGTAGAGCAATTCTAAGGTGGACTGTCAAGTCATGTCTTTTGTTCTTGTGTCACCTGTGGCTTTAGATGCTGATATATTCTCCAACAAGTGTGATGGGGAGTTGGGCGACCTGCGGAAGTCCATCGAGAGTGACAGCAAGTCTCCGGACTCGGCCGACGGAGAGCAGCCCAAGAAAAAGCACAGACGCAACCGCACCACTTTCACAACCTACCAGCTCCACGAGCTTGAGCGAGCCTTCGAGAAGTCCCACTACCCTGATGTTTACAGCCGAGAGGAGCTAGCCATGAAAGTCAACCTTCCTGAAGTTCGAGTTCAGGTGTGTTTTGAATCATTTTGTGAAATTTAAAAGAATCACTTTCAGAAGAGACTGTACCATGTCTCTAGAATACATTGTGATTCGGAAACTGATATGCTGGTGTTCTGGTTTATCCTCACCTAATCGCTCAACCACCGTCTTGCTGACCAGCTTGCTTTAACTTCTTAACTAGCAAGCAAGGTCACATTAGTTGATCACTTTAAACAACAAGAACCAGCTTATCCTGCGGGACCATCAAGGTCAAGCAGCTTCATTGGAAAGACCAAGCTGCAAAGCAACACTAACCAACATTCATGCTGATCTCAGCTGGTCTTTTCAGTAGTGTTTCAAAACATGAGCCATGGCTTAAATCGAACTTTGGTTGTTTCCCAGTAAATAGTCCTTTGTGGAACATGGGGCTGCCATAACAGATTGATTATTTGAATCTGTGTTTGTCCAGGTTTGGTTCCAAAATCGCAGAGCCAAATGGAGGCGACAGGAGAAAATAGACGCCAGCACCATGAAGCTCCATGACTCCCCCATGCTCTCCTTTAACCGCCCGCCGATGCACCCCACCATGGGGCCCATGAACAACTCGCTACCTCTTGACCCTTGGCTGACATCCCCTCTAGCCAGTGCCACTCCAGTGCACAGCATCCCAGGGTTCATGGGTCCTACACAAGGATTGCAAGCGGGCTATACAAGTCACGGTTTCCTCAGCCCACCCCAAACCATGGCCCAAACCATGCAGCCGATGGCACCACCTCCATACCAATGCCCTCCTCCCTTCACCGACAAATACCCTCTGGAGGACGTAGATCAGCGCAGTTCAAGCATCGCCGCTCTGAGGATGAAAGCTAAGGAACACATCCAGTCCATGGACAAAACCTGGCAACCCATGTGCTAAGACAGGGTACAACTCTCTTTGACTGTGGGCCTTCTTGTTTCTTGGTTACTAATTGGTACTGAAGGCTGGACAAGAGCCATCTTGTTCTCCAGTTCAGAAAATTTTGGGGCACCGAAATGAATTGCGTGCCATTTATTTATTTTTTGCAATTGGATGTAAAAAAAAAACACTTCCAAGAAAACCAGCAGCCGTTGAAACTGAATGAAGAAATTTTTGCTTAGCAATTCTGTTCCATAAAATGTATTTGTAAGGCACAATATGTTTTATGTCTTACACTGTCCTAACAAGTTTAATAGGTTTCGAAATGGTTTCTAGAACCAGAGTTACTGAAATGTGAATAAGAGGGTGTGTTTAGCATCACATGACCTCTGTCTGCAAATTCACACTTCCTCTTTAAGGACTGGTCCAGATGTTTTGGGTTGACATAGAAGATAAATATGGTCAGTGGTTGGAAAAGACCTCTCACACAGGCAGCTGATTTCATTTCGAGCAATCCCTCATTTTGATCACAAAGGCAGGGACAGGGGACAGAAATCATTGGTTTGAGGGACAAATTTGTACGCCTCAGTGTTCATTAGAGGCAAAGGCTTATTGGCAGACCCATCTTCTGTACGTGCAGAAGAGCAGAAGGGGGAACTATCTGCCGTCACCCACCATGACTCCCCCTTTGTTTGGGCCAGCTGATCCAAGTCTGAGCTTTGTTTTCACTTTTTTAGAGGGAAAGACAGTCAGAGACTGTCACTCTAAGACACCAATCAAAATGATTTTTTTTGATAAAACACCATCAATGTGCTTTAAGGGTCATTTTATGATTACTAAGAGAATAATTTACCATCAAAACAGACCTGGCTTCAAAGGACCACAATTTTGATGTCATGTCCCACAAACACACAAGTGGAATTCGCTGCTTATTTCTCAAAGGAAACTCACTCAGTTCATGTTGCCAGAGTTTTTGTAGCAATAAATTGTGTAGTTGTGTTTGACTAATAAAGTTCTGGATGAGAAGATATTGACTTCCGTGAGGAAGAATATTAAACTTCCCTAATGATTGAATTATTCAATCACTATGCTTACTAATAATGTTTTAAGTTTAGTCGTGTAAGGATATTGAGGACGAAGAGTTTAGAGATGTTATGAATATATACAGTTGATTAAACTGTACAATTCAGTTGTTTTTCGTCGTTTCTTACAGTTCTGTTATGATGCAATCTATTTGGTAACTTGCACAGTTTGAACAATTGAAAAGCCAAAGTTAGACCGAAATATGACAATCATGGCTAATTAATATGAGTGCGTGTGTGTGTATGATATAATTTCCTATGTTTGTAATGTGTCCTAGATGTTTTCACAATGACCTTTGAACAATGAAGCAATGAATGTCCACAAATGTTCTTAAGAATAAACAAATCTAGTTTCTCAGAGATTTGCTCTTGACTCATCCGTTCTTGGAAAGGTTGTTTAGAAAGTCCATGAGATTGAACTATAGAAAAGTCTATTTCATCGCCCCCTCCTGTCTCCGTTTCTCCTGACCGGTGGCGCCAAGCCAGCCTGTTAGGAAGATGAGGTTCCAGTCAATCAGCCTGGCCCGGGAGGGGGTATTGGCCCCAGGGTCCGCCGTTCCCTAATTGCCTCCTGACGCTGCTGTACAGGCACATGTTCAGAGTGCCTGGTGCTCGGCTGTATTCATTATGTGTGAGCAATGCTCTTGGACAGATGGGACACTACAGGGGCCATCTGGGGCCCCCCAAAAAACATGTGCTGGGAAAAGAGCAAAAGGGGTGTGAACGTATGTTCTTTCCTGTTGTACAGTTTCACATGATGTTTAGTCCAGAACATGTGGACCTCACTTTCTTTAGTCCGGATTTATACATTAGTAACTAGTATAGTGCCTGACTAGCAACACCTAAAGCATTCTGAAGCACTACTAATGTTAAAATCTAGTTGTAGTGAAATTCATTAAACAGACGGCATTAATCTTTGTGGGAATTTACATTCCTGACCATCTGTTTTGCTGTTGTAAATGCTGTCCACAGTAAAAAAAAAAAAGTACTGTGGCTGAACTTTACAGTGATCAAGGTAGGAAGCGATTGTGCGGATGGGAACGGAGAGTGGGAAGGCTGCTCATCAAGGTTAATGATGGATAAAATCCCCCAATTAGAGCCTTTTCCCGCAGGCCAGGATAAGTTCAGTGCAAGGATTAGTGCCCAGGCCGAGACCGAACAGCCACTGACCGCTGCACATCTTGGCACACGGATGGCTGGGTTGTGGGTAGGCATGCGTTCGGCCGGACTGGCACAAAGGAATCGTGGAAAAGCAGCAGTTCATCCACTGCGAAAAGCTTTGTTCGCCAGGCTGAGGGAAATCTGCTGTTTTTCCACTCTCATGCATTGAATGTGGGTCAGTCTGTTGTGTTTAAGGTCCATTTTATAATCTCACGTTTGGTTCACACGTTTTAGTGACATATATTATTCTGGTGGGTTAGTACAGTTTGTTTTAAGTACATTTTCACTATGTAACTTTTGGGTCTCTAGCGGGGAAAAAAACTGTGGAAGAACATTGTTTTGATTGTGCGGATGAATATGATTATCCAATTGCTCATAAAACATTCACTCCTAGGCTTAAGAGTAATAACCAGTTTAGATGGAAAGGATCTCAAGCTGACTAGCTAAAGACGTCACTGTAGATTTACCCATTAATAGACACAGTACTTCCTTGAAAATAAATTCCAGCACAGCGCTACAACAACCATAATGAAATGAGCCATCACAATATATAACTCTGTCAGAAAGCTATGGCAATTTATCTGTTCAAAATACTATAAAATAATCATCTCCGTGTCTCTTTTACAACATTCCCAATCCCTCACTTCTCGCCATCTCCGAAAAGCCAAGCCAATGTTGATTCATGTTTTATTACGAGCTCTGTTGCACTCTCATTTTGCCAGCAGACTTTCGTCTGTTTGACGTTTGATTTAAATGGGGGATTCTCCTGAGGTTGGAGATTTAGCTGCTCCATGTCAACCTTTCTTGCTCGTTGTGACATCTAACCTATTCCCCTCCAATTAGAGCAACTTTTCTCTGTTTACGGATTTGTGGAGACACGTACAGGCGAGTGACGTATGTACGCAATTTCCCACAAAAATCATCCCTACAGGCTAATATAAACACAGGATTACCTAGAGCTGGGCAGTATATCGAATTTGTATGATAAATCAATATATATTTTTAGAAACGATATGGAATGAGACAATACCGTTTATACCGATATACTGTAGTTTAATACGAGCGCATTTAAAATAATAGCGGAGGACGCCCGAGTGAGCTGATGCAGGGAAAGTGCATAATACAATTTGTCCTAAACCTGACACATGCTTTATAAGGGCTTAAAAATAACTGGTAAGATAGTAAACACGTATATTTTAAAGCGGCTTGCCCTGTCAAATGCTCTGAGAGATACTTGTGCTGACAGACAGATAAATACTTGCGCTGTTTAATGCGTTTGAGATGTGGTGCTTTCCTCAGTGCATAACTTACATTTCACAGGGATATTCTCCATCTGTACATGTTAGACAGTCATGCAAATATGTCCACTTTGCTGTCAGGAGAGGATGAGTCTTCTGCATGTGAATCTCCAATAAAACTCAGGCTTCCGTGAACGAGCTCCGCCGGCAAACAGACGGAGCGCAATAGAATAGCAGCCCAATAGTTCTGACTAAAATATACATATTTCTAAAATATTTGTTGTTGGGCAATAAATATGCCATGATATGTGGAATTTTAAGCCTACAAGTAAGTATATTTGGTAAAACTTTACAATACGGGTGCACTAATATGCAATAATTCAAGCTTAACTAATGCACAGATAATCATGAGTTAATGTATGACTCATGAAGAACTAAACCATTTATTAATGATTACTGCATCAGCAACTAATGAACATTCTATATGATTAATAGATTAAGTAATCATTAAATAATTATTAGTTAAATGTGTCATATTGTATTAATTCCCTAATAACACATATTATAAGGCACATGACTATTAACTAATTGTTAAGTAATATGTCATTGTGGTTATGGCTTTTGAATTCATTTTGAATTTGTTAATAGTCATGTGCCTCAACAAGTAAAGTCATTAACACATTAATTTACACTATTAGTTAATATAATATGTTATTAGGGTATTAATACATGATGACACATTTAATTAATAGCAATTAATATATGACTTAATCTATTAATCATATAGAATGTTCATTAGTTGCTGATGCAGTAATAATTAATAAATGGTTTAGTCCTTCATGAGTCATTAATTAACTCATGATTATTTGTGCAGTAGTTAGGCATGAATTAATGCATATTAGTGCACCTGTATTGTAAAGTGTTACCGCATAATTTTATGAAAATTACCTAATATAGCCTTATTGGTCTGTACTTTTGTTTTTATTTTCAGTTTTAGTTTAGTGAATTTAAAAACAAAATCATTATTTTTGTTTTTAGATTGTAATGTTATAATGTGATTTAACCCCCTTTTTGCACATAATATATTGCATAGCTTACATTACATTCACTATATTTGTTTTCTTAGCCTTTAATATCAACATTGTTTGTAGGACATCATTGGGCAGGATGTGAAATAACATGTTTAAAAAAATAATACAGATTTTTTTTATCCAAATAGAAAAACGTAGAAAATACCGGGATATATACCGTATATCGCCATTCAACCAAAAAATACAGATATATAATTTTTTTTTGCCATATCAGCCCTAGGATTGTGAAACAGGGTAAGACAAAAACATGTTTTGGAAGATGGTGTATTGAATTGTTATTTAAATTGTATTCATTTTGAACAAAAAAGTTACATAGTGCACCTTTAAATGTTTGTTTAAGCAATTAAAGATGAAAACCTAAGGCGACATTATCCAGGACTTGAACTTACAAAACTGCTAAAAATGCCTCAAATATTGACTGGACAAATATTGCACAATTTTTTTTAGTTACACATCTGGATACATAAACCGAAGGTTAATCCGTGACCTCAGCAACTAAGACGATTTCCTCTGAGTCACCGTTCTGATGCATGTGATGTTTACCATCTAATCTACTGTAAGACTGATTCTGTGATTAGAGATGCACAATATAATGCTCACAATATCAGTATTGGGTTATAATAGAGGACAGTATATTCTAAACTAGAGTTCAAACAGTTAACCATATTGTCCATCTTTTATAATGTAGTCTATTTGTTACAATTTGACGTTATTATGCCAAAAATCTCAGTACTGTAATGTGAATAAAGGGATATATTATTAAATGTTAATATTAAAATGATACAATTATAATAAAATTAATATTATTGAATTATATTTATATATTAAGGATGTATTAACTGTGCTATTTATAAGATATAATTTAAATAATAATAAAAAAAGTTATAAATGCTATATATAGTAATTTGATCTAATGTGAATAAGAGCTTAATTTTCTTTATGCAAAATATAATTTCTGTTTTTTTTTTTTGGTGTGTGTAAGTGTGTGTGTGAAATCTGACCTGAACATGTTCTTGTGATTTCGCTTTCATGCTTATTCAGGCAAACTACAGATTTATAATACTGACCATAATATTGGCTATCAGAAATGAGAAATTATAATCATTTGTAATCCCTGTGAGCTATAACATAAAAAATGACTTTAAAATTATTGTGAGATATTTGCTGAGTGATCATCATATCGAGTGAGAACGAGAGGGAAAATCCCGACGCTCTGAATCACAGGACACCCCCACAGAGTTACTGTATTCATTAAGAACAATTAAGTCTCTAACGACTAAATTAATTGCATAATCTATTATTTCGCTCCTTCGACACGGCGAAGGCTGAAGTTAACAGGCTGATGAGGATGATGCGTTCCTCGAAGGGGATAATACGGGAAGCGAGCGGAATTAATTGGGTTTGATTAAGAGAGGTTTTCAATGGGACGCGGCTCTTTTCGCATGACATAATTAGAGGTCATGGAGAATGGGTGGGAGGTGGTGGGGTGGATTTGAGAGCTGGCGCCAGTGTTCTTCTCATCAGTGGACGTGAAAAGGGCTTTTTGTCTTCCTTTGTAAACATGTGGAGTGCTGATGATTAGTAGGACAGTTGGAAATAAATCATTTAGAGACAAAATAACCTATGGGTGATTCTTCAATTAGGGCACTTTTTCTGACCCCTAAAGGTGAGAAATTATACAAAATTATGAAACTTTTTATCGTGTAGCTACTGAAACTTTGCAAGAATATACCGTGTTCAGATCAGAAATTGCACTTTTTCATAAGAGCTTTGAAATGTGAAGAAAAGTTGAGATATGTTTGTCATGTGCTTTATGTATGGTAATACAATTGATTAATTTTAATAAAAAAATTATGTTTTTTATTAATAGTACAATTACGCAGTTCATTAATTCTAATTTCTGTTGGGCAAAACTTTTTTCATTATATTGTGTTTCATAATTGTTTTACAGTCCTGATAAATATTTGCTGGTGTAAAAAGTGTAACCGGTCTCACTTTAACATCTTTTTTTAATATCTGGGTGAATCAATCAGCACTGGCGTGTCTATAATCTAGTAATCTGTAATCTGCATGAGAGAAAGGCTACCGCTGGAAACACCCGCTACTAAAAACACAATATATGCCGTCTTCATTTATAACCAGATTATATGTGAAATCATCACAGAAGTGAAGACAGAGTCCACTGTGTTGACACACTGACCCAGTTGTGTAGAGTCACCACAATGAGCTCCTTGATTCAATTCAGAATATCTAAAATAACTAATATTTTATCTCACATCAACACATAGAATATGTTACCAATGTGTCCTACATCCTCTATGTTAGGATATATTCGGACATACTACTCATTCGGTTTTTGAATAATGTGTTGCATATATGGATTATTGAAGGCTAAACATCTTTAGAAAGCAAATTAGCCAAAAAAAGGTAGTATCCGAACAGTACATTTCTAAATTAAGATTACTAACAAATCAGTTCATTAGTTGTCACCTACAAAGTCCAGTGAGGATCAAAACGTTAAAAACTTGTCATAAGTAGCGGCCAAGTACCTATTTAATAAGTACTATCAAATGAATAAGTACTAGTATCTATTGAATAAGTACCAGTATCTATTGAATAAGTACTAGTATCTATTGAATAAGTACTAGTATCTATTGAATAAGTACTAGTATCTATTGAATAAGTACTAGTATCTATTGAATAAGTACTAGTATCTAATAAGTATTAGTATCTAATGAATAAGTACTAGCATCTATTGAATAAGTACCAGTATCTATTGAATAAGTACTAGTATCTAATGAATAAGTACTAGTATCTATTGAATAAGTACCAGTATCTATTGAATAAGTACTAGTATCTATTGAATAAGTACCAGTATCTATTGAATAAGTACTAGTATCTATTGAATAAGTACTAGTATCTATTGAATAAGTACTAGTATCTATTGAATAAGTACTAGTATCTAATAAGTATTAGTATCTATTGAATAAGTACTAGCGTCTATTGAATGAGTACTAGTGTCTATTGAATAAGTAATAGTATCTAATGAATAAGTACTAGTATCTATTGAATAAGTACTAGTATCTAATGAATAAGTACTAGCATCTAATGAATAAGTACTAGTATCTATTGAATAAGTACTAGCATCTAATGAATAAGTACTAGCATCTATTGAATGAGTACTAGTATCTATTGAATAAGTACTAGTATCTATTGAATAAGTACTAGTATCTATTGAATAAGTACTAGTATCTATTGAATAAGTACTAGTATCTATTGAATAAGTACTAGCATCTATTGAATGAGTACTAGTATCTAATGAATGAGTACTAGTATCTATTGAATAAGTACTAGTATCTATTGAATAAGTAATAGTATCTATTGAATAAGTACTAGTATCAATTGAATAAGTAATAGTATCTATTGAATGAGTACTAGTGTCTATTGAATAAGTAATAGTATCTAATGAATAAGTACTAGTATCTATTGAATAAGTACTAGTATCTAATGAATAAGTACTAGCATCTAATGAATAAGTACTAGTATCTATTGAATAAGTACTAGCATCTAATGAATAAGTACTAGCATCTATTAAATGAGTACTAGTATCTAATGAATAAGTACTAGTAATCTATTGAATAAGTACTAGTATCTATTGAATGAGTACTAGTATCTATTGAATAAGTACTAGTATCTATTGAATAAGTACTAGCATCTATTGAATGAGTACTAGTATCTAATGAATAAGTAATAGTATCTATTGAATAAGTACTAGTATCAATTGAATAAGTAATAGTATCTATTGAATAAGTACTAGTATCAATTGAATGAGTACTAGTATCTATTGAATAAGTACTAGTATCTATTGAATAAGTACTAGCATCTATTGAATGAGTACTAGTATCTATTGAATGAGTAATAGTATCTATTGAATAAGTACTTAGTATCTATTGAATAAGTACTAGCATCTATTGAATGAGTACTAGTATCTAATGAATGAGTACTAGTATCTAATGAATAAGTAATAGTATCTATTGAATAAGTACTAGTATCAATTGAATAAGTAATAGTATCTATTGAATAAGTACTAGTATCAATTGAATAAGTAATAGTATCTATTGAATAAGTACTAGTATCTATTGAATGAGTACTAGTATCTATTGAATAAGTACTAGTATCTATTGAATAAGTAATAGTATCTATTGAATAAGTACTAGTATCAATTGAATAAGTAATAGTATCTATTGAATAAGTACTAGTATCTATTGAATAAGTACTAGCATCTAATGAATAAGTACTAGCATCTATTGAATAAGTACTAGCATCTAATGAATAAGTACTAGCATCTAATGAATAAGTACTAGTATCTATTGAATAAGTACTAGCATCTAATGAATAAGTACTAGCATCTATTGAATGAGTACTAGTATCTAATGAATAAGTACTAGTATCTAATGAATAAGTGCTAGTATCTAATGAATAAGTACTAGTATCTATTGAATAAGTACTAGTATCTATTGAATAAGTACTAGTATCTAATGAATAAGTACTAGTATCTAATGAATAAGTACTAGTATCTATTGAATAAGTACTAGTATCTAATGAATAAGTACTAGTTTCTAATGAATAAGTACTAGCATCTATTGAATAAGTACTAGTATCTATTGAATAAGTACTAGCATCTATTGAATAAGTACTAGTATCTAATGAATAAGTACTAGTATCTATTGAATAAGTACTAGCATCTATTGAATAAGTACTAGCATCTATTGAATAAGTACTAGTATCTAATGAATAAGTACTAGCATCTATTGAATAAGTACTAGTATCTAATAAGTACTAGTATCTAATGAATAAGGACTAGTATCTAATGAATAAGTACTAGTAGATTATGAATAAGTACTTTAGCTAATAATAATGCCCCGTTCCAGGCAACCTGTAACCCGTGTTTTTCCAACCTTCTACCCGTGAAAGTGGACTGGAACGGCAGCCAAACCCATGACTTCCCACCCGTGAACTCATACTAGATCAACGTACTCCCAGTTACGAGTTTTGACGTCACATAGCCCGTGAAGCAACAATGGCAGCCCCCTACGGATGCAGTGTTTATGAAACAAATATACAATTAACGTAAAATAAAAGGTATAACAGCTTTTCTTGCCGTCTGCGCTGTTTTTCTCCTCGGTTTCCCTCAAACAAGCAAGGAGTAAGCACCTTTGGTGATAGAAATGATTGTAAATGAGCATACACCAATATGGTCCGACAATGTTTTCTTTAGCCCGCTGCATTTTGTAGGATTATATTCTGTTTTTCTCTCTAATGTTTAATTATTTTCATGCCAGAACACTAGCCTGCTATGCCAGGCCATGTAAACGGGCCAAACGTACCCATAATTCTTTGCATTCTGATGACGTTGCCGCCCATTTGGTCACATGTCTTAGCGATCTCTATAAGTTCTAGTATCTAATGAATAAGTACTAGTACTTAATGGAATAGATAAAAAAATAAGTACTAGTAGCATGAAAATGGATACTAGTACGATTAAATGTTAAAACGGCTTGCCATATACTTACAATCCAGTTCATTAGTTGTCACCTACAAAATCCAGTAAGCATCAAAACATTAAAAACTCGTCGTGAGTAGCGGCCTCCCGACGGCAGGCGACGCTGTGACGTCACGACTCCTCTGAACGTCACCAAAGCGCATGCGCCGGAGGAAGTGCTCAGGATTCGGTTTCCTGTGGCTTCATCTTGAACTAAAACACAACAAATTCATCCCGATATAATGGTCGCACCCGTTTAAAAACGTTTTATTTTGTTTCGCGTCTCAGCGTCATAAGGTATAAATGAATTCCTGGTCTTATACTAGCGTGTAATCTTGAGAAAGATGGATATTTCCACGCCACCAGAAGGTAACAGTGCGCTCGCGCGCGCGCGTGAGTGAGAGAACTGCAGCGCGAGCGCGAATGAACTGATATTATTATCAAAACGACACTAATATACACACACTTAACACATAAAATCAGCGTTTACCTGATGGTTAGTTTATATTGACTGCCTTGTGTGGGGTAGGATGGCAAATGGAGTAGCTAAATCGTTTGGCGTGTTTTCATTGAGTAATTTATAGCTATTACAGTAGGTGATCAACGATTCCAGTAAAAATACCATGTTTACTACAGTAAAACTGTGTACGCTTGGTATTATCCACTACTGTCATGTCAAAAAGATATGATAGAAAAGGAAAATGTCTTAATATTGTTTGAAAGAGATAAAAAAAAATTACATAAATATTTGTATCATTCATCATATTATTTAAAAATATGTATTTATTTTGTATATTGTATTTTTTGTGTTTATATGATATTTTTCCCATCAGATCAAGAGCTGCGAAATGTTATTGACAAACTGGCCCAGTTTGTTGCCCGAAATGGACCCGAGTTTGAGAAGATGACCATGGAAAAGCAGAAGGACAATCCCAAATTCTCATTTCTGTTCGGAGGGGAATACTTCGGCTACTACAAATACAAACTGGCCATCGAACAGCAGCAGCGTACGTATCGCATTCATGGAGTTATTTTAGTAGTATTTATATTTTGAAATGGCTTTTGTTTATATTTCAATAAACACGTTTTACATAATTTAATTTAACGACCCTGCTACTAACACAGGGCGTTGCTGATGGAAATGTACAGCTAGATTTGCCTGTTTAACAGCTGTATTGTGTTCATATATATTCGTCTTTAAGGTGTGCTTCTCTCCTTTATAGATTCTGGCAGTCATGATGATGAATATAAAATGGAAGGTATTTATTAGACCGATAATCAGAAATGTTTCATTTTGCCTGGTATATTTGGGGTTCTTCTGCATCATCAGTGCTTGAAATGTTTTGTTTTGTTTTTATTCAATTTGTCAAATTATGTTATTGCTTATGCTTTCTCAGTTATACATTAACGTGTGTAATGAGTTGAAACAGCTGCGAAACACTTTTGGTGGTGTTTGCCAAGCATATCTAGAGATTCAAACCAAGTGTTAAAGTTAAGCACGTAACTTTCCAGCACTGTTTTTTGCTTCATACATGATATGATGACTTTTGTTAAGCATTCTGGATAAATCTGAACTCAAACTTTGCTTTTAAGAAAGCCGAAAGCAAGCAGTTTTTCTCTTTGGGTTCTTTACTTGGCTTCTTCCCACCCCTCAGTTATTTGGAGTCTTCATATTCCCATTCTTTCCTTGGCTTAACCCTTAAATGCATGACTGTTTTGCCAAACATTCTTACATATTCGGGTATTTAGCGACCCGGATCTATATCTAACATGGATAGATCTATACCTGTCGCGATAATATATAAAACTCCTGATATTTGAGTAACGATTACAGAAGAATAAAATAAAACATATTTCGTTACCTTTTGGAGCTTGGAAGGGTTCAGTTTGAGCAGATGTTTTATACCATCATCACTGTCGTCGTCAGAACTCATTTCCTAGTACATTCAGCATTTCCCTCATATTCGCGATCTCACGCATATCCTCAAAACTCATTTTCAACGTCTTCAAAATAAAGCTTCCTTCACCAGATCCATCATCAAGTGACAGTGACACTAATATTTGATTGCGTTCAGTACTTGCTCTGCAGTAAATCGCTGAGCCATTTCAAGTTTTGCAGATTGTATATATATATATATATATATATATATATATATATATATATATATATATATATATATATATATATATATATATATATATATTATTGTTTCGTTTTCTGTCTGAGGTAAATATGAGTGAAACGTCACTTCATCATTGTGTATCTGACATTGCCACCTTGTGGAATAAAGGTGAATTGCACTCATTTCGTCATTATAGATTTATTTATTATTGTGCAGATAAAAAATGCGTACAATCTTACGCACATCGGGTCGTTAGCGACCCTATACAATTTTGACAAAAAACTAGTGGAAAAACAGGCATTCAATTATAATTTTATAATTTTCTTCTTGTTATATTGTTTAAAATGGATTGATTGAGGAATACTAAGAAGGTTGATGTCTAACTTTAAAAAATGAATGAGGAGGAGGTGAATGACATCTCGGGTCGCTAAAGACCCGAGGTATGCATTTAAGGGTTAAAATGTTTCTGTCTTCCCGTTTGTTCGAGTTTCTCATGTGACTATCTCCAGACATGGACAAATCAGAGGCCAGCATGAGTGATTTCCTGCATGTTTCTCTGATCTGAATGGCTTTGCGCTGGGAACGCCCATTCAAAAGAGAGCCACGCTTCCCAGTGTTCCCGCTCGCCCGCAGACGAGAGGTTTGTCGCTTGCAGTACAGTAGGAGTCATGCTGTTTTGCGTCTGCGTGCTCTTGTGATTCGCAGTGCTCTGTAATCCTCCGGGTAAAGAGGTCACTGACGTTCCTGCGGCGATGACGATGCTCGCGCCTCCGCCGATCCCGCCCACAACGCCGTCTGTGGAGGAGCTCGTCCAGCAGAGCCAGTGGAACCTACAGCAGCAGGAGCAACATCTGCTCAGCCTCAGACAGGTATGAGCTGGATATAAAACACACAGAGATATACATACACTGACCAGACATAACAGGGGAAGTGAATAACACTGATGATCTCTTCATCACGGCTCCTATTAGTGGGTGGGATATATTAGGCAGCAAGTGAACATTTTGTCCTCAGAGTTGATGTGTTAGAAGCAGGAAAAATGGGCAAGCGTAAAGATTTGAGCGAGTTTGATGAGGGCCAAATTGTGACGGCTAGACGACTTGATCAGAGCATCTCCAAAACTGAGCTCTTGTGGGCTGTTCCCGGTCTGCAGTGGTCAGTCTCTATCAAAAGTGCTCCAAGGAAGGAACTAGAGCTGCAACTAACAATTATTTTTTCTGTCGACTAATCTAACGATTATTTTTTCGATTAGTCGACTAATCTAACGATTATTTTTCCGGATTAATCTTATGAATCTTTTTTACTGATTATTGTATTTCAAAGAGGGTGGTGAATTTGTATATTATTTTAACATGAAATCAATGAATGATGACAATATTAATTGTATTTCAGGAAGGGTAGTGTACATAGTATGCCATTTTATAATGAAATATATGAACACAAGAAGCTTTTTAAACATAATATATAATGATACTATTCATCATAAAATGTATACAGAGTAGGGATGGGTCGCGATTTTCGAATATTCGATTAGTTATTTAATTATAGAATATCGAATAGTATGTGCGATTATCGTCCAAAAAAAATCCCCATGTTGTCGGTGCTGATGTGGTGCTGACGCGTTCATGTAACCAGAGGCGCTGCCAATAACGCTCCTAAAGCTGCCAGTAACGCTCCTAAAGCTGCCAGTCCGCTCTCAGGGTGTTTTATACTGGACACGTTTGCTGCAGTCCGAGTCTGATTGTTCCCTCCGCCTCCGCCTCCGCAGTGTTGGTCTGGTTTCACACTCAACTTGAACCCTGGTGCGTTTGCGTTCATCTTACGTCATCACAAACGTGCACGGGCGTGATAGAAAACAGAACGCGGGTCAATATATTGGGCTTTTTTCAATTAATTTGGTGCTATTATGTGCAGCTGAGTAAACGACACTTGGGTTTACCGTATGTGTGTCGCTTGAAAGCGGCTTTGCTGCTTGCAAACAGACTCTTTTGAGGAGACGGTGAATTCATTTGCTGCCCTGATTGCACTATGCGCGAATACACTGCAGGCTCGCTCTCGCGATCGTATCTCAGCTAAATCATCAACACTATCATCTCTTACGTGTATGTTATTGAACTAATGACATTGTAATCGGCTAAAACGCATGCGCTGGTTACTTTCTTCCACAACAAGTGCGCACCCGAGTGCTGTTTGCACATTCACGTGAATCACGGCTCAGCTCCGAGAGCAACCGAACTCCGGTTGTGTGTTCTCGGGTTCGGTACCTCAGTGCACACCAAGCTCTGTAGGTAAGCTTTCACATTAGCAATTTTTCATGCTAACCGTGCCCCATTCCGAACTAAAATGCCAAAGTAAAAACGCCCTGAGACAACAGAAGAATAACGTCTCACGCGCACGCTGTAGACTTGTGGCATTTATCAGGAAACTTGGGGCGATGTCACATTACAGTCATATGTTTCAGCATGTTACAATAATATGGCTTGAGTTGATATAGCCTATTCCCTAATGAATTAAACAGTTTGTTATCATACAGATTGAGAGTGTGAATGGTCTCTCTCCCTCTCCCTCTCCCCCTCTCTCTCTCTCTCTCTCTCTCTCTCTCTCTCTCTCTCTCTCTCTCTCTCTCTCTCTCTCTCTGTTTATGTGTGTAACCTATACATGCGTGCATGCGGGGGAGGAGTTGCGATTTTCGAATAAAAATTGAATAATTCCCAGCGATCTTCGAATATCATTTTTGCTTGAAATGCCCATCCCTAATACAGAGTAGGCCTAATTAGGAAAAGTTGTTTACTATAGTAGTTGAGTATGATTTACTTATTGATTTGTCAATAGTAAACGAAAATGCACTTGTATTTATCTGCAAAAGGTTCACATACAGGAGCTTTCAGCATAGTTTTAATATAGTATAACTAGTCGTCTATTTTGAAGATACATGTGCATAAACAACGACTAAAGCTGCCAGAAGTTTTTGCCCAAACTTCAAAGACACATTTAAATGATTAAAGCTAGAGGCATATTGTATTGTTGTTTGTCTTGTAATAAATTAAGACTGCCACAGTAATCATGCAAACTACCTATATACAGCATGTTATTATGCATATGTGTTTGGGACAGAGGGGAACCAGGTCGCATTAACAGGAGATATATGCAGCCCATAATAAATAAAAGCACGAGACGTACTGGGGTCGGAGAAGAACCCCGGAAAATGTGACCGTCTGTTGCAATACACACGCCACGGTTCAGCTGCGCGAGAGAACACTGGCAGCAGGGTTGCCAGGTTTTCACAACAAATCCCACCCATTCATTACTCAAAACTAGCCCAAAACAAGCCCAATCGCGTTTCGGGGAGGTTCTCTGGTAAACATCGCGTTCGGGGGGTTAAATATGTGTGTTTTTTTTGCAGGGCTGCCTGCTAAAATTCTCATTCCCGTGGCTAAATATCACATAGTTGGGATCGCTTCAACCCGCGGACATGAGACACAGCCCGCGGCAACAGTGTAGAAGTAGCCCAATTCCGCGGAAAAAAACGGGACTTGGCAACACTGACTGGCAGTGTGAAAGCTCCCGCTCTCCACGCGCACAGCTCCTGCTCTTCCACCGCGCGCAGTGTGAAACCGGCATTACAGAGCGAACAAAGCACAGTTTTATTTACAGTTTTATATTCTAGATCTTCTGTTCCATTCTAGAACGTAAATAATGTGCCGCCGACGCGTCGACGCATTTCACTCACGCGTCGTTGCAGCCCTAGAAGGAACAATGGTGACCCGCCCACAGGGTCATGGACGGCCGAGGCTCATTGATGCACGTGTGGAGCGAAGGCTGGCCCGTGTGGTCCGATCAAACAGACGAGCTACTGGAGCTCAAATTGCTTGAGAATTTAAAGGATTAGTTCACTTCAAAATGACCTCACCCCCCATCTATCCAAGATGTTCATGTCTTTCTTCAGTCGAAAAGAAATAAAGTTTTTTGAGGAAAACATTCCAGGATTTTCCTCCACGTAATTGACTTCAATGGCAACCAACGGTTGAAGGTCCAAATCAATGCACTTTCAAGGAAGGGCTTCAGAGGCTCTACACGATCCCAGACGAGGAATCGGGTCTGATCTAGACAAACCATCGGCCATTTTCTTAAAAAAAAAAAAAAAAATGAATATGCTTTTTAACTTCAAATGGTTAACTTTGGTGTTCTGCTTTTGCACGGCGTAGGGATGTCACAAGTATCGGTACTTCGGTACCAAGTCGGTACTGAAATTTTAAAAATGTAACGATACCAGCAGTAAGTTAGTGGTAGTACCGACTCCCGAGTATATCCGGTACCCGCAGCTGCGTTCAGTCGCTTCCGTGTTTATCTAAGCGCAGGGCTCCAGACTGTAGCCGAATATATACTAGTGTCTGTGAATATTAAAGTGCAAAATACTATTTATTATTACTCCTGCATGTTCTGCGTCTCTGTGTGAATGACAGACACACACACGTAAAGGTCCTTTCACACTGGATGCGATTTTGACACGCGAATAATTCGCGCAATGGTTTTATTTTTTGATCAGCCGTTTGTGTAATTAGTGCTTCCACACTGAACGTGAATGTGCTGCGGCGAAAAAACAATGTTTATTTTTTCCGTTTCGATGTCGATTTTTTTTTTTAACACTCGCTGCGACAGAAGAGGCTTAAACCAATCACATACAAGAAAACAAAGGTCACGAAATGTCCAGTTGATGTCATTAGCTATTCAATCAACATTAACCTTTGCCAGGTATCGCATTTCTCATGAGATTACAGCTGTACAGCTGCAGCTGTTTGCCCACTGTAGGCTACTAACAACCATAACTTAACCTTTTGAGTTAAAACTCGTTGATTTTTTTTCTAACCTAATTGTGTCCGCGACTATAGAAAGTGAATGTGTTTCCGTCAGTACGACTGTGGCACTTAAATGTTTACATTGTGACTCAACTGGAAACACAGCTGCTCCGGATCGATTGGTTCCTGAAGTGTGTGTGTGTCTCGTCAGATGCGCTGCTACTGTCTCTCTCTCGAGCTCCACAAATTGTCCCACGGACATTTGAAAGGAAGTGCGGAACCGGCCATGATAAAGTTTTAGCTCCTGTACAAGATTAGCATACTCCACTTCAGACTCTGTTCTTTAAGACTGGGTGCACCCAAAACATTCTTTTAAATAAAATGAAAAGTTTGTCTTCACTGAATGGTGAAGCGTCCGTGTTTTCTCAGCTGTCGCCGCAAATGTTTTGGAAAGCTGGAGCTCTGAAACGTTGCAAACTCGCGTCGCGGCTGATGTGAATGGTTTTGACGCGAACTATTCGCACACAAAATATTCGTTTTTCCGCTTTGCTTTTTCGTTTTTTCGCAAAAAAGGGGGAGTCAAGTCACCTTTGTCAAGTCAACTTTATTTATATAGCGCTTTTAACAATGCAGGTTGTTTCAAAGCAGCTTCACAGTGTTAAACAGGAAAATAATGCAGCATAATTTTTAGCCGTTTTGGAGAAAACGGTGATGTCATCAGTTCATTTCAATTATCATACAGTGACAGTGTGGGCTTTAGATCAGTAATTTAGTTCATATGGTTAATTTAGTTTAATTATTAGATTTATTTGGATATTAAGTTGAAAAATTTAGTGTCCCCAACTGAGCACGCCAAGCCAGAGGCGACAGTGGCAAGGAAACCAAAACCCCATCAGGTGACCTAATGGAGAAAAATAAACATTGGGAGAAACCAGGCTCAGTCGGGGGGGCAGTTCTCCTCTGGCCAATTCACAAACAGCGCATGATTATTATTCTGGCAACTTTATAGGTCAGAGGTCATAATAGATTGGAATATTCGAAAGATCGGTGGCAGCGCGCCGGGAGACGGGTTTATTGAGGATGACGTATCGATTTAACAATTATTAAAGTGCAATATTCTAACAATCGGAGTCAACACGCCGGAGACGGGTTTATTGAGGATGACGTATCGATTAAACAATTATTAAAATAGGAATATTTGAACGATCGGAGTCATCACGTCGGAGACTGGTTTATTGAGAATGACGTATCGATTAAACAATTATTAAAATAGGAATATTTGAACGATCGGAGTCATCACGTCGGAGACGGGTTTATTGAGGATGACGTATCGATTAAACAATTATTAAAATAGGAATATTTGAACGATCGGAGTCATCACGTCCGAGACGGGTTTATTGAGGATGACGTATCGATTAAACAATTATTAAAATAGGAATATTTGAACGATCGGAGTCATCACGTCCGAGACGGGTTTATTGAGGATGACGTATCGATTAAACAATTATTAAAATAGGAATATTTGAACGATCGGAGTCAACACGTCGGAGACGGGTTTATTGAGGATGCCGTGTCAATAAGGCAATTCCTGGGGGAGTCACTTCAGGGTCATGCGTTGGTCATGTCTGGGCGCAGGTCCACCATCTGATCTGGATACGGCCCGGATCCGGCTGACTGCAGTAAACCTCGGGATAAACAGAGAGACTAACATTAGCGTAGATGCCATTCTTCTGATGATGTAACGAGTACATCAGGTGTAATGGGAAGTGTTCCCGGTTCCAGCTGACCTAGTTAATGCAGCCTAACAATCATTTCATTGAAAAAGTGTTTTATGTGTTTTTAGTCTAGATTTAAACTGACAGAGTGTGTCTACTTCCTGAACAATGTTAGGAAGACTATTCCAGAGTTTAGGTGCTAAATAGGAAAAGGATCGTCCGCCTGCAGTTGATTTCGATATTCTCGGTATTATCAACTGGCTAGAGTTTAGATGCCGGCTTCACACCGCGGTGCAGAGTAGTGCGGGAGCAGTGCGGAGAGCGGGAGCATTCACACTGGTAGCGTTTGTCTTGCGCAGCTGAGCCTCTCCCGGCAGAGCGTTTGTTCCTCTAGCTCTGGTCATCTTAGTTTCAGTCCGCGATTCGCTTTCTTTGTTTTCTTCATTACAGTTAAAGTAACCTCTGCTTTTCGCCAGTCCCTCACAAGTTTCTCACTCACTCCAAACTTTCTTTCTGCTGCTCAATTACCGTTTTCAGCTGCATATTTTACTACCTGCAGTTTGTAATTTGCAGAATAGGATTTTCTTTTTGGGGGGCGTTTTATTTGTGTTCAGTCTTTCTCAGTTTAAGTTAATATTTCAGTGAACAGTTTTTTCTGTTTTCAGTAAATTTTTTCAGGGGTGGGCTACAGGAGCAGCTAGGGATGGAACGATTACCAGTTTCACGATAAACCACGATAAAATGTACTGACGGTTAGTAATATCGTTTAAAAATTAATGATCATTAAAACCGGGCGCGATTATCATGATTTTGAAAACTTGCGGTAAATCCTGTCCAGTCAGCATCAGTCTGGTGCAGGTGCAGCGCCAACGCTGTTTTTGAATGAGAAGAAATGGCAGAAGGCAGTGACAGCACTCGGGGGATTGTTCAGCCTCTAAAAGGACCAAATCTGAGGTGTGGTCATATTCTGGCTTTTACAAAAGTCCTGACACTCCAGAAGAGAGTCGCTGTAATAGGGGGAAACGCGTAAAATCTGTGAACGCAAGGCAAGTGGACTTTGACCTCAATACCAAAACTACGTCTGGTATTACTACCACTCACACTCGCCACTTTGAACTTATTATAGTCTTCTCAAAAGCGTTATAATTGCGTTGCGCATTTTAACCAACCACACGTGTCTCTAATAATCAGAGGCGTTCAGATGAGCCGGAGTTTTATTCAGAGCGCGCTCTCTCACTAAAATCTGCGTTCAAAACATGCGATGTAAGCAGGAGATTCACTCATCATACAGAGATCGACTGTTTTTGTTCTATTTCAGCAGCAAAAATAGTTTCAAACAAACACAGCAGAACCACAGCGCATCTGATATGACTGCCATAAAGTTGGCTTTACGTTCGAGATTCGCGAATTTAGGGACTGTCTCTAAAGTTGCATAAAAGATTGGTATACACGTTTCTAACTTCAATAGCATTTGAAGAGAATGACAGTCATAAAACTGAATGTAAAGTGTTCATCTATGTGTCAGGTATGATCCACACCTTTTGATATTTAATCAAATAAATTGTTAAATCATGAAAATATGGATGCATTATTTCAGTAGGATACTGTTTGGGCTCGTACACAAAATATGCTAGATATAAATGTGTCATAGCTGATGATGAGAATATGGATTGAGAATATATTTACAGAGATAATATTAGCGATTATATTTACACCAAATTATTATTTATGCGTTGCTATTGACGACCATTATAAGGAAGGAAATGCCACAGAATAGAATCTGTCTTAAAGTGCATAGAGCTGCTTGATTTATTTGTTGTTTGTTGATTTTCAAGTATAAAACTTGTTGAAATGTTTTAAGTGTGTGCATCTGTTCTTTTTGAACACATTCGTCTCATTTGAACAAAACCGTGATAATATTGATAACCGTGATAATTTGGGTCACTATAATCGTGATGTGAAATTTCCATACCGTTTCATCCCTAGGAGCAGCATAGAGCGCCCTCTCGCGGATGTAGACCTAGCTAAATGTTTATTCTTGTCAGTCAGTATGAATTAATTTTGATATATAAGTCGCAGGACCAGCCAACCTATGAAAAAAGTGCGACTTATAGTCCGGAATATATGGTAATAATAATACGTCTCTACTAATAATAATGACGTCAGAAAGGTCTGTGGAAGTACCTTGCGTCAAACGTATAATAAAATCTGCTATAGTTGAAAGCGGTGTTGTGTAATCGTGTGTGTTTGTGCTTTTAGGAGCAGGTGACGGCCGCCATCTCTCTGGCGATGGAGCAGCAGACGCAGAAGCTGGTGGCGGAGACACAGCTGGACATGAACGAGCTGGACAACCTCCTTCAGCCCATCATAGACACCTGCACGAAAGACGCCATCTCGGTACGAGCCCAGAATCTCACGCCTCACTCGCCACTGATCCCTCTGTCAGAGAAGTTATTTTTGGGTTATTTCTCTTTCTCAGGCTGGGAAGAACTGGATGTTTGGGAACGCCAAGACCCCGCAGCACTGCGAACTGATGTCGTCGCATCTCCGAAACCGCATCACCGCGGACGAGGCGCACTTCGAGCTCCGCCTGCATCTCATCTATCTCACCAACGACGTCCTGCATCACTGGTGAGACGCACAACTGGGGCGTTATAATGCATTTCAACGGCTGTTTCCATCCAACGTTTCGAATTTAACTTCGCATAAAACATTTGCGAAATAAAGCCGTTTCCATCCCATGTGTTCAAGAGAACAAAATATTCACTTCCTGCGAAACTGCCGCAATATCTGTAATAAATGGAAGTTGCTGCAGTCGGAGTTGATGCTGGTGTTTGGGAATGCAATCGTTTTGTGAGACTCTTCTGGAGGGAATTAAACCCAATCATTCTGATGATAGACTTTGGGTGCGTCTCAATCCGCTCCCTAGTTCACTAGTCAGGGCACTGATAAGGACACCAGTCGTATGGCTGACTCCCTGATCAGTGCCCTGACTACTGAACTAGGGAACAGATTGAGACGCACCCTTTGACTCGGGCATTTCAGAACCTCTGCGACGCCATTGGTCCACTGGTTAGTCCCGTTATCCAATCACAGTCTCTGTTGAGGCAAAGTCAAAGGAGTTTATTGTTGTGCCTCAATTAAGCACAAATGTGTTTTATGTACATTTTTAGAAATGAATGCGCATCTTGCCAATATCCCAAAAATGTGTAATAGATGTAAACAACTATTAATATACTATCATAGTATTATAGTTTTTATTCATATTTTGAATAAATTATATATTTGTATATGTTCCATTTAAATGTCATTTGTTTAGTTTAGTGTGTATTTAAATTATTTTCCATTTTTATTAGTTTTGTATTAAGTTATATTAATTTATTTCAGTCATTTGTATTACTTTACAATAACAATTAGACAGGTTGCCTTAGAAATAAATAATTATAAAATATTTCTTGTAATAAATCAAATATATTTTTTATTTTATCTGTTATCGTTTATTTTATTTCTATTAACTATATTTTAATAGCTTTAGTTATTAATAATAATAATAATAATAACAACAACACTTATCAGGGTTCATTTTTGATTATAAAATTGGGGTTTGGGTTTGCATGTTATTTAATTTAATGCTTTATTTTTTTTTACTAAATCTTAATTTTAACAAGTTTTCATCTACAAATGAAAACATAGTGTTGTTATATTCAGTTTTCACATTAGGAAAGCAAAAAAATGTCTCCCATTTTAGTTGTACATGCCAACTCAGTGTTTCATGGCGTTTTACTGTGGAAACTGTTGATTTCTCCACAGTCAGAGGAAGAATCAGAAGGATCTTTTGGCGGCTCTCCAGAAGGTGGTGGTTCCCATTTACTGCACCAGCTTCCTGGCTGTGGAGGAAGACAAGCAGCAGAAAATCACTCGGGTACGGTCGCCACGACTTTACACCCTTGTGTTTCTCACAGAGAGTCATGTGATGTGTTTGTTGGCTGTGAATGTGATGGCGTCAGTCTGACTTCTGACGAAAAGCACTTGTGTTTTAGCTGCTGCAGCTCTGGGAGAAGAACGGCTACTTTGATGACCTGACCATTCAGCAGCTCCAGAGTCCGGCGCTGGGCCTCGGGCAGTATCAGGTACAGCACCACTGAGAGCCGGCCAGAGCTCCCAGAGCTCATCTACAGCTGTTGGGGACACACTTACTACTTTTGTTATGTTTTAAATAGTGCTGGGGAAAAATAAATCGCATCTAAAATAAAAGTTTGTTTACATAATATATGTGTGTGTACTGTGTATAATTATTATGTGTATATTTATGTATACAAAGTCATATTTTTATTGAAAAAATATATTTATATACAAGATAAATTATATATACAGTATATACATGCAAATATTTGTGTGTTTATATATGCATAATAATTATACACAGTACACACATATATTATGTAAACACACACTTTTATTTTGGATGCGGTTAATCACAATTAACTTTTCCCCAGCACTTTTTTAAAATTAAAATAAAAACATATTTTAAAATGTCTGTATAGTTTTTGTTAATATTTTGAATCAGTTTTTATTTTTTATATATATTTTATTTTATTTTCATTATAATATTAGTTCTAGTATAATGTATTATTATTTTTATTATTAAAAATGTATTAGTTTAATTTAGTATAATTAAGTATTTTTTTATGTTTTAAAATTGACATGTCTGGATGGATTTTATTGATGTTTTGAATCAGTTGTTTTTCTACCTTTTAATTTTCGTTAGCTTTAGTAGTTTTAGTTTAGTATTTTTTTTTTTTAATTTACATTATCATTTTAGTTAAACATTAAATGTCCTTTTTAATATTTCTATTTTGAATCAGTTGTTATTTTTATATTTTAATATTCATAATTGTATTTTTATTAGTAATGTTATTGTGATTTTTGGACATTTTTAATAGTGTTTTTTTTATTTTTTGAATTCGTTTTTATTTTTACATTTTTTGGTTTTATTTAAATTTTACCAAGTTTTTTTTTAATAGTTTTTTTTGTATTTTTTAAATGTATATAGTTTTTATTGATATTTCGAAACCAGCTTTTATTTTTATATTTTCATTTTAACTTAAAGTTTTAGTAATTTTGTTGTGTTTTTCCCTTTCATTTTTTTATTGTTTTCATGTCTTTTTTTTAAATGTCTAGTTTTAATTGATATTTTGAATCAGGTTTTTTTATATTTTATTTTTTAAATTAATAAAATTGTATTTCAGTCTTAGTTTTTCAGGACATCAAGTAACCGCAAATGAAAATGAGCGAAATAAAGCTGAAATCAAATAATTATTTTTAGATTTTATTTCAGTTCAAGCTGATTTCATTTCAAGTTATGATGTGTTTTTTTTATAGTTTAGATTTCAATAACCCTGGCATTGCTCCTGTCAGACACGGTTGATGTGCTCATGATGTGTTTCTCATCGCGTGTGTCCAGGCGTCGCTCATCACGGAGTACGCGCAGGTGGTGCAGCCCATCCAGGTGGCCTTCCAGCAGCAGATCCAGGCGCTGAAGACCCAGCACGAGGAGTTCGTGAGCAATCTGAAGCAGCAGCAGACTGTGGCGGTGGCGGCAGCAGCGGCTGCGGTCGGTCAGCTGACGCCGGCCGACCCTGAAGTCAAGAGCCAAGCGCCCATGAGCTCTCAGCCTGGTAAACGCACACACATCACGTCATCACATACAGATACAGTCGCTTATGAAACATACACATTAAGAAATTAATACTTTAATCAGCAAGGACGCATTAAATCAATCAAAAGGGACACTGAAGACATTTAAGATGCTGCAAAAGATTTCAAACAAATGCTGAGAAAAATGTATCATTGTTTCCACAAAGATATGAAGCATCTCAACTTTGATAGTCATAAATGTTTCTTGAGCAGCAAATCATCATATTAGTAGGGCTGTAATCTCCCAGTCGATTAGTCGATTATTAGTAGATACGTTCTGGCTCGACCAAAATTTAGATTTTTTGCAGTTCATTTCATCAGTTTGGCACGTGACATCACTGTCAGAGCCGACAGACTCGTGTGTCAGACTCATTTCAGTCCAGAATAAAAATGTCAAAACCGATTTAATATACTGCAAATAGCCTACTAGTTTTTTATGTTTATTTATAATTCATTTAGGCAGACCACAAGGCTACCAAGTACCACGCACAGTGCAGCTAATTCATTTAACGGTTTTTTTTTTCCCCAAACGTCATTTTAGTCAAAAATGTCAGGACCTCAGTCGACCAAGATTTTCTTTGGTTGATTACAGCCCTACATATTAGAATGATTTCTGAAGGATCATGTGACTAAAGACTGCAGTAATGAAGCTGAAAATACAGCTTTGACATTACTTTTTTACAATATATTACAATAGAAAATAGCTATTATAAATTGTAATTAATATTTAACAATAATACAGTTTTTACTGTATTTATAGATAAATGTATAAATACTGTAATTTATAATTAAAGAGACTTAGAGACTGATTTTATGAAGCTTTTGATTAGTAGTTTATTTGTAAGTTTCACTTTCACATCACATGTATCTTTTGTTGTTGATTTGCTCTGATGACTTTATGGGTGGTCATGTGACGTCATTCCAAACTTCAGACTTGTTATAGAGACAGAGCGTATTTAGGCCACGCCCACACCGGGGGGGGGGGGGGGGGGGCAATCCAACGCTCTCCATTGACTTTGCATTGCGGGAGGCTGCCTCATTGTCATTTTTGGACTTATAACAAAAAACAGAACAATGTCTAAAAGCTGATATGTGACAAGGTGTACAGCAAACAAGCTAAAAAACACAGAAATAAGTTTTTATAAGCTGTCGACCCAAAAAAAACGAGCGCTTAAGAAGATAAAAGTGGATACAGGCAATACGAAGTGAACCTTCAGCAGGAAGAATGGGTAAATTTTGGGATCCTGACACTCAGTATGCCTCAATATGTCTGTGTTCAGTAAACATTTTGTCACTGTTAAGTCAAATATCCAAATGTCAGTTTTATATATTAGATTTCCTGTCGCTGATTACATTCCCCTCTAGTCGCCGTAGTTCTCAGTGTAATATAACGTGTCTCAATGGCCTGAATCCACTTTTTTATCCTTAAACGCTCGTTTTTTGGGTCAACAGCTTATAAAAAGTTCTGGGTTGTTTAGCTTGTTTGCTGTACACTTTGTCACATATCCGCTTTTATATATTGTTCAGTTTTTTGTTATAAATCCGAAATGACAAGGAGGCAGCCTCACGCAATACAAAGTCAATGGAGATGGTTTGATTGTTTTCCCCCCCGGTGGGCGTGGCCTTCTGATTATGACACGTTTCGATCTGTCTCTATATTCTAAGCCATGTGTGATGTCATACCTTGATTGCTTTCTTTTTGCCATTCTGAATCCCCGACCTCTGACATCATTCCGGACTTGACAGCCGTTCTTTTTATGATGTCATTGTTTACTTGCTGTGACATCATCCATAGTCTCTTTGCCCTGATGTCATTCTTGACTTGATGTGATGTCGTTCCTGCTGTTAATTATAATGTCATTCTTTTTCACGCTGTCATCAGGAGAAGTGAAGCCTCCATTGGCCGGTCCGCCACCCGCTGATTACGAAGCCGCTCAGACCCATCCCTCAGACTCGAACCCCTCGGCGTCGCCTGACATTCCTTCTTCTAAACCCGGCTGGTTCGAGTCGCAGCACAACATGCCGTCGTGGAACCCGCAACAGCCTGTGAGTGACACACTCTTTGCAGCTGTATATTAATACTAATATATTGCAAACTCTCCAACAGACACTTTATATTGTCGGCACCAGTGTTGGGGAAAGTTACTTTGAAAAGTAATGCATTACAATATTGCGTTACTCCCTTAAAAAGTAACTTACTTAGTTACTTTTTAAGAAAAGTAATGCGTTACGTTACTTTTGTGTTACTTTTTCTCACCTGAGCTGGGCTT
This sequence comes from Gobio occitaniae, assembly GCA_033150135.1. NCBI lineage: Eukaryota > Metazoa > Chordata > Actinopteri > Cypriniformes > Gobionidae > Gobio > Gobio occitaniae. Next base: position 195,667 of record JARQWZ010000615.1, read on the forward strand.
GTTTTTGTTTTTTTATAACAAAAAAGTTATATTTTTGTGCAACAGTAAAGACCTCTTCATACCAAAATTTAAATAATAAGCCCCAGGCTGAGGTTAAAATGCAGATTCACGCATGAACAGTAGAGGGCGCAGCTCTGCTGCCATTCTGGATAATCAACTCAACTCAACTCAATTTATTTTTATAGCACTTTCAAAGCCATTAAAATGGACCAAAGTGCTGTCCATAATTGGTAAAAACAGTAAAAGACACATATAAGACAATAAAATGCAAAGTCGTACCAACATCAAATAACAGCACAACAAAACACCAAGAAAAACATACAATTTCTCACAGTTTTCAGACCTAATCAAATGCCATAAGCTTGATAGAAAAGGTGAGTCTTCAAGTCTGTTTTAAAGATAACTATACTTGGTGAGGATTTAATATATAAGGGCAACACATTCCACAGAGCAGGAGCAGCGACAGAGAAAGCACGATCTCCACTTCGCCTCAAGCGAGACCGTGGAACAGTTAGCAGCATGCTCTGAGAGGAGCGCAGTTGGGGTTGGTAAGGGATCAACATGTCCTTTATGTACTGGGGAGCCTGGTCATGTAATGCTTTATAGACAAATATTAATACCTTGTACTGTATTCTGTATTTCACCGGTCACCAGTGAAGTGATATTAATGTAGGTGTTATGGGATCCCATTTTTTGTTTTTTGTTAAGATTCTCGCTGCAGCGTTTTGAACGTACTGCAGACGAGCAACGAGAAATTCATTCATGCCCAAATAAAGAGCATTACAATAATCCAGCCGTGACGAAACAAAGGCATGTAGAACAACCTCTAAGTCCTTATTTAAAAGGATGGATTTCAATTTCGACAGTTTCCTTAACTGAAAAAACTATGTTTTCACAACACTTTTAACTTGGCGGTCAAAGCTAAAGTCAGAATCGAAAATGACTCCTAGGTTCTTCACATGACTATGAAATTTTTTTGGCAATAACCCGTAATTCCCAACTAGCCCATTCCCAAGCTGTTTGTTCCCAAACATTATAAACTCAGTCTTATCGTCATTTAGTTGCAAAAAGTTTTGCGCTAACCATCCCTTTACATCAGTCAGGCACTTATAAAAATTAGTAAAAGAGGTATGACTATCACACTCCAAAGGAAAATACATTTGTAGGTCATCTGCGTAAAAGTGATAATTGACATTGTATTGCCTAAAGATTGACCCCAGGGGTAACTTGTAAAATGAAAACCGTGTCGGAGCAAGAATGGATCCCTGGGGAACACCCCAATAGATGGTCGCGGAAGCAGAAATATAGTTTTCAATTTTAACGGCGCATGTCCTGTCATGCAGGTAGGAGGAAAACCAGTCGAGGGCTACACCATTGATCCCTACATAATCTCTGAGGCGTTTTATTAATATCACATGATCTAAAGTATCAAAGGCTACACTTAAATCTAACATCATTAAGGCAACACTTTTCCCGGAATCAATGCTTAACAAAATATCGTTTGTAACCTTTAATAACGCTGATTCTGTACTATGTTTAGACCTAAATCCTGACTGAAAAATATCCATCATATTATTACCAATCAAGAAATCAACAAGTTGATTATGTACAACTTTCTCTAACATCTTATTTATAAAAGGCAGTTTAGAAATAGGCCTAAAAAATTTTAAATCCTTGGAATCCGAATTCACTTTTTTTAGAACTGGTTCAATAATAGCATGCTTAAACCCTGATGGTACAACACCATAAAATAAGCTACTGTTAATAATTGATAGAATACTTTGGCCAATAGTATCTACAACTTCTTTAAACAATCGTGACGGGAGAACATCATAAAGTGTGGTGGTCGGTTTTAAGTGCGAAACTATGTTTTCCAACTCAGTTAATGTAATAAGTTCGAATTTACTTAGACAGTGAGAGGGATTCATTATGTCGACTACAACATTCCCGATGGGCACAATATTCGAGCGGATATTATCAACCTTATCAATAAAAAACTTTAAAAAGCGCTCACATAGATCCTTGGATGGGGTAGGGAACATATTAATAGATGGACTCAGCACCTTATCTATGGTTGAAAACAACACCCTTGGGTTATTTGCATTGTGATATAATTCGCGAAAAATATGAAGATCTAGCGTCTTTGACAGCATTTTGATAGTTCAATAGAGACTCTCTAAGCATATCGTAAGATACTTGCAATTTATCTTTTAGCCACTTACGCTCAGCAAGCCGACAAACACGCCTCAAATTCCGAGTTACATCATTTAACCAAGGTTGTTTTTTAACTTTTTGACATCTCATAATGGTAGAATAGGAGGCAGGAGAAAGTTTTACAAATAAAAACAAAAAATCTAGTAATTTTCATAATCAAAGGTCAGCAGCAAGACATTGGTAAATTAAATATAAAGGTAGATTATGCATAAAAATAGTTGTTTTATTTAACATTTAATTATTGGAGGTTTGTATAGTACTCTGATTTTGCATTTGACTGATTTGAATCATTTTGAGGAGTACAGAATCTTTATTGTGCAAGTGAGATAAATAAATGCTCACATTTAGTCTAGAACTACAATAACCATCATGTTTACACACACACCTCTGCACTTATTTTTCTCAACATGGGTGCAGGAGAGCTGTCAGTCAAATTAATGTGAAAAAGTAACTCAGATATTTTGCTGTAAATTTGAAAAGTAATGCGTTTCTTTACTAGTTACTTGGAAAAAGTAATATTATTATTATTATGTAACTCAAGTTACTTGTAATGCGTTACCCCCAACACTGGTCGGCACGATATATCGTCCCATCTATAAAAATGAATATATTCTATGTCTCTGCCTCCAGCCGCCATTTGACCCCACTCAAGTCCCGCCCCCCTGCCCGCCCTGGAACAGCCACGAGGGCATGTGGAATGAGCAGCGAGACCCCAACTGGAGCGGCGGCCCTCGTGACGGCGGCCCCGGAGGCCCCTGGAGCGGCCAGAACGAGCCTCCGCCCTCCTGGAGCGGACAGTTCGACCAGCCGCCGTGGAGCAACCAGCCGGACCAGCCGCCGCCGTGGGGTCAAAGGGAGCCTCCGTTCCGCATGCAGCGCCCGCCGCATTTCCGCGGGCCCTTCCCTCCGCACCAGCAGCCGCCGCCGTTCAATCAGCCGCCACCGCCACCTCACAACTTCGGACGCTTCCCGCCCCGCTTCATGCAGGACGAGTTCCCCCCCCGGCATCACTTCGAACGGCCGCCGTATCCGCCCCACCGATTCGACTACCCACAGGGAGACTTCCCAGGAGGTGAGACTTTTTTTTTTTTCCCCACTTTTCTTCTTATACTGGATTGTAGAGGTGTAATGATACACAGAAGTCACGGATCAGTACGTACCTCGGTTTTGGTGTCACGGTTAATTTTTGTCTCATAACATCGGTTTCAACTAAAAATACTAAACCGTAAACAACCCTCTATAATGAGAGTAAATCTTCACTCTGGGCGACTAAATAATATCTATCATTAGCCATTGGCTAATAAATTCTTAGATTTTACTCTCCAATGGATGTGAGAGTACCAGTATTTGGCGTACCGTAAACTGCTGTTTTGGTTTTCTTTCTACGAAGTTTGTGGAGCGCGTCACACAAATGAATGGAAACTCAGCGTATAGGCTACTAGCAAGCAATGTTCCCTCTAAGCTGCGCGCGTGCGGCCGGGCAGAAAGAATAAAATGCTGAGCAGACGATAGACACAGATGCGAAATGAGGGAAGAAATCCATTTGATTGTAGTTTAAATGTTAGTATCGCTATAGTGTTAGAACTGGTGAATGCAGTTTACAGGTTTCATAGAGAGAATTATGTAACAGTAAGTCGTGTTTGCGGTCCGAGAGGCAACGAGAAACGCCAAGACGTTGAATAGAACGTCGTCATGTTTTAAAGAAGAGTGGCTTGATTAAGTGGTGGAAATAACGGATGACGGACACAGCACGGTAACAAAACAGACATTTACAGTTACACACCCACCATAAGTGTAGTGTGCAAACTTAAAACACCTCAGTAACACACATCAGTTTAAATAGATCTGTGTGTGGTTTGGGTTTCAGTAATGTTTGAATAAATGAGTTCACATGTTCCCTTGAACATATTTAGCTATTAGATCCATTTTTTTTTTTACAAAAATTGAAGCATTTCAACTGTTATAATATATCAGTTTAAATACTTCAATTAGTTTGTATATCATATTATAGGCTGTTATAATTATATTATATTGTAAGCCTATAAAAAAAAACTATGAAAACAATCTCAGTGTAACTGCTTAATTTTTTTTCATATTACATTATTATAAAGAATTTAACTGTTTTGGAGATTTTTAATAGTATTTCTCGGTAAGGAAAACGGCATTATAAAAAAAATCTCGTGCTTAAAATGTGCTTAATTTAGTGACTTCTGAAATAAATGTTTTTTTTTTTTAATATATCACTGTTACATCAAGGGTTAAATAAAATAGAAATGGCGTTAAAAGATATAGCTGCATGATGAAACCACATTTTGTGTGTGTTTACATATGCTGTACAGGTCTGGTATAAAGAATGTTTTTGCTCCGGTGACCAAAATGTCCGCCCAATAGAGAAAAGTGTTGCTCGGCGAGAAAAGAAATTAGAGGGAACATTGCTAGCAAGCTCTTGTGTGCATCTGATCTCTTGATTTGTGTTGGTGCGTGGATCGTCTCCTCTTCTGCGGCTCTTTTTCCTGTTGTGGCGGATGGCAAACAGCGTTGCATTTAGGGCTGAAACGATTAATCGAGTTACTCGATTAACTCGATTACAAAAATTCCTCGAGGCAAAAATTCTTCCTCGAAGCCTCGTTAAATTCCTATGATGCGCACTATACGCGCAGGATCTGATTCACACGGACCGCTGTTAAATGTTCAGGAAGCACACCATAGCGCGTGATACATTTTGAATTTAGTTTAGATTCTAGATGCCCAGAATCACTATAGTAACTGCATGTTTTACACAGTTTATGTAAGTTGATTACCGTTCTTATAGCTGCCACACACACACACACACACACACACACACACACACACACACGGCGCGCGCAAGCCCCGAAGCCAGATCGCTTTCACTTTCGTTCCTCATAAAGTTTGTCAAGTAAATGCTTTTAAAGCCTTGCCAGTTTGAACATTGAAGCGATTGTGCACTATTCAAAAACAACAATACGGAAAACTTAACCGTTCAGTGCTCAGCTTTTTTCTGTGACACGGAGAGTTGAGCCATGTCGCGTCTCTGACAACACGCGCGCCCTGAAGGCAGACCTCTTTTCACGTGAAGATCGCGCGCGGAGAGCAGCGCAGAAACGCAGTGTCAACGCTGTCCTGTGACTAAAGTAAAGTCACTAAAATACCGTAGAAACTCAACTTAACCGTTATAGGCATACATTTGAATACCTTTGAAGTAATTACAAACCACAGCTTCATAATGAATAGAGACGGAATGAGTAATTCACACAAACACAATCACTCTCTCAATAATGCATCCAAATAAATGTAATGTAGGTCTACTACTGTGTTAATGTATCTGTATCTGATGTACAACAAACATAAATCTGCCCCACAGACATCAATAACTGCTGAAAGTGAACTGTTTCCTTCAAGTATTTTAAAATCACAAAGAAATGCACTTTTTGCATTTGTTGGAAAAATTCCAACTTTAATAGTAGAAAATCAGTAACACACACGCATGCACCCTCCTCTCTCTCGCGCCAGTCAGACCAATCGTGGCAATGCATCACATATGCTTAAACTTTTATGTAGCCACGCAACAATAATTTCAGCATGCGTTCACTGTATACACCGGGACATGATGTTGTGACGCGATTTTTCGAACGGATGCTTCACCTAAAATGCACCGCTATGCAAGTGATGCAAGCCAAATGCAGCGCTCTATTGAAAATGAATGCATGTATGCCGTACCAAACTGCAATGAAGCCTCACGCACACGCGCGCACACACACACACACACACATGTCTGGTGCGCTATCCTTCTGGGGACTCACCATAGGCGTAATGGTTTTTATACTGTACAAACCGTATTTTCTATCCCCTTACACTGCCCCTGCCCCTAAACCTAACCCTCACAGGAGACATTCTGCATTTTTACATTTTCATAAAAACTCATTCTGAATGATTTATAAGCTTTTGTGCCCTTGGGGACCTCAATTTAGGTCCCCACGGTGACACGAGTCCCCATGAGTCTGTCTACAGTCAGGTTGAAGTCCCCACCAGGCTAGAAAAACATGTACACACACACACACACACACACACACACACACACACACACACACACACACACACACACACACACACACACACACAGGCTGCTAGGTTACCATAGCAAATAGGCTCTCCCCAGAAATGATATATTATTTGTTAGTAGCCTAATGGTAAATGCTGCAGGTGTCGAAATCTACATTAAAGATATTTACTTTGATGTCAGGGTTAGATTACAGCATGAAACCTGTTGTGCATATTAATAAATTGCTTTTCCTCTTCATTTTCGTTATGCATAATTTGTTTTGGCTGTTTAAAAACACAGATTTTTTATCTGATTAATCGATCGATTAAGTGCTAGATTAATCGATTACAAAAAGAATCGATAGCGGCAGCCCTAGTTGCATTACTGCGCGCGCCCCTTCTGGATTGGAGTGTAGATCGCCTGTGACTGACTGAATTCGTCGTCTGAACTGTGACATCCATACCGTGAAGGCGAATACATGTACCGTTTCACCTCTACTAGATTTACATTTATTCATCTAGAGGACACTCATCTAAAGTGGCTTAACAACAGAGCAATACAAGCGGTTCATCTTAAATTGGGCTAGTCTTCTTCCATTATTGTGACGTATATGAGCCAGTAACGGCTTCTGGAAGAAGAACAAATGTAGGGCGGGGCTTGATTGTGTCCATGGGGAATTAGTTGGTTGTGGTTTGCTATTGGTGGATCTCATGTGAGTGACAGGATGCCCCGCCCTTGCGCCAGTAAACACGTCATCACGTCATTTTGATTCAAGATTACTAGGCACAGAGTAATCGTTTTAAGCAGGCCTCAACTTTGCTTTGTTACACCCGATAATGTTTTTTCTCTTATCAGAGATCGGCCCGCCTCCCCATCACCACCCGAACCAGAGGATTCCCCCTCCAGGAATGTCTGATCCTCCTCCGTGGGGCGGAAACCAGCATCCTGAATTCGGACCGCCTCCTCACGGCTTCAACGGCCAGGCGCCCCACATGCGACGGCAAACCCCGGCTCACGTCAGTCAGGACGACCCCAGCCTGGTCCCCAACGTGCCCTACTTCGACCTGCCGGCGGGACTCATGGCGCCGCTTGTTAAGGTTATTTCACATTTGATTCCAAATGGGAAAATTGAAGTTAGTTCTTGTCCTAAACATGATTCTTTATCTTTAATAATAGCTTGAAGATCACGACTATAAGCCTCTGGACCCCAAAGACATCCGTCTGCCGCCGCCAATGCCCCCGAGTGACCGTCTGCTGGCCGCAGTGGAGGCGTTTTACAGCCCGCCGTCTCACGACCGGCCCAGAAACAGGTGACGCAAACACAACCGCTATGTGTTGTTGTTTTCATTTATTACTTCAATTGAAATGACATGAAAACTATGATTTTTCCAGTGAGGGTTGGGAGCAGAACGGTCTGTATGAGTTCTTCCGGGCCAAAATGAGAGCCAGGCGGAAGAAGGATCAAGACAAACGCAACAGGTGGGAAATAAATGAACTGTTTCAATGTATTCTGTGCACATAAGTGTTATCATTCACAAGAACTAAAACTATTTAAAGCATATTCGTTAATTTAAATTAAACCGAAATATGAATATCAGATGGACAAACTAACTAAAGAAAATTATAAAGGTTGTCTTTGCCATCTAACTGAAATAAAATAAGTTTGAGTCCAAATACTAAAATTACTAAAAGTAAAATTAGACTAAAACCGAGAAAACCTAAATATAATTATAAAAACAAAAAAAAAATTGAATACACAACAACATAAATAAATTACAATTAAAGCTAAAAATTTAAAAATAAAAACGAATTAAAGTTCAATAAAACATACAAAAACTATATAAAATAAACTAAAAACATCAAATTTAGAAAAACTATAAAAAAATAAACAATAATTCAAAATATTATTTAAATACTATATTTACAAAAATTATTATTACTAAACCTGAAATAAACATGAATGAAAAACTAAATATAAATTAAAAAATTAATTAAAATGCACAACAATATTAGTAAAACTACAATTAACATGAAAATATAAAAATAAAGCATATTTATATTATAATATTATAATCAAATTACTAAGACTAAAATTGAGTTAAAAAACAATATAAAAAAACGATTAAAAACATTACAAGAACAACACTGTTAGTAAAACTAAAATTAAAATGAAAGCTTGAATATATTAGAATATAAATGTATTACTATAGATATATATAGAAATGCTTCAAAATACTAGAATACACAATTACTAAACCAAAATAAATATGAAAGAATAAACAAAAACGCATTACAATGATTAAACTGAAAGTTAAAATTCTAAATATTAAATACTATAATAGTATATTAAAACTGAGATAAAATAAACTAAATATAATTTTTTTTTTTCAAAATGACAACACAATATTAATAAAACTGATATTAAATTGACGTAAACCAAAAATAAAACCTAAATCAATATAATAATAATAATACAAGAGTATATAAATAATTCTAAAATAACTCATAATTCCGATGTGACCTAAACAAAAGTGATTCCCATTGTTTCCTCACTGGTTTCCTTTCATGTGGTGATTTTGTTTTTTTGTGGCAGCACCCGAGGGAGTCCCTCCTCCCGCAGTCGGTCGCACAGCCGAGGACGATCCACCTCGCGCTCCAGCTCCAGGTCTTCAAAATCCTCTCGCTCCAGATCCCGATCCAGATCCCGCTCCCGTTCTCGCTCCTACTCCAGATCTCGCTCGGGGTATAGTGAAAGCATCTGCTTTGACGTTTCAACCGTTTTTTTCTTTAGTTACAGAAAGTTTTTGAAACAACTGTTTTTACAACTTTCCCCTGTAGGAGCAGGAGTCGCTCCAGATCCAGGTCCCGAAGTCGCTCCCGCTCCAGATCTCGCTCCAAGTCACGATCTCCAGACAAGCGTCGCCCGCCTGCGAAATCCCGCAGTCCGACACCACCGTGAGTTACCCAAATCCAGTTTGCATTTAATTGCTTTTTTGTGATCAATATTGATTTAGCATGCCGTTGACATGGAATACTGTCTCTCCGCAGCTCCACATCTGGGCTGGGTTCAGCTCCTGCCGCGGTCCCCATCGACCTCAGACTGGGCGAAGAAAACAAGGGCCATCAGATGCTCATGAAGATGGGTAAGTGATCCAGAAGGCTGCGTATGAACAGATCCCTCCGCTGATGCAGCGCTGAATGTTGTCCTGTTCGTTCTGCAGGCTGGAGCGGGTCAGGAGGTCTTGGTGTTAAAGAACAGGGCATTCAAGATCCCATTAAAGGAGGAGACATCCGGGACAAGTGGGACCAGTATAAAGGAGTGGGGGTCGCGCTGGATGACCCGTACGTGAACTACAGGAGAAACAAAAGCTACAATTTTGTTGCAAGGATGAAAGCACGAGAAAAAGGTATTTGTGTTTTTAAGGTGGAGATGGAAGGTTTAAAAGGGGTCCTATTATGATTATTTTTTTTAAATCTTTCTTTAGTGTGCGATGTTGCTGTTTGAGCCCCATTATAGCCCCGTTTCCACCGAAATTACCAGGAACTTTTTTCCCCCCAGACCTGCTACAGTCTGCGTTTCCACTGCGGTTTAAAATACTGTGAAGATTAGGCAAATTAGTCCGGTGACGTATGACTGCGCGCGACTGAGATTCAAGCTGTGCTGCTTTTGCTGGTTATGTATTGGTTTACTAACGAGGTAATTAACAAAACTGCGGAAAAGAGACAAGCACCGATACTAAAGCTTATTCTGAAAGCTCGTAAAGCTAGATTTAAAATAAGACAACGTGTGTTATTATCAGCTATTACGGATATTGACCGTGAGATGGCTGAGACGAACGCGCGCCATCAGACAGAAAGAGCAAGACTGATATTTACTGAACGCAGAACGAACCTCGCAAAAGACTTTTAAAAATGTCGGTTGACATTAAACGCTGTGTGAGTTCAACAAATCAGCATGTTCAGTGCCCGAAAGTTCCTGAACTTTGAAAAAGTACTATCTCGTGACCAGGGACTTACGGAGGGGGAAATCTTTACCCGGAACTTCATTTAGACCCTGGTTCCTGCGGTCGAAACGCACGAGTACCACCCCAAAGTTCCTGGGGAAAATTCCTGCTGTGGAAACGCGGCTTATCAGTGTGACGGTTTCTGAACTCCCTGAAGCGCCTCCATTTTAAGACGCGCTTCCACCGCGGGAACTTTTCCCAGGAACTAGGGACTTTGGGATGGGTACTCGGGTGTGTTTCGACCGCAGGAGCCAGGGTCTAAATGAAGTTCAAAACCCAGGTAATTTCAGTGGAAATGGGGCTTCAGTCTTGAGTTTTTTCCAACACGTCTCAAAATTCCTTATTTAAATAATTCATGCACAGAATAAAGGGGCGGGGCCTGGTTGAGTTGTTGAAACTGGCGGTTATGGTAAGCTATGGTCAACTATAACCCTGAGGGACGCCCCAAAGAAATGAAGTTCGAAATATGACCCAGACATTTTATTGAGAGGTTTTGTGAGATTCGACCTCATACATTTCTCCTAAAAGCAAGAACTAAAGTGGCCCTCAACTATAACCCTGAGGGACGCCCCAAAGAAATGAAGTTCGAAATATGACCCAGACATTTTATTGAGAGGTTTTGTGAGATTCGACCTCATACATTTCTCCTAAAAGCAAGAACTAAAGTGGCCCTCAACTATAACCCTGAGGGACGCCCCAAAGAAATGAAGTTCGAAATATGACCTAGACATTTTATTAAGGGGTTTTGTGAGATTCGTCCTCATACATTTCTCTAAAAACAAGAACAAAAGTGGCCTTTGCAGGGTACCCGCGGGATCTTAAAAAGTCTTAAATGTCTTTAAATTCAAAATCAAAATTTTAAGGCCTTAAAAGTCTTAAATTCGCTTAAGTATTGAGTTCTAGGTCTTAAATAATTTTAAACGGGTCTTAATTTTCCTACGTCCATGTAACGATATGTGTGTGTTCTATTTTTTTACGGTCTATGGTGTGACTGTGTGTGTGTGTTGTTAGTTCGTTTTTTCGCTAGTGAGAGACCAACATGCATCTTCTTTAGCAGCCAATCAGCTTTCGTGTTATTGGCGCGGGTCTCTCTCGGATGTACGTACCACAGACACATCAAACGGATTTTATTTTTCAGCTTCAGTTCTCCAGTTCTTCCAGTTCACGCGATCATGAAAGCAAAGGCGAATCTTTCTCACCTGCCATCTCGTATAATGACCAAATAAAAGTTTGATATGCCCGATAGCACTAAACAAAGAGTTTAAAAAGCGATGGAAACCCCGAACTCATTCGCTACTGACACACGGACTGATGTCAGACTGGCCGCGGATTCTGCACGCGTTTGCCGCCTGTCAGCGCTCGCGCGAGTGTACCGAATCTAGGCACATTCATACATATCCATATCTGGGCTCATTACTGTAGCAATCCAATATAGCCTAGCCTATACCCACCCCTGCCTGTGTCGTTAGTATAACAGCAACAACGGGAAAAAACAAACAGTAGCCTACCTAAACATAAAGCACTGTTTGTATCTGTATATTTAAGTTGTATTTATTTGTCCTATTGTCAAACAAGATTCATGCATTTTGTTTGTTTTATTGCCATGTGTGACTATTGTGCATCTAATATAATGATATGGTAAATGTGGCATCCTAATAATGAAAAAAAACATGCACATTTCTGAAAATGACCACCACAAAACCAGTAATTTTGATCTCACAAAAAAATGTACATTATACATACACACACACACTACCGGTCAAAAGTTTGAGAACGGTTCGATTTTTTAAAAATGTTTTTTAAAGAAGTCTCTCCTGCTCACCGAGGCTGCATTTATTTGATCCAAAATACAGCAAAACAGTATTATTGTGAATTTTTTTTTTTTTTTTTTTTTTTTTACAATTTAAAATAACTTTTATATTTCAATATATATCTTAAAATATAATTTATTTATTTATTTATTTATAATTTATTACTGTGATTCAAAGCTGAATTTTCAGCATCATTGCTCCAGACTTTAGAGTCACATAATCCTTCAGAAATCTTTTTTTTATCCATCAAAGAATCCAAAAAAAATGTTTTACACAACTGTGTTCAACACTGATAATAATCATAAATGTTTGTTGATCATCAGATCCTCATATGAGAATGATTAGTGATTTAGTGAAGGATCATGTGACACTGAAGACTGGAGTAATAAATGACACTTTACTATATATTCACATAGAAAATAGTCACAACAGAACGGTCACAATATTACAGCTTTTTGTATTTTTAATAACATAAATGCAGCATTGGTGAGCAGAATTTAAAAACATTAAAAAATCTTACCGTTCTCAGACTTTTGACCGGTAGTGTGTTTACATTAATCCTGGTGGGATTGAGCTATGAGGAAGTGCAAGATTACTAATACTTTGTTCAATTTGAATAAATTAATTTTGCAAGTAATTTTGTGATTCTGCATTTTCCTTTGTACGTTTTTTTCTTTTTAATTGTGTGATATAGGTCTTAAATTTAATTCATAATGGTCTTGAAAAGGTCTTAAAGAGTCTTAAATTTGACTTGGTGAAACCTGCAGATACCCTGCTTTGGGGTGGTACTCGGGTGTGTTTCGACCGCAGGAGCCAGGGTCTAAATGAAGTTCTGGGTAAAAATGTCCCCCTCAAAACGGCCCTGCTCGCAAGGTAGTACTTTTTCAAAGTTCAGGAACTTTCAGGGCTGGGACATAGGCGCTGAACATGCTGATTGGTTGAGCTCACCCAGCATTTTATTTCAACCTAAAAGGCAGTAGTGGTATGTGCAGTAAGAGTTGCTTGCTATTCAAATCAACAATGGAGTTCAAAAAATACGACCGATGGACCGACAACGAGGTTCAGGCTTTATTAAGTGTATTTGCGGAGGACGAAATCCAGTGGGCTCTGGAAAGTCGCGTGCAGTCCTACGTCACCGGACTAATCTTCGCGGTACTTAAGGCCGCGATGGAAACGCAAACAGCAACAGGTCTAGGGGAATAAAGTTCCTGGGACAAATTGTTCCGGGTAATTTCGGTGGAAATGGGGCTTCGGTTTAGATTTTTTTCCAACACGTCTCAATATTCCTTATTTAAATATTTCATGCACAGAATAAAGAGTTGTTTAAACTGGCGGTTATGGTAAGGAGCGGGACATTTCCCAAACACGCTGGAAGCGCTTGACCAATCACAACACATCCCTCCAGCCGACCAATCAGAGCACATTGTGCTTTTCAGAAGGAGGGGCTTCATAGAGACAGGAACTAAACTGAGCGTTACTGACAGACTGGGAATAGAGGAGCCGCAATAATGGAGAATATGAGGAAATGATTAACATCCAAGCAGGAAAACCTGCTCTAGTAAAAAAACTAAATCAAGATTTTGGAATAGGTTCATAATAGGTCCCCTTTTACGTTAGCAAATGGCTGTTTGCCAAGTCAAGCATGACTGTTATTGATGCTAATACTTATGGTAGGGGTTTGATCAAACCATTAACCCTAAGTATTACACTTGAACAGTTGTATATTTTATAATTCTGACCAAATATGAATGTGTTTGTCTTTTTCGTCCTCAGTAAGCAGAGACCCACAGGAGCCCTCCAGCACAGAGTGATCACCGTCACACATGGTCCGTTTTTTTTACTGTAGATGTCATAAAGCTGCTTTTCACATTTGTTTGGATGTTTTATCTCACCCTCAGTTCATTTTTGTAGTAAAATGTATCAAAGCTTCATATTGCTGGAAATGGAAATGTCAGCATCATCACAACCCTTTCGTTTGGTTAATCTGAGACTGTGTACAAGCAAAATAAAGACATTTTTAAAAAGGCATGGTGTTTATGTAAACTATTGAATGAATGTGAAGCACGATGAACAGGTAATAAAAATAGCTGTTTTATTAGGCACATGTTATTGCATTAACAATGATTGAAAAGCTTTGGCTGTTTACGATATATGGATGATGCATCCAAAACATTGATCTGTTCATTTACATGCAATTATAGTCCTGCATTTCCTGTAGAACTTCCTCTAGAGCTTCTTCAATACTTAGTTTGGGTGGCCTGTGAGCGCGGATGAACTACAGGAAAAAAATATATATTCCTGTTAGCAAACATGAAAGACATTACAATAGAAAATGTCTTCTAAATGATTGTCAGGGTAGATGCCATATTTAATTTGATGCACTTTTAATTAAAGAAATATATTAGTGTTTTATAGGCTAAATGATAATTCTATTCATCAGTCGAGTGAAATCTAAGGGCGACTCATTGCAGTAAAATGTGTCCTTGCCTCTTTAGTATCTTGTAGTGTGGTGTATTTGTAGTCAGCAGGCTCCAGGGAGTCGAGCACTGATTTGTAATGGCGTCTGGTGGAGTCGATGAACGATCTTGTGAGGGCCAACTGCTGCCGCAACATGTCGTTCAGAGCAAACATGGCAGGACTATATGCTGTCAAACCTGTTGGCATGGGAGATGATGAGCTATTTACACTCCTGTACGAGAGAAAGGTTTACACAGTACCTGAAATGTTCTTATTCTTTATAATAACCACTTGAGATGTTCATGTTTTTTAGGTTCACGTTTATAAGTGTGTAGTTTGTATCGTATACTCACTCTCTATGGCTTCAGCGCTGACTGTGTGTCTGGCTATTGGAGTGGGGTCCACATACGTCATGCCCAGTGACGGACCAGCGGCTGCCATGCCTGCAAAATGGCCGACATAAACAAAGGTGGATCTCTCAAAAACACTTTTTTAAATTAAGGTGATGGGAATTTGGGAGGAAAAATGTGATTAAATGTCATGAAAATAGTGTCACAATCCAAAAACGATTCTTTATAGGGCATGAGCACTGATGGCGCGAATTTATTTTGATTTTGAAATAAAATATGACCTAAGCGTGTTCTTGACAGGTTTTATAAGATTTGTCCTCATACATTTCTCCAAAAACATGAACAAAAGTGGCCCTCAACTATAACTCTGAGGGACGCCCCAAAGAAATGAAGTTAGAAATATGACCTAGACATTTTATTGAGGGGTTTTGTGAGATTCGACCTCATAAATTTCTCTAAAAACAAGAACAAAAGTGGCCCTCAGCTATAACCCTGAGGGACGCCCCAAAGAAATGAAGTTTGAAATATGACCTAGACATTTTATTGAGGGGTTTTGTGAGATTCGTCCTCATACATTTCTCTAAAAACAAAAATAAAAGTGGCCCTCAACTATAACCCTGAGGGACGCCCCAGAGAAATGAAGTTCGAAATATGACCTAGACATTTTATTGAGGGGTTTTGTGAGATTCGTCCTCATACATTTCTCCAAAAACAAGAACAAAAGTGGCCCTCAACTGTAACCCTGAGGGACGCCCCAAAGAAAAGTTTGAAATATGAACTAGACATTTTATTGAGGGGTTTCGTGAGATTAGTCCTCATACATTTCTCC
The DNA here is from genome assembly GCA_033150135.1 of Gobio occitaniae. Classification (NCBI taxonomy): domain Eukaryota; kingdom Metazoa; phylum Chordata; class Actinopteri; order Cypriniformes; family Gobionidae; genus Gobio; species Gobio occitaniae. The sequence continues at coordinate 211,392 of JARQWZ010000615.1, forward strand.
AAAAACAAGAACAAAAGTGTCCCTCAACTATAACCTAACCATGAGGGACGCCCCAAAGAAAAGTTTGAAATATGACCTAGACATTTTTATTGAGGGGTTTCGTGAGATTCATCCTCATATATTTCTCCAAAAACAAGAACAAAAGTGGCCCTCAACTATAACCCTGAGGGATCCCCCCCCAAAAAAAGTTTGAAATATGACCTAGACATTTTTATTGAGGGGTTTCGTGAGATTAGTCCTCATACATTTCTCCAAAAACAAGAACAAAAGTGGCCCTCAACTATAACCCTGAGGGACGCCCCAGAGAAAAGTTTGAAATATGAACTAGACATTTTATTGAGGGGTTTCGTGAGATTAGTCCTCATACATTTCTCCAAAAACAACAAAAGTGGCCCTGAACTATAACTCTTGAGGGACGCGCCAAAGAAACAGTGCTCACGGAACAGAATACAAAAACCTACCAGAAGACGACATGTAGGCAAATCCGTCCATCTGTGTCTGTACCGCAACCTCCTTTACGTGACGGTCAGGACTGGGGCCGCGGGTGATTGTGGCATTGGATGAGCTAGACCTCGAGGGAGAGCGTGAATGGCGACTGGATGACAGTGATGATTGTGATAACGTGTGTTCATCATCACTGTCGTCAACCTGGGATTTGTACGAGCTGTACTGGGCCTCGCTGACCAATGAGGCATCTTTGGCTTCATCTGTGAGATGTTCTGAGATCTCACTGGCACTTGTTGGCGTCTCGGATGGGATTTCACTCTCAAAATCACTTTCGTAGGCTGCTGAGGCTTCTCCCGGTGGGGGTGGCGAAGCGACCTTTGAGATGTCATTGGGTGCCCTCTTGTTCTGGTCTTTTTTTCTGACTTGTGTTTCTTTCTGTGATTTTAAAAATTATTTGTTAACATAAATCGTTTTTTAAAAAAGCATGTTAGACATTCAACAAACCTTTTCTTGTGATATTTCAGCTGCTGCAAAAGGCATAGGGGCGAGATCATCCAGTGTCATTACGTTGAGTTTAAAATCTGTGTGTAAAGACAAAGACTGGGTTTCAACATTCATTTTTGGGCGTACAAAAATGTTAAATTAACAGGTGTTTTACCATCCAATACTGCACTCCTCTCGCTCAGAGTGTCATCAGAGTCAGGTGCCGCATTAACAGGAAAGAGATCATCCAAAGACCGGATCTCACTGTGTTCAATTTCAGAGGACACCGAGCGCTCAGTGAACCGGACCAAGCGTGACTCAGGCCTGCTGGGGGAAGGAGAAGGACTTCTATGGTTGAGAGCTTTGGGTCTTTCAGGGGTTGCCGAAGGTATGGTGGGCTTTTCACTGCTCTTCTTGTACAACTGAAAGAAAGAAAGAAAGAAAGTCATACATGTTTGGAACGACATGAGGGTGAGTAAAATTCAACTAACCCTTCAACTGGGTCAATACCTTTTTAACTGGTTGAGGACTCTTCTGCCTCGCTGCATTTAGCAAGGAACTCTCTGATAGGCTAAAAGAATCTCCTAGAAGCCTTCGCATGTCCTGTTCATCGCTGTCTAAACTGACTCTCCTTCCTTTATATTCCTCCAGACCAGACGGTCTCTCAGGAACCTCTTGCTCTTGAGGCGCGGACACCGCCTTCTTAAGAAAGCGACTTCCTGTCATGCTCAGGTCGCTGCTGGACTGGACAGATAAACGGGTCTCCTGTGGTTCTGAGAGGTGTGTATGTTTCTGGTTTCTGATGCGGTTCTCGATGAGCGCTAGTCTACTCAAAGCTGTGCTTTGTGAACTACGCTGAGGTATGAACTCGTCCATTCCTGCAGTTGTTCCACTAGGAGTGGATGACAGTCTGTCACCTGTGGCATCTTTAGAGGTCTTCTTCAGAAATCGACTACCGCCACCTATATTGAAACTCTTTGCATGGTCCTGGCTTTCACTCTGTGGTGGTGGGATGTCACTGAGGTCATGAAATTGGGTCTGTCTGGCCAGTGACGTAAATTTTGCAGAGTTTTCCTGGATAAACAAGAACATTTCATGCTAAGAACAACAGGTACTTTAACACTAACACACCAGAAACATTGACAAAAAGTGAGTCAAAAATACAACCAGCAGGCAATTTATGTTGAGTTTCAAATCAGAGAATCGCCATGTGTCCAAATGAACACAATCAATAAGAATTCCTTCATGAGGAGGTATGCAATATAGCATATAAACAAACAAAATGTAATAAAAATATAAAATACCCAAACCCCAGAACACATAGAAAGACATTAAAGGGTTAGTTCACCCAAAAATGAAAATTGTCATTAATTACTCACCCTCATGTCGTTCGAATATTCGGAACACAAATGAAGATATTTTTGTTGAAAGCTGATGGCTGAGAAAGGCTTCAGATAGGCCTCCATTGGCATTCAGTACATTTACACTCACAAGACCCATAAAAGGCACTTAAAACGTTGTTACAAAGTCCATCTCACGTGGACGCCCCAGATCCGGCGCTCGGACACATGACCCAGAAGCGATTTGTTTACAAGCAGAGGAAGACGCGCGTGTCTAAGCTGTTGAATTCTACATTGATCGTGCTTTAGGTCTCGGCGTAGTTCTCATAATGGGGCTTAAGTGTGCATTTCATGGATTCCCGAAAGCTGGCGCTACGTCATATTCTCGCGCATGCGTCGTGGAGGCACACACGGAAGGCAAGAACAAGCTGGATAAAGGTGTTATTTTGATTTTTTTTTGCGCACAAAAACTATTGTCGTCGCATCGTAAAATTATTGTAGAGTCACTGTGGTGAGATGGACTTTGTAACAACGTTTTAAGTGCCTTTTATGGGTCTTGTGAGTGTAAATGGTTTTCGGAACAGCCAGCAATTTATTAAAAGACATCTCACTGTTTTATAAGGTCTCAAAAGCTCAGCTAAATACAAACTGAACTAAATACAAAGCATAAATGCTTTATGTCAACAATAAAATCTTGAAATCAACCCTAAAAGGAATTAGGTAACCAATGTAAAGAAGCTAAAACGTGTAATTTGATTAAATTACTTTGTTCGTGTCAATAGTCTGGCCACGATATTCTGTACTGATGTATGGTGATTTAAAGAAGAAAACAAGGCATTACAATAAGACATTTTAATTGCTGATTATTCTTAACTGTAATAAAAAGCAGCAAAAACGTGCTCTTTTATTTTAATAAAAAGAGAAAAGACATTTAATAAAGGGATGCATCCAAAGAAAAAAATAATGACCAATAATTATCATAATTGACGTCAGCTGAAAAGGGAAAGTTGTGTCAGTGACGTAGAAAGTTATTCTTTGAGAAAGATTACGTGATGAATGGACTCGAGAAACGTGCATTAAAGGATTAGTTCACTTTTAAATAAACTTTTGCTGATAATTTACTCACCCCCATGTCATCCAAGATGTCCATGTCTTTCTTTCTGCAGTCGAAAAGAAATTAAGGTTTTGGATGAAAACAGTCCAGGGGTTTCCTCCATATAATGGACTTCAATGGGCTCCAAATGGTTCAAGGTCCAAATGACAGTTTCAGTGCAGCTTCAAAGGGCTTTAAACGACACCAGATGATGAATAAGGGTCTTATCTAGCGAAACCATCAGTTTCTGCGAGAAACCGAGCAGTATTTATGCTATTATTTTACCTCTTATCAGACGAACGCGATCATCTCTGTGCTCCGCCATAACTTCCGCTAAGTGAGGTCAAATTAGATCGTGGTCATAGATGTATACGTAGATGCCTGATTAGCGACTGCACGGATTAGTAGAATGAAACATCTACTATCGATATATCTATGACCACGATCTAATTTGACCTCACTTGCCGGAAGTTATGGCGGAGCTCAGAGATGATCGCCTTCGTCTGTTAAGAGGTAAAATAATAGCATAAATACTGCTCGGTTTCTCGCAGAAACTGATGGTTTCGCTAGATAAGACCCTTATCCATCGTCTGGTATCATTTAAAGCCCTTTGAAGCTGCACTGAAACTGTCATTTGGACCTTGAACCGTTTGGAGCCCATTGAAGTCCATTATATGGAGGAAACCCCTGGACTGTTTTCATCCAAAACCTTAATTTCTTTTCGACTGCAGAAAGAAAGACATGGACATCTTGGATGACATGGGGGTGAGTAAATTATCAGCAAAAGTTTATTTAAAAGTGAACTAATCCTTTAAAAAAGCTAAATTAATTTAGAGCAGCTGTATAACAAACACTAACCACATCTCTTGTGTCCTTCGCTATGCCAGTGTTCGCGATCCTCTGTCCAGAGAGATGAGCTTTAGCCCGGTCCAGAGCTGAAGTCCTCGGTCCTCCACGACTCCCCATCTTGAGTGGTTAGTAAACATCACCTAAAAATACGACCTGCCTTTAAAACAAGCTAACAGCGCTGTGGTAAAGGCATTATAACCCGCTCTAAAGTATGCAGTGCGCCGAAAGGTAACATGTTTACAACCCGCAGGGAACGCGACGCTCGAGCTGGCTCACCATGACAACGTCGCGAGCGTTCTGACGTCACCGGAAACATCTGAGGTGAGGATATTTTCATGGATATTTTGGTTCCGTTTCCTCGACTGGGTTGTTTTTAATTAACATTAGAAAATAATTTAGCCTCAATGTAAATGCGTTTTATAACGAGCAATAACTCACCATTTGTAATGCCAGTTTGAGGTGTGATGAAAACCATCCTTCAGAGAAGGAAAATGGATCGTTCTGTTGTTATTATTTTTTTCTTTAAGTCTTTTATTCGGTCTCACTTTATATTTGGGTGTATTTAACTACTATGTACTTACTAAAAAATATTAATGGTTAGGTGCAATGCACAGTACGTGCATTGTCAAATTATTAATTTAGTACATAGTTGAAGACACCAAATAAAGTGGGTCCTTGTATTTTATGTCCACTGTTTGGCGATTATTTTTATTTTATGAAAAAGTAAAAAGACATTTTAAAGGGGAAACATGACATTGATAATTAGAATAATTCACACTTTTTTTAAATAAATAATTTATTGTGAATGTACTCCCTTATTTTGCCTAATGCTATTATTAATTTGCTTATATTAAATCTTTATGGGGGGGAAATGACACTTATAATAGCCTACGTGTAAAATAAATTATTAAATTTGGGAAAATTTGAATCCGAAATAAAACTTATCAGTTCAGTTTGTGAGTGAAATTGAAACCAGCTATGGTTTGGCTGCTATGGTTTTATCTGTGTAAAAATCTGTCTAGTTTGATCTGTATGTGGATAAACAGCTTCATCTGGATGTTTTTGAGTGCTGGGTCAGTTTGTGGGTGAAGTGGTTTTTCTACGAAGACCCTCACAATCTTCACTGAAATAAAGTGAATCCATCAACAGTCAAATAAGAGACACAGGTCAGAGGTGCTTAGTTTTTGTTCATGGCCAGAATTCATTTGAAAATGTAAGATCAGCAAAAGCTTGTTGATTGTCATGATGGAAACTGATGTAGCTTGAATCCCACTGAGGAAGATTCAACCATATAGATAGTTTTTAACTTTTCTAGTCCGTGAGAACTTGTAAAAAAAACCCCACTATCGATCAGATCTACAGGACGCTGTGGCCGTCTGGAGCTCAAAGTGGTGAAGTTCAGATGACGTGAAATACTCAGTAAAACACATCAAAACATTTAAAGATGATTAGACTGATTGTAGAGTTTCACATGACATTAGCTGCTTCACATCTGTCATTTGACTACTGAACCGGTTTTGAAGAGTTTGTCTTCATATTTGCGGACTGAAACCGTTGAAGATGTTTTGCTCTGGTTGTGTTTGTGGCGTCTGGATGGTGAGTTTTAAATGTGTTTTTAATGACTTCAGTTGTTTCTGTATCCGATTCACTGTTTGTTTGGTTAGATATTAACACTGAAGCCGGCAGCATTTCAGATGTGATGTGATGTGATTCTCGTCTGAAGTGTAAAGTGTTTTCTGTGTTTGATGATGTGTGGAGCTCAGATCAACTTCAGAGTTTTATTCAAAATCACCTTAAAGATAATCTGCGACAAACCCTGTTTCTGTTTGTTCTTCAGGTGGATTTGGTGATTCAGTTCAAATATCAGTGAAGACTCTCGTCTCACTGAAGTGAAGGATGATGAGATTCAGTGGTGGTTTGAAAACACTTTAATCGCTGAAATCAATAAACGGGCCGACAGCTTCACTGTATATGATGATGTTCTTGATGGGAGATTCAGAGACAGACTGAAGCTGGACAATCAAACTGGATCTCTGACCATCACAAACATCAGAACTGAACATGCTGGAGATTATAAACTACTGATCAACAGTGAGAGAAAGAGTTTCATTCTCACATTCTATGGTGAGTTAAAAATGAATTTTACTTGTTTTTATCTATTAAAGGTTTAAAGTTGATCTAAAGAAATGTTTTAACATTTATGTAATTTTTTTTCTTCTTCTTTTGATCAGTCTTGGTTCTTCCCAATGTTTCCTCATCTACCTGAAAGTCTTCATTCATCATTTTTTATGTTTAAGTGCATCAACTCTGATGTGAGCTGGGGTGTTTTCCAGAAAGCATACGCTGAACTCTCTCTCGATTAATTCAAACCTTGCTTACTCGAAGTACACCGAATTCGGATTCCCTGCCAAATTATTATTCCTCTAGTTGAAGCTGCTACCAAATTGGCTAATCATAATCCCACCACCACACCTAATCCTGAACACAAGTGGGAACTGAGGGGGGTAATAATCTACCGGGGGCCAGAATTTGCCATGCAGTTGCCTCCATGAGTACGTTCAGTCTCTGACTATCCACAAGTTTCCTACGCCCCATGAAGCCTTGTGTCAGCGTCGTCCGGTTCAAAGTAAACAAGCGGGACTTTATGCATTTCCATCGTAGTTTATGCGCACGTTTTTGTATCGGATAGAAAATGTGTCCGACTCAAATGAACGCATATGTTTTTTTACTTTTTATTTTTTTTTGCGATTATCCTAAAAATGCGCATAAAAATAGGTGGATGGAAACATAGGTTATTGACATTCAACAGTTGACAGTCGTTCAAGCTATTTAAACTTTCTAACGATGTGGGAACACAACCTCAACGAACTTTCAAAAGGGTGAAACAACAGTACCTTTACCCTCCGCAGTAGTTGGTTGGGAAGATGACGTGAAGAAGTGGCCTCGTATCACGTACGGTAGCATTTTTTAGCTATTTTCTAGATTCAGTAGCCACGATTTCGGATTCAGCCCTTGTCTAGTTCTCCCTGATCCTCATGCGCTGTTCCCTTTACATTGAGCTCCTTTCCCTCTTGTCTTTGCTGGTTTGTTGTGTGCATTTGTTGTATGCCTTGTGTCTGGCTAATCCTTATTGTTTGAACTTTGTTCCTGCCTCACTATTCTTGTGCTGTTATTGTTAATAAATATCACCCCCGCTCATTCTGCGTCTAGGTCCTCCATCTCAGTACTGTGACAATTGTGGGATATCAAAGACACAGAGGACACATCTATGATGCCTTCAGAAATCAATCAGATGAAAGTGTCTATGGGCGGGTAAATGTATGGGCTTTTTCAGATCTTTCAGTCTAATGGACAAAATAAGTTCACGCAATTTACATATGAAGACAACGGAAAAACACACAGAGGGCATCAGCATTTGCTTTAAAAGCTGCAAGACCTCACTGAACGCTGTGAGTGTGTGTTAGAGAGAACATGCTTGGTATGTTTTTCGTCTTTAAACCAAACTTGGGTTTCAGCCGACAAAGTTTAAATCCCGTCTGGCTAGTGCGCTTCCCATAATCTTTATGCATTAGGTCAGTAGGCGGAGAGTAGGGGGTCTTTTAGTGGCTGTTCGAACATATTCAACAACAAAAGTTGCGATTTTCAAGACCGATATGGTTAGGAACTATACACATCACAACATGTAAATATGAAAATGTTGGTGTTATTTTGTCACTTATTGAGCAGTAGGCTAGCTGGAGCCGTTTACCTCCAGTCTTTGTGCTAAGCTAGGCTAGCGGTGGGTGCGTCAGACAGAGTTATGGCACGCACAGAGATGGGAATGGTGTGTATGGACTTATCTAACTCTGGGGGATACAGTGAATAAGCTAAAGTCCCAAAAAGTCGGCATGTTCCTTTAATACCAGGTGTAAGCAGGGCCTCAGGAGATAACTGTATTAGCGTCCGCACCAACATGCAAAAACGTTGTGTTTATTCCAAGCACGAGCTGAAGTTGCTGCTCTAAATGCTTGAGTTAAACTGAGTGGATTCTGAGTTTGGACTGTTCATCAGCTGGGACAAAAATTGTTCTGAAAGTGATTCCAACGATAATGTTCCTCTGTGCCATTGTTGTAATAGTTGTGACTCTATTCTCTTACATTTCGAATGATTTTAAAAACTTGTTTATGGTTATAGTTATTGTTCTTGGCATGAACCGGCCTTTAAGGTGTCACACACATCTTTGCTTGGCGAAATTCTGCAGGCAAAAGAATGAGCGACCAGATGTGATCAAATATGATGAAATACGGGAATAATGACATGGAAATAAACATTCAAAGCTGTCCTGCCAGCTAGCAAACTAACCATCCTTAAATAACTGCTTTTCAAAGAATTTGAACACTACATTTCAATAGCATACAATTATCCATAAAAAGAGGCTCTTTGGAAAACCGATATTGAAGGATGGTTTGCTTGAGATTTGAAGTTAAGTTGAGGTTATCCTGTAAATTATTTGTAAGCTTACCTGATCTCAGTTTGATGTTTTTATTCCTCAGACTCCACCCACTGTTGTGATTCTATTGAAGCTGTGATCTGATTGGTCTCGACTGTTCTTGTGGGAGTGGCTACTGCGGCTGCTGCTTTTGTTTTGGTTTATGACATCAGGGGCCCGTTTCAGAAAGGAGGTTAAGTGAAAACTCTGAGTAGGTTAACCCTGAAATAAGGGAAACTCTGGGTTTTCTGTTTCAGAATGGGAGGTATGTCAAACCCCGAGAAAGCAGGGTAAGCCAAGCCCGTTTCTGAAAGAGAGGTAACTTATACTCAGAGTCAGTTACCAGGGTCACTTACTCTGTGAACCTAACCTGGTCAGAAGCAGGTTTGCTTTGGTAAACCCAGAGTTTCTTTCGGTCTCCTCCCCCTTTTTAAAGCGCCAGCAGTGTTTAAATACTTCATTCATTCATTCATTCAAACGCCACAAATGCTTTTCTTACTGAGTATTTTGGTCATATTTCATGTACAAATATCCAAAAAAAAAATTTTTTAATCTAAATCTAAAGTAAGCAAAGTTTACTTAAAACAAATTAAATTATCTGCCACTTGACAAAAATACAGTGCAGTGCAGGAACATTCATTCTTTGCTCATATTTTCATCATGAGGACACAGTCAAAGTGACAAAAATGGCATGTCCTTTTCTACAGGATCCTGACGTTCACTTGATAATCCTCTAGAAGTATCCTAATAATTCGAATTTCCTTTAGGATTTCCAGTGGTTGGACGCATTGATGACACTCATATACCCATCATCACACTTTCTGAAAACGGATTATTAATGGAAGGATGCTGCCAGATGGTAGTCCGAGATATATGCCATAACCACCACCACAGCTGTTAAATACATTTATTTACAATTTTTATGGTCATCTTTATTTCCTACAAATACTTTATTCTTTTTCCTGTTGGATGTTAATATTCTTCCTCCATCTCCTCTTCATCTGTCAGTGGTGCTGGAGTTTGGCTGGCCTGAGTAGAAGTTAAATGTTAATGTCATTACCCTGATTAATAAATGAGCCTTTTCACATTTCTGGGTTTCCGAAGCTGAAGTCGTCATAGTTGGGTTAACTTTTATAGTGGTGAATGAAAGAATACATTAAATATATATTTTTGTGTCCCCATTAGCTCAAATAGCAAAAGAAAAACTCCACAATAGTGATTTCACAACTTTCAAAAAGAGTGAATTTGATAACTGCAGTGAAAAGAGAGAAAGATGTTCATTTTCACCATCACTCCCATAGACGCTGTATTAGAAACACTCTCACAGCAGCGGCCACTTGTTTTTTGTAATTTGATGCAAAATTAATATAATACAAAGTATTAGTGTTATAAATGTACATACATTAAAAAAAATACAAAAAACGTTGCAGGATTTACGATATTGATGACCATTAAAACACGTCATCACAGTCTGTGAAAAGGGTCTATGTGGGAAAAGCTGCTGCACATTGGACACTGAATGATGTTTATTTAATATGTCAAATGTTTGTAAAGTCATTAAACCTACACCCATGAACATTTTATGCTTAAAGCTTTACCTGATTGAATTATGTTTTTATTTTTCATTTTTAACTGCTGCCACATTCTTTTTTTGCCTTTTGGATACCATGAAAATTAAACTTAATTAAAATAATTAAGAATTAAACTTACATATTGACCCGGAAATATGGGAACGTCTTTTTGTTGGGTGCTGTTGCCATGGTGAATCGTAATTTCGGAGCTCCATTGATCGTGGCTTTTCATAGTTGGAGTGCATGAGCTTAACTCAGAGTCAGTCTACTCAGAGTTGATTGAACTACCTCAATTCAGCTGTTCTGAAACCCAAAACTCAGAGTTTCCCTTCTCAGAGTAAGTCAACTCAGAGTTCAGGTTTAAACTCAAGAGTTGGTTGAACCTCCTTACTGAAACAGGCCCCAGATCCAAAAGAGCTGGACAAGATCAAGCTCATTTTCACACTTCAGAAACCTAAATTATGATGTAATTTCTCATATAAGTATCTTAATTTATCTTTAATGGCTTAAATATTTATCTATCCATCTATCCATCTATCCATCTATCCATCTATCTATCTATCTATCTATCTATCTATCTATCTATCTATCTATCTATCTATCTAATCATAGATATCATAGATATCATGTATATCTATCATAGATATATAACATTTCATTTTGAAGTGAACTGATCCTTTAGGCTGAATGGTCTATTTGATTGGTTATTAGAAATGCAGTCTTTTACTGTTATTATTGCACAAATAATGTCTCATACTGCTGGAGCTCCCTCTACTGGCTGAACAAACACTCTCTCCTATGATCTGTATTTTTTTGTTATATGTATTTTCTTAATACACACAGATCTCACGTTACTGCTGTATATCTGTCATATGTATTTGCTTGCCTTTATTAATAAAGTTTTCTCACTCTGAGCTTCAAGAGTCTCTCCATACAAACATATAAGCTACATATAAGCATGATTAAAACATCATTTAAAACATTATTTGTAAATGTTTACATTATTATTAGCTCATTCATTTTCTTTTTGTTTTTCTGTCCACAATAATAAACACACACTTCCTCCAGCTTCTCCTTTAACCTGAGAACTCTGATTTGGGACACATTATAATATACTTTGAGATCACATGTGAAACACAACACATCGCTGCTCCATTTCCTCCAACAGGCGATGATAAAGTCTTTAAATCTCTAGTGTGATTTGTCTCTGTCTCATATCTGTCTCATCAACACCTCCATCTAGTGTCTCGCCCTGAATTGACATGTTATCAGGAGTGATTTGCTCAGTGTCTTCTGTCTCTGACTCCACTAGTTCTGTCTGATTGGTTTTTCTGTTCAGCTGGAGTGTCGTTTGCTTTCTCTCTAAAGGATTTCTTCACAAACATGGTATTACTTTTATATTGTGAACACAGAATTTCTCTTTTTGGACACAGTAGTTTATGAAACTTGGCTAAAGGAGTTGTTGCTTTTTTGGTCTTGTCCTAGCAGATCTTGGTCCTTCACCTCAAGTTGTGAATCTCAGTGATCAGCGTAAAGTTTCTGCCTTTTGATCAGCATCATGATCCCTTGTCTCCTGGTCATTGCACGGTGTTGTAAAATCTGTTGGAAAACAACTGAGCCATGACGACTGAACTTCCTCCAAGCTGTCAATGACTTTATCAGGGGATTTGAGAATCGAATACCCATAATGGCGGCTATAATAATCATCAAGACTCTCCTGTTGGTAGAGGACTTTGTATATCCGAGGAGAGAGTCCATGGTCTGATCCAACATGCGTCCTTATCCATGGCAGGAAGATTTGGTTGGGAGCCATGCCCATATGTCCTCCATGAGCTAAACTGAAAGCTTTAGTAAGGGGTGACTGTGGTAACAACAGCATGTGTATCCCTCAAGACTAATGGTCCAGTCACACTGTTCTTAAATGTATACTGTCCTCACAATGACCTTGGTCTGTGTTTTCTTGTTGAAGAAACTAAAGATTCCAACTTCTGCTTTTTTATAGCAGTGCAACTTCTTTTCACTGGTTCTCTGGTCTCACCCACAGCATGAACCCTTTCAGCGGTCGGACCAATCCTCTTTTCTGAAAGCAGCTTGCCTATAAACACTAGCTTGATCACATTATATTATGTTGAGTCTCGATCCACAGTCTAGAGTTGAATTGGGCACCAGCCCTGAAATATTGCTTTATTTGCCCGCCTCATATCCAAGCCTTTGCACAGAACAGCCTCTGAATATCGTAACTGATCAACTCTTCCCTTGCGAAAGGAAAATATATTTACCAATATATTATTTGAAATATATTATAATATATTGTTAATATAATGATGGCACATAATATTATATATTCATGTAATACATTGCAAAATATACAAATGATTGCCGCTTTCAATATATTGCAATAAATTCGTTAAGATAAATATCAAATGCCATATATGGGAATATATTGCCTAATGTATTACATAATATTTTTCAATATACTGCAAGATATTTTTGTTTTGCAAGGGTTTAGCAACTTGTCTAAGCCGTGTGAGAAATTGTTGCACCCTCTCACTTTTTTTTTTTTTTGTGGCCATCTCGCTAATGTGGTGTTTTTTCTCTGAACAAAGTGAGCATTTAGAGCATCACAGCAGTGTCATAATCCATAGCGGTTGAATATTAATCATATGAAGATATCAGAGGACACTTTCATACACACAGTTGTAGCAGGTGATCTGTTCCTGCTCCATAAAGCCATTAGAGAATCTCTGAAATCAGTCTGAGAGGAGAAACAATTTAAACATTTGATAAGAAATGAAGAACAAACGTCCTGAAGACAGAGGAGAGAGCAGAGCCAAACACTCACAGGATCTCATGACAAAATAACTGCTGCCATAAGACATTTTTAACGTGTTATGTGTCAGTTTATTTCTGTTTAAAGTGATGCCTTTGACATACAGGAAGTCAAGGCGTACTGGAGCTCAAAGTGACAAACTGACCATGTTCAGAGGGGGAAAAAAAGAAGAAAAAAAGGAGCAAAAATGTAGGTGAAGATTTGCGGTAGTTTCACTTCTCTTTACCACAGAGCTGCCTCACATCAGCTCGTCTGTCATTTTACTACTGAAGACGTTTTGAAGAGTTTGTCTTCGTATTTGTGGACTGAAGATGTTTCACACCGTTTTGCTCTGTTTTTCTTTGTGGCGTCTGGATGGTGAGTTTTAAATGTGTTTTTATGGCTTCAGTTGTTTCTGTTCTGGTATCATGTGATACTGGTTAAATGAGTTAGAGAAGATTAACATTCACTGTTATTCTTATATATATTTTTTGAAAGTGAAATTATTCTTGATAGCAAGTCTCTTTTTATTTACTTATTGGTCCATTTAAAACTCTGTTTGACTATCTCTTTTCACTCATCATTTTTTGTCTTTGTGCTGCTGCAGAATATTATTTATTTCACATTTAAATGATTAAAAGTATTTTAGTGAAGCTTCATCAAACCAACATCAAGTGATTTTAATCTGTGAAAAACTCTGTACTTCAGGAGTGTTTGGTGTTTGGCCAGTGTCAGTGTCGGAGGGAGATTCAGTCACTCTAGACTCTGGTCTTACTGAAGTGATGAACGATCAGCAGATTCAGTGGAAGTTTGGATATACAGTCACTGTAATCGCTGAAATCAATAAACGGGCCGACAGATTCACTGTATATGATGATGTTCTTGATGGGAGATTCCGAGACAGACTGAAGCTGGACAATCAAACTGGATCTCTGACCATCACAAATATCACAATGAAACATGCTGGATATTATAAAATAGTGAGCAATAGTGCAAGAAAGAGTTTCGATCTCACTGTCTGTGGTGAGTTCAATATTTATTTCACCTGTTTTAATCAACACAAAGATACAATTATTAATCCAAACTGTTTGTTCTGTATGTGTTTGGGGATACAGGAGTGAAGGAAATATCCGTAAAGGAGGGAGATTCAGTCACTCTAGACAATGATCTTAATGAAATGAAGGATGAGGATCGGATTCAGTGGAGTTTTCAATATGGACCTGTGATCGCTGAAAACATTAAATGGGCCAACAAAATCACTGTATATGAAGATGTTCTTGATGGGAGATTCAGAGACAGACTGGAGCTGGACGATCAAACTGGATCTCTGAGCATTATGCACATCAGAACCGCAGACTCTGGAGTTTATGAACTTGACATCAAATATATGAAGAAGATTTTCAATCTCACTGTCTATGGTAAGTTAAATATCAGTTCTCTTTTCATTTGGTGCACTTCGACATTGCGTTTGCTAAGGCTTATGGGGAACCCCTTCCTCCAAATACTACCGAAGCCTCATTTAATCACTCCAGTAACACTGGCCAATGGCAATCAAGCCTGCAAAATATGGGGCACTATATAGGGTGACGCTTAAAGGGGTGGTAAAACACATTCTTTCAAAGGCTTGATGGGTGTTTGTGGGGTGCACTGTAACGTGTTCATGCTTCGTTTTTTAAAAAAATATTTTTTTTTCATATATTTTACCTTTATTCTACACTGCTCTGTCCCTCCTTGTAAAAACATTCTGATGGTTTCCGGGTTGTATGAAGCCAGTCCCTCAAAAATACGCAATGGGCTCAGATTGGTTAGCTGGCCCAGTGTGTTGTGATTCGCTAACCGCCAAATATCTGTTGCAAGAACTATTAACCCAAAACTAACACTAAACATTGGCTTTACTAGTAGCCAAATCAAACACAGAACCATGTTTAGCATGTATGTAGATAAACAATACATAAAAGCTCTAATCAAAGAATAATTTACACTAATTCCAAGTTCGCTGTTGAGATTTAAAAAAAAGTTTGTAACGTTAGGTGTTTGTCGGATAACGTTAAGTATGAATGAGCATTTAACAAACTGGTTTGCAGAACCAAATGAGCGTTGTCATTTGTTTACTTCCTTGCTACAACGTACAATACGAACTATTACAGGAAAACGACGAAAAATAAATCATACTTACAGGTTGTGGCCCGTAAACAGCTTCTGTTTTAAAATCCATCTTTCAGGACAAGCCGTTGTGCGAATCCTTCATTGAACGCGCAAAGATTGTGGAAGCTTTCCTCCGTGAAATGTGCAGTGGGAGCCGTGCGCGCCCGTTGGTCATTCACACTGCCTGTGTTTGTCTCGCGCAGCTGAACCGCGGCTCGTGTATTGCAAATACAGACGAATAGTGTCCATTATGTCACATTTTCCGGTCTTCTCCTCCGACCCCTGTCTGTCTCGTGCTTTGATTTATGATGGGCAGCATATATCTGCTGCAAATGCGACCTGTTCCCCTCTGTCTCATACACACATGCATATAACATGTATGTTAAACGCACCCACGTCCCTAGGAAGGCTGAACAAAGTGGACCTGCAATCCGGATGAAAATAACAGCGTTTCGTCGGCATTGCGGCAACAACGTGGCGATACAAAATGGCCTCGCCCCCACCCTTATTTAATATTCTCTGAGGAGGGGTTTATGTAAAAATTGGGGCTGGTGATGTCAGAGACCCTGGAGAAATGTCTAGTAGTCCCTACCGGCCGTTTGCTGTAGTCCTTAGAAATTGATTTCTTTAAAAGCAAATATCTCCCTTTGCTTTAAACTTTGAACTTTGTAACTTTGCAGATGTTGTTTATGCTCAAACAGCAACATTACACACTAGCTAAAGTTAGAAAAGTGAAATCATGGTTTACCACCCCTTTAAACCTCATTCATTCAGAATCTTGACTGAAGCAACTTGATATTGTAAGATCCCGAGCTTGGTGACACGGCAGTATACGAAATGTCTCGTTCCCACATCTCAGAGAACCAAGGTTTCGTGAGTAATTGGAGACGCTCCCTTTCGAAACGGTTCGCCATTGCGTTTGTATGAACGTCATTCATTCAGAATCTTTTACTTCAGCCAACCTTCTGCAAGAAGCCTATCATCAAGCAAGACTTACTTGCCATGATCCACACACTGCAGCGTACAACCTCTCACCCCACTCCATACTGAGCCCGTCTGAACAAGTGGTTCCTCTAGTCCAGGGGTGTCCAAAGTCGTTCCTGGAGGGCCACTGTCCTGCAGAGTTTAGCTCCAACTTGCCTCAACACCTGTCTGGAAGTTTCTAGTATGCCTAGTAAGACCTTTATTAGCTGGTTCAGGTGTGTTTAATTGGGGTTGGAGCTAAACTCTGCAGGACAGTGGCCCTCCAGGAGCAGGATTGGACACCCCTGCTCTAGTCGGACTGCGGCCGAGGGAGCCTCCCACGAAAGGGCTGCTCCCTTTTTTTCTCAAGGTGCACAACGAATTATGGCCCAATCCCATTTGTACCCCTTAGCCCATTCCCTTTCCCCCACCCATTCCTTTTGCGTGTTCACATGAAGGGGTAGGGGTGTCTCGATTCTCTTTAGGCTGGAGTGGTAGGGGAAGGGCCAGATAGCCCTTCAAACTACGTTTTTTCGGGACCACACTTCGAACTAAGGGGTGTGAGGAATTTCCCTGCATACACTGACTACCGTGCAGTGATGTTGCCACTCGGGATCATGTGTGTTGCCCGGCTGCCAGTTTCTCCGTAGCTTGCTAAAAACACGCTATTTGAGTGATGTGAACAAAAATGAATAATACAGTTAAAATAAATATCTGGTCATCCTTTATAACACAGTCGCTTGCATCACGTATCGTCTGTAAACTCTTGCGTTACCAAGGCAACAGCTGACTCGTTTGTATTACATTGCAAAGAGCTCCGTTATCACAGCACCACAGTAGAAAACGAAACCATATCCGTACCAGGATTTCCAACAGTTTGGCCCGATGGAAAAGCTGCTCCACTCATCTTGTATGCTCTGTATCATTCTGTTTTGTCTTAGGAAACTCAAAGGCTCATACATTTTCGAACTGAAAATATATTGCTAACTTCCCTTGTACAAAAATTCTAAAGGATTCCAATAAGAAACCTGTACAGGATTCCATTTCGAATTTCTATCATATTTTGGAACCGTTCCTATAGGATTCTGTTAGGAATTGTCTTATAGGATATTTATGTCTTGTCCTATAAGATTCTTATCTGCTTCCTACAGGATTCTGTGGAAATTTGTCTTAAGCCGGGTGCACACTGTGCGATTTTGGCCATGATTTGGCCGCCTGAGACAAATGAAGCTGGTTTTTGTTGTTTGCCGAATGCTACCATTGTGTCTGTGAATGCGGCTCACCGTTACCGATCGTGTCACAGATTGATGACGTAAAACTCAGTCCGTGAGTCTCTTGCTTGCGTCCGTTTTTAGCGTCTGACTGTCGTACAGTCTGACATAATGACAACTGAGATCCTACAGTGTGACATTACATCGGGGATCATGGTCGGACAGTCTGACAAGCAACATTTGCAGAGGATTTTGAAAAATCGCACAGTGTGCAGGACCCTTTATAGGATATCTATGTCTTGTCCTATAATATTCTTATCTGATTCCTATAGGATTCTGTGGGAATTGTTTTATAAGACATTACATAAATATCCAGTAGGATAATTTCTAGGCCTACATGATTTCAATGGGATCCAATTGGGTCTCTCTCTCTCTAAAACTCTAACTGCTCCATTGTTAACGTACTGAGCTGTTTGAAACAATGCAAGCGGGACATTATTTTAAAATATATTTCTGAGGGAATGCAAAAAGATTCGAAAAATATTTTTTTCCATCACCACCTCCCTTTAGGGGCTCCGTACTACACAACGCCGGCAGTGAGTAATCTGTTAAAAAGGCTTGCGCTTGAAAAATCGCGTCCACATGAAAACGCAAAACACGCTATGAAGCACTGTCAAGAGCACGCCAAACCAACAGGTGGCAATATAAGGCTGCGTCCCAATTCGCCTACTTATACTACATCCTAAAAGTATGTACTCTTTTTGTAAAGAAAAAGTACATACTTTTGAGTGTGTAGCAGAAGAGTATGCAAGCTTTGGGACATCCTACTTCTTCATCTTTAACAGACTCTGTTACGTGCGTCCCGTCACCGTTTAAACTGCCCTGTCAATCATCGTCACAGTTCAAATCCCCCACTTTCAATTTAATTTCCTACCGTATCGGAGAGAAATGTAGTCGCTCGTTGATCTGCCATTCGTGGGTCTTTAATGCAGAGACTCCTCTCATGTGTTTGCAAAGTTAATGGCCAAACGTATCATTACAAAAGTTCTCAATGCTGCTGAAGGAGAAATATAATGTGGATAATATTGAATAAATATCTTTTCGTCAGGTTAAATACTGATAATTGCTCACTCTCACTCTTGCAAACCACTTTATCTAATCCTCTCCACTTAGCCGTCAGACTCGCGTTACCGTCATGTTTGTAGTTTTTTAACACATTTTATCCGCGTTTGTAGTTCTAATCAAATCCTCGTCCATCTCGCAATGGGTTGTGGGCAATATCAGCCGTTAGAGTGCGCATCGATCTGCACTTCGGATTCTGACCGGAAATAGTAAACCATCCGGGAATCTTTGGAATACTTTTTTCAACATTCTAAGATTTGGGACATACTAATTCTTTTTTCGAATACTATTTAGTACGGATAGTATGCGAATTGGGACGCAGCTTAACCCTAACTGTAAAGCCATGTTGGCCAATCAGAAGCCTGGGAAAAAGGTTATTGCCGGTTCTGACGCAACAAGCCAAAATCTCCGGTTTTCACTGTCCACATGACAACACTGCAACCGGAGTTTCTAAAAATGTTCACCCTGGCAGGAGTTTTCGAAAAAATTTGGTTTCAGTGACCGGATACTGTGTTTGCATGTGGACAGGGCCTCGTTGCAGCACTTCTCGCTCATCTTCAGGCTAACTGTGAATATGCAAAAGAGCATGCTAGCTCTGAGCCAGAACTTCTCCTTTTTAGGAGTGGAGCTGAATTCATTCTCTATGCTTGTGTGTATCACTATGCTAGCTCTCTTGCAGTCTTTAAAGGCCCCCTGAAATCAAAATTGAAGGTTTTTAGCTTTTAAAATGACTATGTTAGCCTTAAGGTTAGGAATAAGCTGGTGTCACTGACAAAATTTGCATTTATGAGATATTAGGAGGACACTGCGGCTTTAACAAACAGAAAGGCTTTAGTCAAACTGTGATATTAACAAAACGATATTGGCTGTTTTAAAAAAGGGGAGGAGCTGCTTGAAGCTGTTTCAGGGGAAATGATGTAAACACATTGGATTATGCTGCGCGTTTCAAGGCACTTCAGTGGGCCTTTAAGTTAGGGGGTTCACCAAGGGGGTTTGAACTTGCGGCCTGTGCTGCGGCTAGCAAAAGACATGGGTAGGTTAACACCTCCTGTCCATTTGGGCAGTAGCTACATGTCCCCGGATGTCTGAATTGTGGTGCGGAGTTGCTGTCGAGGGGTGGGGTGATCCACGGAGAGTGCAGATTACACCCTTTGTTTGGTCTACTTTTGATATTTGATATCATTGACTGAGCTGATCTCAGTTTGATGTTTTTATTCCTCAGACTCTGCCCACTGTTGTGGTCACACTGAAGCTGTGATCCGATTGGTCCTCTCTGCTCTGGTGGGCGTGGCTACTATCATTATTCTGGTTTATGACATCAGATCCAGAAGAGCTGAACTGGATAAAGCTCATATTCACACACCAGGTACATGATTGATGACATTTCTCACAAAATAATTTTTCATGTGTATTTATGAGATTTAATAAATTATGCCTTTTATATGTTTATATATTTTTCAGGAAGTATTGAGCAGACCACTGAACTTTAAAGGTTCTTCAAGTGTGTTTTTGTCATAATAAATACTGATGATTATTTAAGCTTCTGCTCTCTCTTTTAGTGCCAGATGTTAAATGTGAAATTGTTTCTATTTCTCTATAAGACACACAGATCTCACTTTACTGCTGTATATCTGTCATATGTATTTGCTTGCCTTTATCAATAAAGTTTTCTCACTCTGAGCTTCAAGAGTCTCTTCATGTTTTATTACATTTATTATGTTGAGCGCCTCCTGGAGGAAAACAGACTTTATGTACATTTGAAAGAGTTCAGACACATTTAAAGATTCACATTTTCAAAATATTTAAAACATTTGTAAATGTTAACATTATTATTAGCTCATTCATTTTCTTTTAGTTTTTCTGTCCACAATAATAAACACACACCCTCAGCGTCTCCTCTAACCTGAGAAAACACGGATTTGGGACACAGTATTATATACTTTGAGATCACAGTAAAACACAAACACATCGCTGCTCCATTTCCTCCAACAGGCGATGATAAAGTCTTTAAATCTCTTGTGTGATTTGTCTCTGTGTCTCATCTGAGGAGCAACACCTCCATCTAGTGTCTCGCCCTGAATTGACATGTTATCAGGAGTGATTTGCTCAGTGTCTTCTGTCTCTGACTCCACTAGTTCTGGTTTTACTGTTCAGCTGGAGTGTCGTTTGCTTTCTCTCTAAAGGATTTCTTCACAAACATGGTATTACTTTTATATTGTGAACACAGAATTTGGACAGTAGTTTATGAAACTTGGCTGAATGGCGTTGTCATTTTTTTGGTCTTGTCCTACCAGATCTTGGCCCACCTCAAGTTGTGAATCTTTTAGCCCCTCCCCCTGAGCTATTCAAATGCCTTTTATATGGACGCATTGCCTCACTGTGTATATACAGTAAGTCTGCTGTATATATACCTCTTATCTTGTTAATTGAGTCGACTAACTGAATGTGCTCCTCTCGTGTTAATTAGGTTAATTATCTGAATATGCTAATTAAGTAAAGGTTATGCGTATTTGGCGTGATGTCCGGGAAGACAGAATTTGTCTTGAACCCCAGAGTAATCCCCCAAAAAGCAAATGAGCAAAGGAAAGCCGCCAGACTACTATTTTTTTGCTTCGAGCATGAATACGCCCTGCTCGCTCTGGTTCTCCCCGTCTCCTCCGTCATCTCTGGGAATAGATGCTCTGGCTCAGGAGTGGCCCAGACTTTCTGCCTTCTCTCAGATTCGATTACTCTCAGCGGTTCTGCTCAGAGTACGAGCGGATGAGGTTTGACATCTTTTGCTGATGGCCCACTCAGATATGGTTTTTCAGACCTGGTCAGTCTGTTAGTCGGCCTTCCTTGGGAGGTTCCCCTCAGACCAGACCTGCTGACTCCAGGCCCAGGATTGGATTTGGCATCCCCCTTGGCATTAGTGATGGGAAGTTCGGTTCTTTTCCGCGAACCGGTTCTTTCGGACAGTTCGTTTCAATGATCCGGTTCAAAAAACAGGTTCACCGGTTCTTTTACGTCATCACGTAATGACGTCATTTCTTTCATCCCGGCGGATGAAAATACATTAAAACACATTCATATAAGGTAATTTGTAATCATAATAATAAGTATAGTCATCATTATCTTGGATAAGTTCTTACACTTACGTTTTGCAAAAGCACTCAATAAAGCCACTGTGGTGCAAACGTGGATGTTTACAGGGATTAAATAAACGTACATTTACATAACATAAACTTACACAAGTCCTCGGTTCACCCGTGCTCATATTATCAGCACAGCATCAGCTGTCCGAGGAAAACAGTTCGGTTCAGACGGTGCTGTCACGCTTGCTCACTTTGCTCAGTCTCTCAGCTCATCGGTTCTCAGTACCGAACATGTCAGAGAGAAATGGTTCTCGAGAACCGCTGTATCAGTAAATAAGTGTGCTGAGCTGAGAACTGCTGCAGCTGAATAGTCTATATCAAAACTACTGTTTTGATTAATACATTTTAGGATTTATATCAACTCATTTAGAAATTAAATAAGCTGTTCCTGAAAATATAATTATTGATATAACAAATTCATGTTTAGTTTGACCGTTTTACAATGCATTGTGTTTCCAAACTTTAAAATAATGATAAGACAGCAATTATGTGATGGACATGTTTCAAACATTATTAATGTTATACACATGAAACCTGCATCTCGTTCCTCTGAACAAATGACACGCATTATCAGCTCATCGGTTCTCAGTATCGAACGTGTCCGACAGAAACGGTTCTCGATTCTGTACTGATGATCCGGTTGTACATGCATGCTCAGCTCATCGGTTATTTTCGAACGTGTCCGACAGAAACGGTTCTCGATTCTGTACTGATGATCCGGTTGTACACACATGCTCAGCTCATCGGTTATTTTCGAACGTGTCCGACAGAAACGGTTCTCGATTCTGTACTGATGATCCGGTTGTACATGCATGCTCAGCTCATCGGTTCTCAGTATCGAACGTGTCCGACAGAAACAGTTCTCGATCTGTACTGATGATCCGGTTGTACACGCATGCTCAGCTCATCGGTTCTTATCGAACGTGTCCGACAGAAACGGTTCTCGATTCTGTACTGATGATCCGGTCGTACACGCATGCTCAGCTCATTGGTTCTCAGTATCGAACGTCTCCGAAAGAAACGGTTCTCGATTCTGTACTGATGATCCGGTCGTACACGCATGCTCAGCTCATCGGTTCTTATCGAACGTGTCCGACAGAAACGGTTCTCGATTCTGTACTGATGATCCGGTCGTACATGCATGCCCAGCTCATCGGTTCTCAGTATCGAACGTGTCCGAAAGAAACGGTTCTCGATTCTGTACTGATGATCCGGTTGTACACGCATGCTCAGCTCATTGGTTCTCATTATCGAACGTCTCCGAAAGAAACGGTTCTCGATTCTGTACTGATGATCCGGTCGTACACGCATGCTCAGCTCATCGGTTCTTATCGAACGTGTCCGACAGAAACGGTTCTCGATTCTGTACTGATGATCCGGTCGTACATGCATGCCCAGCTCATCGGTTCTTATCGAACGTGTCCAACAGAAACGGTTCTCGATTCTGTACTGATGATCCGGTCGTACATGCATGCCCAGCTCATCGGTTCTTATCGAACGTGTCCAACAGAAACGGTTCTCGATTCTGTACTGATGATCCGGTCGTACATGCATGCCCAGCTCATCGGTTCTTATCGAACGTGTCCAACAGAAACGGTTCTCGATTCTGTACTGATGATCCGGTTGTACACGCATGCTCAGCTCATCGGTTCTTATCGAACGTGTCCGACAGAAACGGTTCTCGATTCTGTACTGATGATCCGGTTGTACATGCATGCCCAGCTCATCGGTTCTTATCGAACATGTCCGACAGAAACGGTTCTCGATTCTGTACTGATGATCCGGTTGTACATGCATGCCCAGCTCATCGGTTCTTATCGAACGTGTCCGACAGAAACTGTTCTCGATTCTGTTCTGATGATCCAGTTGTACATGCATGCCCAGCTCATCGGTTCTTATCGAACGTGTCCGACAGAAACGGTTCTCGATTCTGTACTGATGATCCGGTTGTACATGCATGCCCAGCTCATCGGTTCTTATCGAACGTGTCCGACAGAAACGGTTCTCGATTCTGTACTGATGATCCGGTTGTACACACATGCTCAGCTCATCGGTTCTCAGTATCGAACGTCTCTGAAAGAAACGGTTCTCGATTCTGTACTGATGATCCAGTTGTACACGCATGCTCAGCTCATCGGTTCTCAGTATCGAACGTCTCCGAAAGAAATGGTTCGTTCAGCAGATTCGAGAAATGTTAACTGAATGCTTTTAAATGGAAGCTGTTCGCCTCTTGGTGCTGGCAATGTGACCTGGACCCAATTCATTGCCCTATGGGTTCAGTACTGGAGTTCCTGCAGAGTTGTTTTTTTGGTGGGGACAGCTACAGCCACTCTTAAAGCCTGGAACACATGCAACTTTGGACCCAGACGCTGCCGACGTGAGCCAACGTGAGCCAACTCTGCAGTCTGCTTTCGTTGCCACTAGTTGGTCGGCGTCGGTTTGGTGTGTTCCTTGCTTAAGGTTTATGTGTAAGCTATATATGCTGAGCATGTGCCAATGGGAGGTGTTTCTGTTGGACATCACCCCCTGGTTTCCCAAGACGTATTAGGCCTTTCCTCCCTGTACGAATTACCTCATGGGATTTATCTGTCATGCTGGTCTCGTTCCCTATTTATGGAAACCAAGGTTACATACGTAACTGAGACGTTTTGAGAGTATTTCTACGGTTATATAGCAAATATATTATACAGTTAAACTACGAGGATTATTGTGTGAGCTCATCATACTTGAATGTCAGGAAACATTGATCCAGGCCTTGACACTTCTCAATTTCTTCAGAAGAAAAGACCACGGTAAACTCACGTTTCAACTAGAATTTTTACTCAGATTTGATAAAATACCAAAGTCTGCAATTAAACAACAATAACAACATCAACAACAACAACAACAACAACAACAAAAACAGAGATCTTGTAATAAACTCAAGTATTTCTCATCAAATTTCCCAAACACCACATCACTCTGGTAACCGAATGCAAATTTCTCAGAGAGAAGCAATTGAACTTCAGGGAGAACAACTAGTCTGTGAGTACTGTTTACATTTTCTTAAGTGATCTGTAGTTCAGCTGTTAGTCAGAACGTTGTCTGTGTGCTGTAGTGGTTGTCTGTTTGCTGAAAGTTTGTTAGTCACGTGACCTCGCGCGAACGCGTTTCACTGGGAGTAGCCATCTGTATTCAATTAGGACAATTAACGTGAGTATAAGTGAGCGGTTCTCCGCGGCAGCGGAAGCGGCAGCCCTTGTGTGAAGCCCTCCTCGTGTGAAGACCGAGGAGTGTAAAGACCATCGACTCTACTCTGCGCGACTCCACTCGAGCAAGGACACGACAAGGCACTTGAGTATAGCTTTCCTTCTAATTTGTCCACTTTTGTGTTTTGCTTGTTGTTATCTGTTTATTTCTCTGACCCGTATTCACTATGTGCTTCCAAATCGCTACTATTATCTCTAACACCCGCAAGTCACGCTCATCACGTTCTAGGCGCCGTAATCCTAATAATCTGCGTAGTGTACCTATTTCCTCTACTACATTAATGTCCATTCCAATTGGTCTGTGGAATTGCCAGTCTGCTGTAAACAAAGCAGACTTTATTTCATCTTTTTCCACTCATTCACATCTCAGTCTCATGGCTCTAACTGAAACCTGGATCAAACCAGAAGACACTGCCACTCCTGCTGCTCTCTCAAATAATTTCACTTTTTCACACACCCCTCGCCCGATTGGGAGGGGTGGAGGTACTGGTTTGCTCATCTCAAATGATTGGAAATTTGAGCCCATTACATCTGTATCTAGCAACCGCTCTTTTGAATCACACTCAATCACTATCACTCATCCTGCTAATATCCATGTTGTAGTTATTTATCGCCCTCCAGGTCAACTGGGGAACTTCTTAGAGGAACTGGATATTTTCCTCTCTCACTTCCCTGAGGATGGCACTCCTTTGGTACTGCTTGGTGACTTCAACATCCACCTTGATAAACCCCAGGCTGCAGACTTCACCACTCTTCTGTCCTCATTTGACCTTAAGCGAGTTTCCACTACTGCTACTCACAAATCAGGTAACCATCTGGACCTGATCTACACGCGCTATTGCTCCACAAACAACACTTTAGTTACTCCACTGCACACCTCAGATCACTTTCTCATC
Organism: Gobio occitaniae; assembly: GCA_033150135.1. NCBI lineage: Eukaryota > Metazoa > Chordata > Actinopteri > Cypriniformes > Gobionidae > Gobio > Gobio occitaniae. The sequence goes on from JARQWZ010000615.1 coordinate 237,171, forward strand.
ACTCTTAACCTCATACTGACTCCTGACACAACACACACTCCCCCACAGATCACCTTGCGGCGTAATCTACGCTCGCTCTCTCCCTCCCGTCTATCCACTATGGTTTCATCCTCACTCCCTCCACCTGCTCAGTTCTCAGCACTGGACACTAACAGTGCTACTGACACTCTTTGTTCCTCTCTAACATCCTGCTTAGACAACCTCTGTCCCCTTACATCCAGGCCAGCCCGCACCACTCCCTCTGCCCCCTGGCTGTCTGATGTTCTCCGCGAACATCGCTCTGGACTCCGGGCGGCAGAGAGGATGTGGCGCAAAACTAAAAACGCTACTGACCTAACCCTGTATCAGTCTCTTCTTGCTTCATTCTCTACTAATGTCTCCACTGCTAAAACTACATACTACCACAACAAAATCAACAACTGCTCCAACTCTCGTGCACTTTTCAAAACATTCTCCTCGCTCCTTTGTCCTCCTCCTCCCCCTCCTTCATCAACTCTTACAGCTGATGACTTTGCATCATTTTTCACAAACAAAACCTCCTCCATCAGCAGTCAATTCTCCACACCACAAACTGACACGCACATCTCAACAACCATCACACACACGCTCCCCTCCTTCTCTCTGCTCTCTGAAGCAGATGTCTCCAAACTCATCCTATCCAATCATCCCACTACCTGTCCGCTTGATCCTATCCCCACTCACCTCCTTCAGGCCATTTCTTCTTCTGTTACTCCTGCACTCACTCACATTGTCAACACCTCTCTTCACACCGGGACTTTCCCCACAGCATTTAAGCAGGCTCGGGTAACCCCACTGCTTAAGAAACCCTCTCTAAACTCAGCACTTTTAGAAAACTACAGACCAGTATCCCTTCTTCCTTTCATTGCAAAGACACTTGAGCGAGTGGTGTTTAACCAGCTGTCTACGTTTCTTGAACAGAACAACCTCCTGGACATCAACCAATCCGGCTTCAAAAGCGGGCACTCAACTGAGACTGCCCTGCTCTCAGTTACGGAGGCACTCAGACAGGCAAGAGCAGCTTCCAAATCCACAGTACTTATCTTACTGGATTTGTCTGCTGCTTTTGACACAGTTAACCACCAGATCCTCCTGTCAACTCTCATGAAGATGGGCATCTCAGGAACTGCTCTCCAGTGGTTCGAGTCTTACCTCTCAGGTAGGTCCTTCAGGGTGTCATGGAGAGGTGAAGTGTCTAAGTCACATCATCTAGCCACTGGAGTTCCACAGGGCTCAGTGCTTGGACCACTTCTCTTCTCCATCTACATGTCATCACTGGGATCGGTCATTCAGAAACATGGCTTTTCCTATCACTGCTATGCTGACGACACTCAACTCTACTTCTCATTTCAACCAGATGATCCATCGGTTGGTGTTCGTATCGCTGCCTGCCTAACAGACATTTCTGCCTGGATGAAGGAACATCACCTTCAACTCAACCTTGCAAAGACAGAACTGCTTGTGGTCTCAGCCAAACCAGCACTGCATCACAATCTCTCCATTCAGCTAGGATCATCAACCATAACTCCGTCCAGGACAGCCAGGAACCTTGGAGTTGTGATTGATGATCAGCTAAAATTCACTGACCACATTACTGCAACAACCCGATCCTGTAGATTTGCATTATACAACATTAGGAAGATTAGACCCTTCCTATCAGAGCATGCCACACAACTACTGGTCCAAGCTCTTGTTCTCTCCAGACTGGACTACTGTAATGCTCTTCTAGCGGGCCTTCCGGCATGCACTATCAAACCCTTGCAACTGATCCAGAATGCAGCGGCGAGAGTGGTCTTTAATGAGCCGAAGAGAGCGCACGTCACGCCTCTCCTCATCAGTCTGCACTGGCTGCCAATAGCTGCTCGCATCAAATTCAAGGCACTGGTGCTCGCCTTCAAAACATCCACTGGCTCTGCACCAATATACCTAAACTTGCTCGTTCAGACTTACACACCCTCCAGGAACTTACGTTCTGCTAGTGAACGACGCCTTGTGGTGCCATACCAGAGAGGCATGAAATCGCTATCACGGAGCTTTTCCTGGGCTGTTCCCACCTGGTGGAATGACCTGCCTATCTCAATTCGAGAGGCCGAGTCTGTAGCCATTTTCAAAAAACACCTAAAGACACATCTCTTCCAGCAGCACCTCACCAATCAAGAATAGCACTTATCATTCTATTCATTCTCTGTCTGTCTAATTTATTTAAAAAAAAAAAAAAAAAAAAAAAAAAAAAAAAACTGTCCTGTGTGTTCTGAGCTAGATTAACTGAGACTTGCTACAGCACTTGCATACTGTTGCCCTTGACTGTTCTAGTTGCTTCTTTTGCTCTCATTTGTAAGTCGCTTTGGATAAAAGCGTCTGCTAAATGACTAAATGTAAAATGTAAATGTTCTCTAAATTAACATTTACAGGTTACTGTGTTTTCTTATTAACATTAGATGTTGAATTTGGTTGCAATAATGCAGGCAAACATTATAAATGTTATGCACTGGTTTCAGGGTCAAACTGGATGCTGCAATGGTTTTCTTCTTGGTGTTATCTGCACAGAAATGTGGTTTGATCTGTTGGGTGGATAAGCAGCTTCTGCTGGAGGTTCGGGGAGCGTTTAGATAAACTCCTGTACGTGACTTTAAGAGTGCACGCTTTCACTGCGGGATTATGATGCAGTTTGAATTCCCTCAAGATATGAGGATAAAATCTTGATGACTTTTCATATAAGTCGCAAGAGTGCTGTTTTTCTGAACATCAGCATGATTGCAAATGTGATACTGATTTTATGCAACAGTTCAATAAATAAAAAGTTAACACTGAGTTACATTTTAGACACAATATTGCCTGTTTTTGCTCTGTTTCACAGCGAATATAGTTCCAAACAAATCCACAGAAGAGCAGTCACATGTCTGAGACACACACACACCCACACACAGCGGTGTTTTGTTAATGAATGAATCTATGTTTTTGAACGAATTGGGTGATCCAGTGATTTCACCTCTCTAGCTGGCTCCTCAGTCGCATTTTCAATGGTTACTCGATAGCTTGTGATCCAACTCATTGCATCTTGCAAGATGGCATCTCTCTCAGTTTCACCATCCTCAACTGGTTGAATTTTTGGCCACAAGAATATATGGAGTGGCTGAATCTGGACCTTCTTACCAAACCATACGAAGTGGCGCTGGATGGTGGCTTGATAATGGTGTTTGCACACCAAACGTGAATTTAATTAGGGCCCAAGCACCAATGGTGTGAGGACCCTATTGGAATTGCTACGTTTAATATTTACATTTATGCATTTGGCAGACGCTTTTATCCAAAGCGACTTACATTGCATTCAAGGTACACATTTAACATTTTGTCAATTCTTGCTTTCCCTGGGAATCGAACCCATGACCTTGGCGTTGCTAGCGCCATGCTCTACTGCTTGAGCTACAGGAAAGCTGTAATATTAGTTATAATTAGTCGATTACAAACAAAATCAATGTGAAGAAGCAAATTGGCGGGATGCTGAGTTGGGAGGCGCTTTCAGTACAACATGTTTCCCATCAAGAATTCCACCTCTCCTCAAACTTCTCTGCAAATTACCTCCTCTCCTCAGTGGTGGGCACAGACAGGGGCGTAGTTTATGGGGGGGAGGTAACCCCCCAATATTCAAATCCATCAGTTACAACCCTCCCCCCCCCTAATATTTCAACATGAAAATCACAGTAGATCAAATGAAAAATATGTAGAATTCATTTATTTTGTAACAATTTTGTTCCTAATCAAATATGAGTTTGTCATAATAAATCAAACAAAAAATACTCCCCCTCCATTGAACCGATTGATAACGCCCAACCAATGGGTCGCACTTTCACCAAAATAACGCGAGTGGTGTTTGAATGGGAGAGCACACGGCACGGGTAACGTTAGCGCCAAAAATGAAGAGAAGCACTGCACAGCGGACTCTTAACTGCTGGTCAGAGAGGGATGCAAAAAGTAAAAATAATGCATGTACTGAGAATGAGGTATGAGAATATTGTGTAATAGCTAAGTACACACCACATATATTTTAGCTAGCTAATCCATTGCATTGTAGGCTATTTAGCTATAACTATCAGTATAACAAGTTACCAAATCAGCCGTCTGTTTTGCTAGTTCATTTTTCAATAGTGTCTGTAATTATCAATGATTTACAGTTGTTCAAGAGCCATGTGTTTCCCTTTTAAAAAAAATAAAATGCATTAAGGTGGAATGTAAAAATCTTAAAATAAATGGCTAAATGAATTGTCTCTTTCATATTTGTATTGAATTTGTAATCAGTTAAACCATGGGCGTCGGAACCATTGTATGTGGGTGGGACAAGACCTACCCACTTTTTACGATCAATGATATTGGACCCACTCACTTTATCGTCTCTAATCCAGCACATGTCTGTTTACCTACCCCTAACCAATAAACACTTATTATTAAACACATGTTAGACGCTTTATTTCCACTTTTCTACTATTTTCTTCATTTTGATTACAAATAACAAAAGATGCCAGGACCAAGGTGTCTGAAATTGTTGGTGTTCCTGGTGAGTTGCTGCATTAACGTTATATGTTGCCTGAAAATAAGCATGCTAACTTTAGTGCCAAAACGGTTATTACACAATACTTTAACATTAAAAACATTTCATGAGGTTAACTTATACCCTACTTGTGGTCAGTCTGCACAAATACCGATCAACATGCTTGATTGCTTTGCAGCCCCTTTAAATAGAGTTTAAAAAAAGACCAAGCATTCGATCTACATCAGAGCGTCCATGAATCTTTCTACAGAGGTACTGGCAAAGCGGCCAGAGCGAATTTTGACGCTCTCGCCGGTGGCGGTGTGAATGCACAGTTTGAGTTCTTATCCCGTGCAAATTGTCCATTAATATTACAGACGTCCTGTGGATCTTCCCTTGTAAAATGAATCCCGTCCGAATAGGGCTTTAGAGAGTAATTAGCTTGAGTAGATGGGGCTCTAGCATTGTCATGTAACTGTTGAGAGACCGATTCCAAAGAGGCTATACCTATAAGTGCAGAGCAGGTGGGTTCACGTGAAAAATCTGCCCTGTGACAGGAGATCTGCTCATGTTGGTACTTGCCACGGGCAACCCTGCATCAGGTGAATCAGGTCCAAAAAACCAGGGCCTTCCTGGCCAGCGTGGAGCTACCAGCAGAACTGGTATAAACACAATGACATTTTTCCTGGAAGCAACCACAGGCAATGACATCCTCCACACATCCCTTTTTGTCTTATTCTCATTCAGTTGGAGAAAATCGTTAGCCGACCAACAGTTAACCTCAGCCAAACATTCACACAGAGACTGAATGAAAAAATGTATTTCCACATTCAATGGTAGGTCAATTTGAGAGTCATCAGCATACAAATGATAATGAATGCCATATTTTTCAAAGATAGATCCTTAAGGGAGCAAATGAAGGGAGAACAAAACTGGTCCCAACATTGAGCCCTGAGGAACCCCCCACACGAGAGAGGCAACAGATGAAGAGTAGTTCCCTGGACTGACTGGAAAAAAAGTATTTAAATATGAGGAAAACCATTTCAAGGCTAAACCCTGAATGCCAACCTGGTCTCTAGGACGATAAATGAGAATCTTATGATCAACTGTGTCAAATGCCGCGGTCAGATCTAACAGTAACAGAACAACACAACTTCCAGAATCAGCACCACATAGAATATCCTTGGTTAGTGTGAGTGGTGAACACCATCATGGTAATCGTTCCAGGATGGAGTCCAAGTCAATGTGAGTCAATGATTCAATGGCAGTTGCTTTATTCTTGACTCAGTCAGCCTTTCTGAAAGAATCAGATGAATTAATGATTCAGTGACTCACTCATTAAGACTTGCCGCCACCTACTGACAGATTGAGTTTCATAGTTAAAGTATAATTTTTTTTGATCATTTTATGTTTCAGTATTGACCATTTTATATTAATAACAAGAATATCATGCATTATTTTCAATTCTGTATAAATGCATTTATGCCATATCTGAGCTTTAATCAGTCTGTGTAAATACATCTAAATACCTCCTCAGATGCTGCTTCTGTGCCACTTTTGCAGTGCAAGGTTTGAGATATCATTGAGATATCATAGCACAGCTCACAGCACTAAATAACACATCAGTAGATACGGATCTCTAATCCAACTCACATGCAACATTTCACTCTGCTATTAGTTTTCACACAGGCACAGAATATAAGTCAATTGTCAATTCTCACGATGTTAAAGGAGATGGACGTGTGAACGGAAATTGTGACTGGGGTCACAACCAGATACATATCACAGTTCAGTCGTGTTTCAGATCAGTGTTTTCAGACATTTAAAGAGTCACTATCGTGGGGTTTTCAGTGAACCGATGAAGAAAATGTTTCTCAAATTAGTTTTGCTCTGTTCGTGTTTGCGGCGTCTGGATGGTGAGTTTTAAATGTGTTTGTATGGATTTTGTCTTTGTGCTGCTGCAGAAAGTTTATCACTTCACATTTAAATGATTAAAAACTATTTTAATGACGCTTCATCAAACCTACATCAAGTGATTTTAAAGATTTAATCTGTTCTTCAGGAGTGTTTGGTGATGATGAAGGGAAGTCAGTGTCTGTGCGGGCGGGAAATTTTGTCACTCTAGACTCTGGTCTCACTGAAATAAAGGATTATGATGTGATTCTGTGGAGGTTTAGAAACACTGTAATCGCTGTAATCAATAAACGGGCCGACAGCTTCACTGTATATGATGATGTTCTTGATGGGAGATTCAGAGACAGACTGAAGCTGGACAATCAAACTGGATCTCTGACCATCACAAACATCAGAACTGAACATGCTGGAGATTATAAACTACTGATCAACAGTGAGAGAAAGAGTTTCAGGCTCATTGTCCATAGTGAGTTAAATATTTGTTTCATCTGTTTTATATTTCAATGACCACAAGCTGTAATTAACCATTTTGCTTTGTGTTTGTTCTGTTGTTTTATGATGTTACTCATCTCAAATTTATATTTAAAACTATTTACTTAAACTCTTAATCTGAGATTAACTCTTTTTGTTCTTCAGGTCTGTCTAGAGGTGCACAAATGTCAGTGTCAGTGAAGGAGGGAGATTCAGTCACTCTCAAAATGAATTCTCTTGAAATTTTGGATAATGATCTGATTCAGTGGTTTGGAAACACTTTAATCGCTGAAATCAATAAACGGGCCGACAGCATAACTGTATATGATGATGTTCTTGATGGGAGATTCAGAGACAGACTGAAGCTGGACAATCAAACTGGATCTCTGACCATCACAAACATCACAATGAAACATGCTGGAGATTATAGACTACTGATCCACCAATTGAGGATGGATTTCTATCTCACTGTCTATAGTGAGTTAAATATTTGTTTTACCATGTTTTATTTTTAATTACCAAAAAATCCACACACCATTTTGCTGCTTTCTGTTGTTTTATTATTAATTTCAAATGTAAAACTATATACCATAATAAAGTAATTTAAAAGTCTTAAAGGGATAGTTCACCCAAAAACGAAAATTTGATGTTTTTCTGCTTACCCCTAAGGCATCCAAGATGTAGGTGTCTTCGTTTCTTCAGTAGAACACAAATGAAGATTTTTAACTCCAACCGTTGCTGTGTGTCACTCATATAATGCTTGTCAATGGGGTCTAATTCTATTAGAGTAAAAAAGACATGGACAGCCAACTTCAAATTAAACCCTGTGGCTCGTGACGACACATTAATGTCTTAAGACACGAAACGTGTTTATGCAATTAATTTCACCTCATATCAGACGAACGCTTCAGCTCTGCAGACGACCATCACATCCTGTCAGTGAGGTCAAATAGCAGCCTGGTCATAGATATATACATAGATTCCTCATTAGTGCCTGCGTGGATCGCTTGAATGAGGAATCTACGTATACATATCTATGACCCGGACGGAATTTTGACCTCACTCACAGGATGTGATGGTCGTCTGCAGAGCTGAAGCGTTCGTCTGATATGAGGTGAAATTAATTGCATAAATACTGTTCGGTTTCTCTCCGAAACCGATCGTTTCATGTCTTAAGACATCAATGTGTCGTCACGAGCCACAGGGTTTAATTTGAAGTTGTCTGTCCATGTTTTTTTTACTCTAATAGAATTAGACCCCATTGACAAGCATTAAATGAGTGACACACAGCAACGGTTGGAGTTAAAAATCTTCATTTGTGTTCTACTGAAGAAACGAAGACACCTACATCTTGGATGCCTTAGGGGTAAGCAGAAAAACATTCAATTTTTGTTTTTGGGTGAACTATCCCTTTAATCCGTGACAACCCCTTTTTCCATTTGTTCTTCATGTTTGTGTTCGGTGATCCAGAGGAAATATCAGTGAATGAGGGAGATTCAGTCACTATCAACTCTGGTCTCACTGAACTGAAGGATGATGATGTGATTCTGTGGAGGTTTGAAAACACTTTAATCGCTGGAATCAATAAATGGACCGACAGCTTCACTGTATATGATGATGTTCTTGATGGGAGATTCAGAGACAGACTGAAGCTGGACAATCAAACTGGATCTCTGACCATCACAAACATCACAACTGAACGTACTGGACGTTATTATCTACAGATCCACCAATTCAGGATGGATTTCTATCTCACTGTCTATAGTGAGTTAAATATTAGTTTTACCATATTTTATTTTTAATTACCAAATATAGTATTAATCCATACACCATTTTGCTGCTTTCTGTTGTTTTATTATTCATTTCAAATTTAAATGTAAAACTAAATACCATAATAAAGTAATTTAAAAGTCTTAATCCTTGACAACTCCTTTTTCCATTTGTTCTTCATGTTCGTTTTTGGTGATCCAGAGGAAATATCAGTGAATGAGGGAGATTCAGTCGCTCTAAACTCTGATCTCACTAAAATGAAGGATAATGATTGGATTCAGTGGAGGTTTAGACCTGAAAACACTTTAATCGCTGAAATCAATAAACGGGCCGACAGCTTCACTGTATATGATGATGTTCTTGATGGGAGATTCAGAGACAGACTGAAGCTGGACAATCAAACTGGATCTCTGACCATCACAAACATCACAACTGAACATGCTGGATATTATAAACTACTGATCAACAGTGAGAGAAAGAGTTTCAGTCTCACTGTCTTTGGTGAGGTTCTTATTCATTTCTTTTATTTATTGCATTAAAGTAGCCTGACAAGCCAGGTCTGGAAACTCACCATTAGCAGGGCTCAATCCGAGGGGCGGGATAAACGGTTGTCTTTCAAATTCCCTCTGCACGCAATTGGATAGCGCCATGAGCGCCACAACCAACCAGAGCAAAGAAGAAGGAGAAGCCGAGCTAACGTTAGATTAAACTTTTACCGTATCCGGTCGGCAAAACTCCAAACATATCTTCCTTTCTTAAGAATGACTTCAGTGTCATTCTTTGTTCTTTTCTCAAAGAAAAGCATCACTCCAAGTCTTCCAGAGTCACGACCAAAGCCGATTGGAAAGACCGCTGTTCGTCAGCTTCTTTGTTTACGAGTAGCACGCGGAACCGCCGCAACTCTGCCGTCATTATGTTAAGCCCGCCCACCGACTTTATACACAATGTGATTGGCCTGACCAGAGTTTGGTTTTTCCAGCTCTCAGTTGCTAGACTACACTCGCGGCAAATTAGATTTGCTGCCGCTAGGGTGCGTCTAGATTTCTAGGCTACCATTAAAGTGAATGTAAAGAAATGACTAATTAATTGTAATTTTTTTTTTTAAGTAAAAAAAAAAAAACACTTCTTAAACTATTTATTTAACTTTCTATCTCCCGGTTTCACAGACAAGCTAGTCCCAGACTAAAATGCACGTTTGAGCTGTTTTGACGGAAAGCAACTTTCACTGACATACCTTAAAATATGTCAGTGCCATTGTTTTGTCTCAAGATGTACATCAGTAATATTTTTTTCTAAGGCATGTTTATGAAAGCTACTTAAATGTCCTAAGTGAACTAAGGCCTAATCATGGCTTAATCTAAACCCTGTCTCTGAAACCAAGCCTAAATGCGCAACATTTTCTACTTGAATATCTTCATTCCTCCTCATTTATATTTATTCTTTCATGTTTTCCAGCTCTTCTGCTTCCTGTTCCTGTCATCAGCAGTAACTCTTCAAACTGTTCATCATCATCATCATCATGTTCATTGGTGTGTTCAGCGGTGAATGTGAGTCATGTGACTCTCTCCTGGTACAAAGGAAACAGTTTATTGTCCAGCATCAGTGTGTCTGATCTCAGCATCAGTCTCTCTCTACCTCTGGAGGTGGAATATCAGGATAAAAACACCTACAGCTGTGTGCTCAACAATCCCATCAGCCACCAGACTCAACATCTGGACATCACTCAACTCTGTCCCACATGTGCAGGTACAGCAGCACGGCTGATATTAGTTGATGTCAGCGCTGATATTAGCGTTTATTGACTGAGCTGATCTCAGTTTGATGTTTTTATTCCTCAGTCCACTGTTGTGGTCCCACTGAAGCTGTGATCCGATTGGTCCTCTCTGCTCTGGTGGGCGTGGCTATTGTCCTTCTTGTGGTTTATGACATCAGATCCAGAAGAGCTGAATGAGATCAAGCTCATATTCACACGTCAGGTACATGATTGATGGTATCATTTCTCACAAACACAAAATTGCATATATATATTTGTGAGATTTATTATTTTAAGGCTGTTCCTCTTTTTCAGGAAGATTTGAAATCTAAACGCTGAACTTGAAATGTTCTTCAAGTGTGTTTTTGTCATAATAAATACCGATGATTATTTGAGCTTCTGCTCTCTTTCAGTGCCAGACTTTTAAAATTCCTATTTGAAAAGCTTTTTTGTTTATATTTACCTATAAGTTACACAGATCTCACTTTACTGCTGTATATCTGTCATATGTATTTGCTTGCCTTTATCAATAAAGTTTTCTCACTCTGAGCCTCAAGAGTCTCTTCATGTTTTATTACATTTATTATGTTGAGCGCCTCCTGGAGGAAAACTAACTTAATGTGTATCTAAACAATTTTTAGCAGTGCACCACATATAAAACTTTACATTTTTTAACATTATTTAAAATATAATTTGCGAATGCTTAAATTATTATTAGCTAATACATTTCCAGTTTGTATTTCTATCTACAATAATAAACACACACTTCCCCCAGCTTCTCCTCTAACCTGAGAAAACACTGATTTGTGACACATTATAATATACTTTGAGATCACAGTGAAACACAAACACAACACATCGCTGCTCCATTTCCTCCAACAGGCGATGATAAAGTCTTTAAATCTCTAGTGTGATTTGTCTCTGGGTCTCATCTGTGGAGCAACACCTCCATCTAGTGTCTCGCCCTGAATTGACATGTTATCAGGAGTGATTTGCTCAGTATCTGTAATGATATTCAGTGATTGTGCCTGTTACTCAAGAAAGCCACTAGATGGCTCTGTGTTCAGTATTATGTGATGAATTCTATGCAATGCATAAAGAAGAATAAAATCACAGGAAGTGAAGGAATTGAAAATAATCAAAGATATTTGGTATTTGAAATCCAACAAAGAAATTTGCTTTACTGTTGTCAACCCCCATTTCCTTATCAGAAGGGCCTTCTGGAAGACAATAGAGAGGCCTGTAGGCCACATGGGTGTCACCTTTACAGTGGGGGAAGTTTGGTCTGATTGGTCAGTTTAAATGAATACATTTGGTTTCAGTCACATGGTCAAGGAATAGATAAAATAAGATTGGAACTGTTGCTCTTTCTCTTTTTCTCTGGCTCTTGAGGTCATTGGGGCTTCTCTTCTTCTCTCTCTCCCCCACTCTCTCTCTCTCCCACCCCTCTCACTCACTCTCTCTCTCTCTCTCTCTCAGGTAACATTTTATTCATGCTGTGCACGATTAATGGTATAAGTTTATCATCTCATACATCCTTTTTGAAACTATTTTAAGTGTAACCATAACCAGATTTTGTCATTAAATCCTTTCTATTACAAATACTGTGCTAACTAGTTTGATTTGGTATTGACTTTGAAGTGCTCCCTATTGCAATACAATATAGTCACATTATAGCAACGCTCTCCCACATATTTTGCTATTGTAACTGCGCTTATCTCCGTCGTTGGTATGAGTTGCAGTGGGTGGAAATAGACGAGAAATGTACAGTTTTCTTCCATCTTTCTGATAACGTTTCTTTAGTCTTCTGGCAACCCTGCAGATTGAACCATCTACAGGAGTCCACTCTTACAGAAGTGTTCAGAGAAAATAAACGTTGAAATGTTCAAATGTTGAGACCGCACTGAGAAACATTTTAATCAAATCACTGAACAAAACATGATACCAGGAGTGAACTCAAACTAAAAACAGCTTGTTGTGAAAGTGGTAATATATGTAATTATATGAAATATCAATATATGGAATATATGCTCATATATACTAAAAACATATATGAAACCTATTAGCAACTGTTACAATTCCATATACAGGGAGTGCAGAATTATTAGGCACGTTGATTTTCTGATCATATTTTTTTTCCAGGCACATTTGACCAATTGCAAACCACAGTAATCCTAATAACTACTATTGATTTAGTATTTAATAATGTATAAGTGATATATAATTGTTCATGAAGGCTGGAAATGAAAAACACCTTATATTCAGGTGTGCAGAATTATTAGGCATGTTTTCTTTTACAGATAAATTGAGCCAAAAAAGAGATTTAACTCAGACTGAAAAGTCAAAAAGTATTAAATGCCCATGAGAAGGATGCAATACTAATGCAATACTAGACATTGCAGTTAAGGCATGACCATTGGACAGTGAAATGCTCGTTGGGTCAGCAGGATCTGACAAAAACAGGTGGTGAAGAAAAGACACCTGTTAACTGCAAAAGAATTAAGAATTAAGGTGAAGAATTAAGGGTGAAACCATCAGGAACCCTTTAGTCTCCAGCGCCACCATTTTCCAAAGCTGCAACCTACCTGGAGTCTCCAGAAGTGCAAGATGTCAGGATCTCAGAGACTTCAGTTAGGTAAAGAATCCTAAAAAATGACCCCCACTAAATAAGAATCATAAGCTGAAGTGTTGTAAATCCGGTCTAGCTATCCGATCTCTCTGCAAAGCAAATGGAAAGACGGTTAGCTCGTTTACATCGACAAAAAGCCTGCGCAAATAGCCATTTCAGTTATGGCAGTTATTTAGTTATGGGCTACGTTCATACGTTGCCATGGTCGTTGACGTTAGTACACAGTATATAACGTAACAGTTATAACAAAACGTGTTTGTCAGAAAATATAGAACATGTTGAAATTGTTTTTTTTTTGTATATATACACTTTTACCTACATCACGACAAAGCACATAATTCCATTATTTGTGCTGCAGAACCAGGGTCGTGTCGTGACGCACTTCTCAAAATGTAACTGCAGATGTAGTGTTAAAACACACTCCTGAACACCAATGAATGAACGCCAAAATACAACACAGCCAGGGAGTATCCAATAACACACACGCTAGTCAAAATTAAAAAAATAACTCAAAAAATGTAACTCATTCACACTTTTTTGTCTAACTCATGATTTTTCAACTCCTGAAATTTGCTGTGAATAGAAAAAACACCAACAAATAAAAAAAATCTTCATCAGTTTGACAACAGATGCGCTGCAAAAGTTCACAACACAACCAAATACAGAAACGCACTGCAAATACTCACAACGCAACAAAAAAACTCACCTTTCAGGTCATCAACCACACCAGCCATTTATTAACTATTTTACAATTCAATGTATTATAAATAAATTAATTAACTTAAAGGTCCTGTTCTTCGTGATCCCATTTTTCAAACTTTAGTTAGTGTGTATTGTTGCTGTTAGAGCATATATAATACCTGTAAAATTATAAAGCTCAAAGTTCAATGCCAAGCAAGACATTTTATTTAACAGACGTTCCCTTTCAAAGCCTACAGCGATCGGCCGGTTTGGACTACATCCCTGTACATCCTGCTTTAATGACATCAGTAGAACAGCTTGTCGACTAACCTCCACCCACAAGAATAGGGCGTGGTCTTGTTGTTCTCCCACATGGAGAAGAGGAAGTGTTGCGTTTGTAGTGAGTTTGTCGCCATGTCGTCGAGACGCTGTTATTTTCATCCCGGAGTCAAATCACCTTTGTTTGGCCAGGGACGCTGTACTTTGAGCACACGCATCTCCCCGTTATGGTAAGAGGCGTGATCTTTCCGGGCAACGTGCGCTAAGCTGCTGTCGAATCACAACACGGGAACCGCTGGCACAATCAGAACTCGTTACGTATTTCTGAAGGAGGGACTTCATAGAACAGGGAAATCCTCAAGTCGTTTTTAGGACAGTGAAAACAGCGGTATACAGATAAGTAAATTGTGTGAAAAATACGGTGTTTTTTTTACACGCGAAACATGAACACGCTATATTGCACACTGTAAACACAATCAAAGCTTAAAAAACCCCAGGAAAAACGGGACCTTTAATTTTATTATCACGGGATAATGTGATAAGCCTGCGCTGTGTGTCGTTGTCCATCATTTTGCGAGCAATTGTTGATAAAGACAAATGTCACGTCACAATATTGGAAATGTTTGCTCATCGTCAGTGAGGAACCTGGGTGTGCTCTTTGATACCAATCTTTAATTTGAAAGCCACGTTTCTAGCATCTGTAAAACTGCATTCTTCCATCTTAAAAATATATCTAAATTACGACATATGTTCTCAATACAAAATGCTGAACAGCTAGTTCATTCGTTCATGACCTCAAGGTTAGATTATTGTAATGCTCTATTGGATGGTTGCCCTGTGTGCTTAGTAAATAAACTCCAGCTGGTCCAAAACGCAGCAGCTGGAGTTCTTACTAGAACCAGGAAATACGACCGTATTAGCCCGGTTCTGTCAACACTGCACTGGCTGCCTATTAAACATTGCATTTATGTTAAAATCTTGTTAACTACTTACAAAGCACTAAATAGTTTAGCTCCCCAGTACTTGAGTGAGCTCTTAACACTTTATAGTCCTTCACGTCTATTACGATCTCAAAACTCTGGCCAGTTGATAATAACTAGAATATCAAAATCAACTGCAGGCGGTCAATCCTTTTCCTATTCAGCAACTCTGGAACAGTCTTCCTAGCATTGTTCGGGAAGCAGACACACTCTGTCAGTTTAAATCTAGACTAACACGCACGCATCTGGCGTACACATAGAACATTATCAATTTCTATTATTCAAATCAGTTAAATGATTGTTAAGCTTCCATCACTAGGTCAGCCTGAACCGGGAACACTTCCTATAACACCTGATGTACTCGTTACATCGTAAGAAGCATCTACGCTAATATTAGTCTCTCTGATTATCCCGAGGTTAACGGTAGTCTACCGGATCCAGACTGTATCCAGATCAGATGGACCTGCGCCTAGACGTAACCACAATACAGCCCTGAAGTGGCAGCAGAGACCGTGTCAACTAGACTTTCCCTTGTGAAGGCCTCCTTCACTTCACTTTCCCTCTGTACAGATGAAACGACTAAAAACACTGTATTATGCAATTTGGCAGTCATACACACCTGCGCACATATGCATTCAAATGCGCTTGACTATAGACTAAACACGTAATGCTTACGTGCATGTTGTCACCATTCTCACAGATTCACGTAGTTTACACAAAGATGATAACGGTATCGTTTACAAAACTATTTCAAAACCTGTTTCAGGGTTTGTGTTCTCTAGCCACCGGGTGTTGTTGCCATGCGGATTAGCGGCTGGAGTGCATTGCGAGTTTTCTGTCGTGTAAGTGGCCCCAAAGTAAATAACTAATGATTAGTCTTTCACCACTCCTATTCAACCTCCCACTGAGCCAAATAATTAGAAATAACCTAATTGCTTACCACAGCTATACAGATGACACCCAGATCTACTTAGCACTATTTACTTGGGACCCTATTCATGGTTAAAGAAAGATCCTTAGAGGGCGCGGTTGACAGTATGTGACAGTGGAATGCTCGTCCTTCCCTGGCCCCTTCTGTCAGGATGCGGGATATGACCCCGCCCCACACGTTGGTGGCTTGTCTTCGTCAATTCGAGGGCAAGAATGAGGTTCCACTGAAGTTATTTCAGAGGTTCCTAGGGCATATGGCATCCGCAGCGACGGTCACATCCCCAGCGCCTATGGCATGTCAATTGCCTCGAGTTGCTGGTCATACGTCTAGACCTGCATGGCTTTTGAGTCCAGCTGAAGGACAAACACATACTGGTCCATTCAGACAACATGGCGACAGAAGTGTACATCAACCCGACAAGGTGCTCTACGCTCCCGTTGGATGTTGCAACTCACCCACCATCTCCTTTTATGGAGTCAGAAGCATCTGAGGCTTCACACCCTGGGAGAACAGCCGACGAGCTCTCACAGTTTCAGCCACTTCCGGGGGTCAGTACAGCTGATTTGGGAACAGTTTGGCGACGCATAGATGGATCTGTTTGCCTCCCACGACACTTCCCATTGCTGCTGGTTTTACTCTCTGACCGAGGGGACCCTTGGCACGGATGCACTAGCACACAGCTGGCCACAGGGCCTACGCAAGTATGCGTTTCCCCCAGTGAGCCTTCAGGGAGGAGAGGAGCAGGTCCTTTTGGTCGCCCCACATTGGCCCGGCCGGACCTGGTTCTCCGAACTCGTACTCCTCGCGACAGCCCATTCTTGGTCAATCCCTCTGAGGAAGGACCTCCTTTCTCAGAGACAGGGCACCCTTCTGGCACCCGCATCCCAACCTGTGGAACCTACACATGTGGGACCTGGACATGACATGGAAGATTTGAGCACCCTACCACCTCAGGTGGTGGCTACCATCACTTCTGCTAGAGCCTTGTCTACACAACAGTTCTATGCGTTGAAGTGGAACCTCTTCGTCTCCTGGTGCTCTTCTTGCAGAGGGACTGCCATGCCCCCTAGGGGTAAGAGCACACTCAACCAGGAGTGTGGCTTCCTCTTGGGCTTTTCGCGACGGCGCCTTGCTGACAGACATTTGCAGAGCTGTAGGCTGGGCGACACCCAACACTTTTGCGAGATTCTGTAATCTCTGTGTAGAGCCAGTGTCCTCTCGTGCACTCGCTCCAAATAGACAGTAATGGACAGGCTCAGGTGTCATCATTGATGCGCCATTCCACTCCACGGACTGGATGCGTGCGCTATATTCCCTCAGGTGAGTTTCTCAGTAAGCCCTGAGTCCTCCAGAGCTGTTTATGGCGACACCAGAATGCATGCCTGGTTGGTCAGCCCTCGTGTTAGGCTAAGTGCTTCCATGTGCATGGTTCCCCCTATAAATGTGTGACTAATGCTGTAATCTGGTCACTAATTCGTGATTGCCTCAGTCCCCTTTAAAAGTCATATGAAAACAGCGGCAGGCTTCGGCTCCTCTTTGTATTTTAACCTGTGTTATTCAGTGTATTCTTCAATCCGCAGTAGTGCCACGTCAAAAGCAGAGAACGACGTCTGTGCATTTGTCGATAGATTGTCACGACATCTTTATCTGTGTAGTTCTTTGTCATAAATACAGTTTACATGATGAAATTCTGGGTACACCAGAGATTTATATTTCATCTTGTGAAAAGGGGCATAATATGTCTTGTGAAAGTGTTTTGTTTTCTACCAAGTGACATAAATCCTGCACTAAAGCATGGCACATTTTCCATGTTATCTCCATGAATGAAAATGTAAAATTTAGATCTTCTTTAAAGTTAATGTTCCTGCACAAACGTAGTTTAAAACATTACATGTGTTAAACAAAATATTTAAAAACATATGTATTTTAACACTGATGCATTTGTATCTCTGCATTTAAAATGCTAATAAGAGTGAATGACAGAGACAGAGAAACATGGATTTCGTTCCACTAAATAATGACACAGCAGCTGATTGTGACATGCATTTATTAGCATTAGAGTAAAGGTAACATTTAGTAGAGTAAAATGTGTGCATTTTGATGCAATTCCAAGATTCATGTTTTTTGTAATAAATGAAAAAAGGAACAATTTAATATGGGACAGATGAAACATATCGCCAATCTAGACAATTACAGTAATATAAGGTTTGTCTTTATTCTTAATGAATATTAGCTGGTTATTTAAAATGATTTGAAATAAAATATTCAGGGATTGACTTTATAGGTAGTGTAGAACCTATTGTATTGTCCGTGCCTACCCTAGTATACAAGCAATATTACATTTTTTTTATTATTCATACCCTTATTGGGTGCTGAGCCCCCCTAGTATTGAAATGCTAGATTTGCCCATGGGGAGAACATTTTTACACTTGACACTGGAATAGCTTTCCTGATAATGTTCAGGGCTCACTCACTCTCCCGGTTTAAATCTAGATTAAAGACACATCTCTTTAGCCAAGCATTCACATTATACATCTCATAATATTTTACTACATTTACTGTATATCAGATCAAATGCACATGATAATATTTTGTTTAAAATGTTATGAACAACAGCTATACTAATGAATAACATTTGCTTTTCTGTCTCTACCTCATGATCCCCATCCAGAGGTATCTGGAGAATATGTCAGTTTGGATCCAGCCTCTTATCCAGCCTTTAGATGACTTTAGATGCCTCAACACCTGTGAAGAGATGACGCCAACTCTGAATGAACATGAGCAACTGACAAATGCTCTATATATTATGATTATGATTATTATGACTATTTGTAATAATTGCTTTAATAAGATCATTGTTTCTGACTAAATTAAAACATGATGTTAGCTAACTGCATTGAATTGTATTTACTTGAACTGTACATTTCTGAAATATGAACATTACTTGGACACAGTCACCTCTGATAACAGATTACTCTAAATTGTAATGTAGAAATATGCATTTTTCTGTAAAGCTGCTTTGAAATATGTATTGTGAGATTGGCTATGTATGGTCCAAAACATTAATCATGTTTTATATATAAAAATATAGCTGCTTTCATAATTTAGGAAGGGAATTGTCACGGCACAGAAGAAGACAACACAGGTATAAGTGAAACACAACGGTAAGTTTATTTCAAGGAATGGATGCAAGCAGCTGGCAGGGATAGCAGGTGAGAGATGAACCAGTCTGATATTTTTTGAAGAGACTTTGATGTACGATAACTGTTCTGTCTTGTGTTTACAGGTTGAGACTATCATGAGAATCGCAGTATGAATGAGACAGATGACTGGAGAGAGGTGACTGGAGACAGGAAAGACAATCTAGTAGCAGACTCAGGTTGGAAGCACAGGTTGGAGCCGGGTAAGTTGCAGAATGTATACAATGGCAAGGGTAAATAGTTTAAACGAAAACATGAGGTAGCAGTCCTAGTAGTGATGAGAAAAGATCATGAATGAGTGTTTAAGTGCTTGCTTATATAGGGAGATAATGGGAATTTATCTCACTGGAAGAGACTGGGGAAGATGACTCCTTTCCTAGACTTAGGAAAGGAAACCTTAGCGCAGACTTCTTTGCAGGAAGGGACTCTTGATTCTTGTGTCTGCATGATGAGTGACGATGGTGAAGGACTTGGGAGGATTTCTGTGGTGTTTAGTGGCTTGATGGACAAAACCTCTGATGCCAGGAAGGCTAGAGGGGACTGGACAGAAAGCGACTGAGTGGAACTGGCGTCTTCCTCAACCTATCTCACAGTGAGGGAAGAACCACTCTGCCAAAGCACCCAGTCTAAATATTACCTCAGGGTGAGGGTTGGATTACCTGGTGGTATCAACGGTATGAGGTGATGGTCTAATCCAACACAGAGAACAATACATGAGAACTTGGTCATTCCAGGCTACTAAATGGCAATATTGGAAAAATCCTCCACATACATCTCTAAACTGCGACTACTCTAATCAGTGGAGTACATAATATCCTTCACAGATTTCATTTCAGATGACCGGTCCAAACTGGAAGCTAAAGGCCCTGCAGAGTTCATCGTAATATGTATGGTCTTCTGTCACGGCACAGAAGAAGACAACACAGGCATTAGTGAAACAGTGTATTTGCAGGGATGGAAAAAGGCAGCAGGCGGGGATAGCAGGTGAGAGATGAAGCAGTCTGATAGTTTGAAGAGGCTTGGCTGTACAATAACTTCTGTCTTGTGTTTTCAGGTTGAGATCATGAGAATTGCATGATGAGGAATGAGGAAGTCAGATGACTGGAGAAAGATGACTGAAGACAGATGACTGAAGACAGTATAGTAGCAGACTCAGGTAGGAAGCACAGGTTGGTAGCCAGGTAGGTTGCAGAGTGTATACAACAATGAGGGTAAATATTTTCAGCGGAAACATGAGGTAGCAGTCCTAGTAGTGATGAGACCAGACCATGAATCAGTGTTTAGTGCTTGCTAATATAGGGAGATAATGAGCCAGTGTGTGGCTGATGAGTGATTATCCAAGGCAGGTGTGAAAAATGTTTGATATTTACGTTTTGGATTTTTTGAGCTCAGACACGATTGGGAGCAATACAATTATAATTGTAATAACACCACACAATTGAGGATTTGTTGGATAAAGAGTTGTTGGGAGAAGCCTTAAATCAGACCACAACCCTGGGATTGCTTGGGGGGGGGGGGGGGGGGGGGATCGGGCTCAAAATCAGGCTTCAATTCTTAGAGTCTCTGGCCAGCCTTAGGGTCCTCGTCACTGTCTGTAGCATGCAATCAGGTTGCACATGCAGTCCTGATCCTCCAGGATGGCACATATATACGTCGATGTTTGGTGTGTCTCCTAGCAGTTTCAAGGGCATGGAGGACATACTGAGAGACAGGCTGTTACACAGGAGAGCTGCATTGGGACGTGGACGAGCAACAACTCAGCAGCAAGACAGGTATCTGCTCCATTGTGCGAGGAGGAACAGGAGGAACACTGCCAGAGCCCTACAAAATGACCTTCAGCAGGCTACTGGTGTGCCTGTTTCTGACCAAACTGTCAGAAACAGACTTCATGAGGGTGGCATGAGGGCCCGACATCCTCTAGTGGGACCTGTGCTCACAGCTCAGCACTCGGCCGCTCAATTGGCATTTGGCAGAGAACAGGAGGAAGACCTCCATTGGCACCTTGTTCTCTTCACGGATCAGGCTCACACTGAGCAAATGTGACAGACATGAAAGAGTCTGGAGATGCCATGGGGAATGTTAGGCTGCGGGCAACATCATCCAGCATGACTGGTTTGACGGTGGGTCAGTAATGGTCTGGGAAGGAATATCATGGGGGGTTGCAGACCTGGATCAGGGCAGTAGCGATCTCCTGGACAGTCTGTGGTGCCACTTGCTTGTCCCAGAGGTTCTCAATTGGATTCAGGTTTGGGGAATGTGAGGGCCAGTCAATGGCATCAATGCCTTCGTCATCTAAAAACTGCCTACATACTCTGGCCACATGAGGCTGGGCATTATCATGCATAAGGAGGAACCCAGGGCCAACTGCATCAGCATAAGGTCTGTCAATGGCTCTGAGGATTTCTTCCTGTTACCCAACAGCAGTAAGGGAACCATTGGCTAGCAGCATCTCATCAGAAGCATGCCCAGACGTGGTTGTGAATGCATACAGGCACTACTGACTTACATTATGAGTTGCTGTGATGAACTTCATGCTAGTTGGACCAGCCTGTATCTTCAGTTTTTTTACATTGATTTTTGGTATGATTTTGAATCCAGCCCTCAGTTTTGATTTCCATTGATTGTTGTCACATAATTTTGATCTTAACAAATTATAGAATTGTATATAAAGAAAGATTTTCAAAATAAATATTTCATTCATTGAGATCCAATGTGTGATTTAAGAATTACCTTAATTTTTTTGAGCATGCATAATATGTAATTAAACATCAAACTGAGATCAGCTCAGTCAATAAACGCTAATATCAGCCGTGCTGCCATACCTGCACATGTGGGACAGAGTTGAGTGATGTCCAGATGTTGAGTCTGGTTGCTGATGGGATTGTTCAGCACACAGCTGTAGGTGTTTTTATCCTGATATTCCACCTCCAGAGGTAGAGAGAGACTGATGCTGAGATCAGACACACTGATGCTGGACAATAAACTGTTTCCTTTGTACCAGGAGAGAGTCACATGACTCACATTTACCACTGAACACACCAATGAACAATATGATGATGATGAACATTGTGAAGAGTTACTGCTGAGGACAGGAACAGGCAGACGAGCTGGAAAACATGAAAAAAGATACATGAGGATGAATGAAAATATTCAAGCAGACGAGGAAGAAACATTGAGATCAAAAGTAGAGCATTTAAAAACACTGCTGATTTTTCAATATATGACAATTGCGAGTTAAGTGGCAAACCTAAACGCTAATGTGTGTGTGTGTGTGTGTGTGTGTGTGTGTGTGTGTGTGTGTGAGAGAGAGAGAGAAACCCTACATTACAAAAGCTGGCAATATCTGAAATCCTTCTTGGATTTTTTTTGTCCCCATGAGAAAAACAGCTTGTGCAATCAATCACACTAAGCAATGTTTTTTGAAAATGTAAAAATGCGGAAAGTTTTGTGTGATGGGTAGGGTAAAACACGAAGACAACATTGCTTGGTCTTGTTAAAGTGAGAGTTAAAACTTTGTCAACTGAGGCTGAAAAAAAATTCAGTGCTCTTATGAGACTGAAAACATATAGAACAATGGTACTAGTGAGACTTAATAGTATTGCTGTGTGCCATGACCTTCAGGACAAACTGGACAATATTGATGTGAAACAAATATATATGCTTTTCTTATTTAGTATTTATGTCTCGTTTCCAGTCTAAATATAAAAAAATCTTAAATCAAGATGCAATTACTAGATAAGTAAAATGGCATACAATATTTTTTCTTGTTTTCTGGAAATCAAAATGAAGTGAGTTTTTGCTTTAAACAAGCTAAATTATCTGCCAATGGGGTAAGATCTTGTATCTTATATCTGTTTGAAAACTTGTTTCTTGTTTCTGTCCCAAACAGAAAAAAGATTATTTTTCTTACACCATTGGCAGATCATGATTAAAGATTAAAACAGCATTCATAAAAGATGAAAAATGGTGTTTGCACCATTGTATCAGTTGTATCTTTGTGCTAAAACATACACATATATTATATATATATATATATATATATATATATATATATATAAATATATTAAAATAACTCACCATAGACAATGAGATGGAAAATCTTGCTCACACGGTTGATCTGTCGTTCGTAATATCCACTGTGTTCATTTACGATGTTTGTGATGGTCAGAGCTCCAGTTTGACTATCTACCTTCAGTCTGTCTCTGAATCTCCAATCAGGACCATGATATACAGTGATGCTGCCCGCCCGATTATTGAGTTCAGCTATTAAAGTGTTCCCAAACTTCCACTGAATCCGATCATCATCCTTCATTTTAGTAAGACTGGAGCTTAGAGTGACTGAATCTCCCTCCATCACTGATATTTGATCTGGAAGAACAGTTTTTCACAGATTAAAGCTTTAAATTCACTTGATGTCGGTTTGATGAAGCTAAATGAAATTCTTTTAATCATTTAAATATGAAATGAAAAACATTCTGCAGCAGAACAAAGACAAAAGAAGCTAAAGTAAAAGAGAAATAGATGCAGCTGTGGTCAAACATTTACATACACTTGTAAATCTGCAAGAATCTGCTAAATGTTAATAATTTTAATAAAATAAAAGGGATCATGAAAAAGGAGAACATTTCACTACAGTCTAGTTAAAATTTCTTAGGGAAAGATGACTTGCATTGACTGGATGATAACTTAGATGGAGGTTGTAGCAATGCAGTGGATCACAGGAACTTCCAACAGGATATTTCCAGGTGAGAAGCAAGGCCAGACAAAGGGCCTGTACAAAAACCCTTACTTTCAGTCTTTGTACTTGAACACTGGTCTTTTTACATAACATATTTTCCTGTATTTGGCCCAAGAGGGTGTGAAGACCGCAAGTTTGTGTAGAACATTTAATTAGTATAACAGATTATTAGTATAACCCCAAATAGAGGCCCAGTTTCACAGACAGGGCTTAGACTAAACCAGGATTAAACATTAGTTCCCTTTTAGCCAGTCACGTTTGACGAACATCACCGACGAATTGGGATCACTTCAAGGAGCCCCTATTAGCTTTGAGATATAGAGAACGGGCCAATGGCGTGCGCGATTTGCATCTTGCGTTCCGTGCCGCACCACCGGTATAAACAGGAAGTGGATGCCGCGCACATTTGTCATTGCAAAACTGGATGTGTGACAGTGCTCCTGACCATATATTTGAGAAGGCTTGTTGTTGAGGAGGCACTTGAGGTCTTTGACTGCCCTCTTTGTAATGCAGTTCGTAACGGATGATTCCCTCTTTCTCGAAGGCTGGTTTCCATGCTCCATGTGTCTGACACCTCACTTACGTGGAAGTTTGTCAGCTGGCCAGGGACTACAAATGGAGCCAGTGTTGACAGTTTAATAGACATGAAATGAAACAAAAGGAAATCTACAACTGTATATTCAGTGAAAGTGTTTGAGAAAACATTTACCCCTGTGGCAACTGGGTTAGAGCAATTACCAAGTGAAAATCAATCAAAACTAGGGTTGGGAATCGTGAGAAATTTTCCGGTTCCGGTTCCGCCTAACGATTCCGGTTCCGATTCCATTAAAATTATTAAACAAATAGTGGTAAAGGAAAAAGGCACAATACGCAACTCAAACAATCCATTTTGTGTTTATTACTTGCTCTAAAATTTATTTACAGGTTGGCAATGTCAAAAAAGTCCTGTACTGTACATATATTACAGTGTTAATTAAGCCATTCTTGCAACACATTGTTTTTCAAATGAACACCTCTGAAATTGTCTTATTACATTTTATCTCTCTGTCTCTGAATAAAACCAAGTTATAAATTATATTTATTAGTTATATTTATTAATTAGTTGTATATTAATTTAATAGTAATTCAGTTATTCAGTGAACTTGTAAATAATAAATTGCAATTCAGCATTACAAAGGTAATTGTGCCTAAACGGTTACCTAAACCATGGTAACTCAACGGTTGACAAATATATATATATATATATATATATATATATATATATATATATATATATATATATATATATATATATATATATATATATATATATATATATAGGCCTTTCACTATAAATCTGTTATAAGCCCTGAGGCACTCTCTGCTGTAGCAAATGTTTTGTGAAATTGCTAGTGCAGCCTCCTTTGCATGTTATTAACTTTTCACGTGTTACATTTTGCTTCATTATCATTCATTCTTTGGAAATGAATCCATACTTGTGACTTTCTCTTCGCCATGCTGGTGGTCAACGAGAAAATGCAAAACCGTAAATGTGTAGCGCGAGGGCTTTCAGGCTGAACTGCGTTACACTCCTGGAAGCGGCAGGCAACGTAATTAATATTCATGATGAGGTGAGCCAGGGTTGCCAGGTTTTCACAAAAAAACCCGCACAATTGCACAATCGCTTCAACCCGCGGACATGAAACACAGCCCGCGGCAACAGCGGAAAACGGGAAAGCGGGAAAACCACGGACTTGGCAACACTGGCTGTCACTCGGATACGCTTCCAGCGCTTCGCACACACATTGCACCAGAACCGTTTTCGGAACCGAAACTTAGGAATTTCGCGCGGTTCTGGTATTTTTCAAAAATCAGTTTCGGTTCTGCATAAGAACCGGTTCTCGGTTCCCAACCCTACTCAAAACCCAATCACTCTCATCCTTATCTTGCTACACTTTTGACTCCCCAACAATAAAAATTGACAAATGCTAAAAATCTTCATCTAACTCAAGACCGTGCTATATTGTTAGCTCACCAAACACATTTTTTTTTTCAATATCTAAACTGACTTTGTTACACCTAGGGGTGTGGGAAGCTGACACACAAAGCTGACACACAAACACATTCGCTTTTTTGCTCTTCAGCTGAAGCACTCTGTGTGAATTGTCTGTCTATTTGGTGTTGTCTGTCCAATATATAAAAAGAAAAGTCACTCATAAGCATGTGTATAATGGCGAGCGAGCAACAATTTAGGAGGTGTGTGCATCCGTGCCCGCGATATCTTTCGGGCCCGGACACACACCAGCTATGTTTACACTGTCTGGGCGTGCAGCGCGCTAGGGCGGCTCTCAAGGGAGCCGCCTGTAGCGAGTGTGAGAGGCTGCCGCTCAGAGTGTTGCGCTCACGGCCGGCCGTCTTTGATGAGGCCGGCCAAGCTCGCGAGCCCCGTGATTCTGGGCCCGCCGTTGCTGAGGCAGCGCGGCGCAGCAGATCATGGGCCTACAGATGAACCTCTCAACGGGACGCGGGACTGCTGCGGCATCTTCCCCGTCCTCGTCTGAGGGTTCAGGCATTCTCCCGCCCCGTGTGGAAGCCCACGAAGCGGCTTCTTCCCTCGGGGCGGAGGACCCGATGCATGAGCTGTCTGATTCTGAGGAATTAGACGTGCTCAGTATCGAGGCAGTTGAAGTTATAACGAGAGCTCGCCACTTCATAATGCAAGATTCAATCTCGTGTTGCCGAGGCAGCGCCTAGATAACGGATCTGCAATTAAAGTGACACATGCGATCGGTTACCATGCATGTGATACTGTTGGGTGCGAGGCATGCAGTCAGCTCCTGAGGGTACACATGTACAAGTACAATGCAACGAAATAAGTTTGGAGCAAGCCTCCGAGCCACAGCTATTTAAAGCGCTGCCACACGCTCTCCAGAAGAAAAAAAAAATGCAGATTTCAAAGCATACATGCAAAAAACGTTACATACATAACAGTACACATGGTCACATGATGGATTTTTTTGTTGGGACTGAGTAAGGGAGATAGGAAAGGAGGAAAGGGAGGGGCAGACGGTTGGACGGGGGCAGGGATGGGGGTGAGGTATGTATGATGCGAGTAAGAGTCCTGTGTTGTGTGAGATTGTGTTGTGAATGTGAATGTTAGCCATAACTTAAGATGTTTTCGAGTTCAGTTCTGTGGCTTGTCCTTGAAGGGAGATATGGCAGTGCACAGGGAACGATAGCAAGATAGCAGGACCCAGCTGTCAAGCTGACCTCCCAACCGAGAGAGATAGGGACAGGGTGGACGGTGAGGTGAGGGAAGGAGGGGGGTCAATATCTTAATCCATTTAGCTGATCTTCGGTAATTTTCCAGACCATAATCAATCAATCCGTTCTGATCCTCAGCATCAGTGGCGAGCGTCCGGTTCATGAATTGACTTGGACATTTCATCCAAATTCATGGTCAGACCAGACCTTCTGCGTAGCAGTTCACTAGCCTGACCCCCGATGGAGCCCACTCTTCCCTGCGTCTCCACAGTCCGGGCTGAGATGTTACGATACAGTTCCTCAATCTGTGTCACTCTTTGATCTAATACCTTCAGTCGGTCACACACATCCCCGAAGCACTCTTTAATTTCCACAGACAGAGGCTGGGTGAATTTACTGGCAGCTGTCTTACCAATCTTCCGGTTGGTTAAGGCAATCCCAAGGCTGAGAAATAGGAACCCTGCTATCAAAATGCCAATTATGAATAAATCCTCCACATCCTCCACGGACAGGACTTCCAGGCACACGACTTGCCAGCTGTAGCCCGCAGCAAAGGTCCTGTCCGGGCAGGTGGGTTCTCCCGGTGCACCCTTCCTTAGTGAGAAAATCTTGTCAATCGCGCTGAGTGACCAGTTAATTCATTCCATTTCAGTATAGAGTCCAGCAAGCAGGGGGTCAAGAAAAAAAGATCAGCGCTAAAGCAGAGCGGGGAGCAGATAGAAGGCACGTCTGCTCTGTGTGAGATCAGGAAGTGGAAGATGTGCTGTGAATATAGTTAAATATATGTGCTGATATGTAACATGAAATAAAGTGTATTAATTTTCTTACACCAGTGTCCACCTTTTGTCCTTTAATTAGGATTACGGATCGTCTCTTTACTTACCTGCAGCATGTTAGATGTATATTTTGTTGATAATTTAATGATGTATTTATGAATGGTAAGGGAGTCTGACAATGTGCTGTAAAGGCAACATATATATATATATATATATATATATATATATATATATATATATATATATATATATATATATATATATATATATATATATATATATATATATATATATATATATATATGTATATGTATAAATATAAAACTCACCATAGACAATGAGATGGAAAATCTTGCTCACACGGTTGCTCTGTCGTTCGTAATATCCACTGTGTTCATTTACGATGTTTGTGATGGTCAGAGCTCCAGTTTGACTATCTACCTTCAGTCTGTCTCTGAATCTCCCATCAGGACCATGATATACAGTGATGCTGCCCGCCCGATTATTGAGTTCAGCTATTAAAGTGTTTCCAAACTTCCACTGAATCCGATCATCATCCTTCATTTTAGTAAGACTGGAGCTTAGAGTGACTGAATCTCCCTCCATCACTGATATTTGATCTGGAAGAACAGTTTTTCACAGATTAAAGGGTTAGTTCACCCAAAAATGAAAATTATGTCATTATGTCACCCTCATGTCGTTCCACACCCATAAGATCTCCGTTCATCTTCGGAACACAGTTTAAGATATTTTAGATTTAGTCCGAGAGCTTTCTGTCCCTCCATTGAAAATGTATGTACGGTATACTGTCCATGTCCAGAAAGGTAATACAAACATCATCAAAGTAGTCCATGTGACATCAGTGGGTTAGTTAGAATTTTTTGAAGCATCGAAAATACGTTTTGGTCCAAAAATAACAAAAACTACGACTTTATTCAGCATCATTTCATAAAATAGTTGGGACTCCCCAACAATAAAAATTGACAAATGCTAAACATCTTTATCTAACTCAAGACCGTGCTATATTGTTAGCTCACCAAACACATTTTTTTTTCAATATCTAAACTGACTTTGTTACACCTAGGGGTGTGCCATATCCTACCGTCTACGATAATACCGGTATACATTTTTACATGATAGAAAAAGTGTCATATCGCAATATCAATGATAAAGCGATGCAATGACGTTTGCTGCATTTATGTTCACTAGCGAGCACAACAACAACACCTGTCTGAGAGTATACACGAAGAGCAGCATGTCAGCCTCCGATGACATTTTAGTACCTAAAAAGGCAGCTACTAATTTGACAACTGACAAAACATTGAAGCTGTTAAAAGCTGTTATTGATATTTGCAGCGCAATATTTGACCGGAAGGGTAACATTGGCAGTTATTTTCGTCAGTTACGGCTTGTTAGATCTAACATTCTGCCTCCTTTGAATCAGACACAGAGATAAAGCAGTGCGTAATATTACATTTATTTGAATGAATGGATTATAGCATTTATTTGAATTAATTATTGAGAGAGACAGAGAGAGATTCGTACCTGCGTGACTGCGTTTTTTCAGCGTCTAAGATGTGCGTTTATTGCTTAAAAATGGTGATGTAACCCCATCGTTGCTGAGAAATATAATGTAGTGATCCAGTAGCTTTGCTATTTTATTGCTAAAAGTCGTGAGGTGGCGTTGAGAACAAGTTTCTACGCTCCTGAATGTGCAGCGTGATATCCGCTCTCTGTATGCGAGTGACGTGTGTGTCACTTTTTTGTCATTCTGATTGAACGATTCTGTGGACTGTTTACATTAGATGTTATCTAAACTGATCTGGTGTTGCTGTAAGAAACACCTCAGAAAAATACATTCTTCTTTCAGGCGAAGTTGAAGTTTGCCTGGGACAAACGCTGTCAGATGAGATGGCGTGGCTAGGCTATGTCTGTGTCATTATTCCAACATTATCTTCATAACTTAGTTTAACACTTTAAAAATTAACTTTCCTCTCATCAACATTATAGTCTGGTGTGAGCGCAGCTCGCACTCTTCACGCCACATAACACAATCGGATCAGGTCGTTTACATGGTGGAATTTTTCAATTGATCGGTTCATGAAAAGTTTTATCCCTCCCCTCTCAAACCGATTATAATTTCATTCAGTTTGGGCATTTTTATTCCGATTGAGGTGTTTATATGGAGCAATTTCATTCGGTTTGGACTCTTAAAACAATTACAGTGCTTCATGCAAACGCACCTAATAAATACAGCGCATTAATATAGAATGATGATTCATCTGACTTGGAACTACCTGTGCATTAAACAATTTTATTGCACACCTTCCAGCCAATCAGAATCAAACATTCAGACAGAACATGGCATAAATTACTTTAGTTATTGTTAAACTAAAATGTTATGTTATGTTATAGTTTTACTTAAGATTTTCATTGAAAACACTAATAACTTGTACCAATGCTACTTTGCTTTAATTTGACTCGTGCTGTGTGTGACTATAATGCTGCTGCCACCTTATGACAATAGATTTACACTTCAAATTAAATATTCTCTCATCAATGACAGTAGCTCATTGGAAAAAGATGGACAATGCCCTTCATTTTGTTTGCACTAATAAATGCTGCTGCCCACCAGCTGCAATAACCCATAAAACTTTGTTCCATATACATTTTCTATATCGTCATAAATCTTGTTTTCGCAAATATTCTTGAAATATCGTGATATCATTTTAAGGCTATATCGCCCACCCCTAGTTACACCTTTAGCTAACCCAATAGCAAAACTCACCTTGCTACATCTTTTGCTCAGCCAATACTGAAAATGGACACTCTAAAAACGGACAAACAAACCTCCTTGAAGCACTTTGACATGAATGGGATCTGAGAGGGGTCCGTCTCCTACGGACGTGAAGGCCAGCACTCTGATGGTGTAGGTCTCGGAGGGGACCAGACTCTGAATGGTGGTGATCACACTGTGCTGTATGTTGTGGATCTGCCACATGCTCATGGGCTGAGATGGGTCCATGGTGTAGTACACCCGATAACCCTTGATCTGTCCATTGGGCTCCTCGGGTTCATCCCAGCGTACCGTCATGGTGTTCTGGGAAATTATACGGGCTTGTATATTTTGCGGTGGGCTGGCAGGAGCTTGCTCCCCAGTCCTAGCCTTAACTGGTTCACTGGGCGGGCCCTGGCCAATGGTGTTGAAGGCTGACACGCGGATCTCATAATCAGTGTTCGGAGAAAGTCCTCCAATGCTGTAGCGAGTGGTTGTGATGGACTCCACGGTCTCAAACTTGCTCTCGGGAGACTTGGCACGATACTGGATGATGTAATGGGAGACGGGCTCAGGGTTGCCACTGTCCCAGGTGATGGTGATACTGGTGGCGGTAGTTTCAGTTAAGACAGGAGTACCTGGAGGTTTCGGCAAAGCTAGAGTAGGGGATAATAAAACACTGTAGTCATTACTGGAACTAGAAATCATTTGAAATATGGCTCGATGCAATTGATTCTTACACTTGACAATGATTTGGGCCACAGCCTCGATGACGCCCATGCTGCTCAAGGCCACGCAGGTGTAGTTGGCCGACTCGCGGACACTATTTAACTCCAGAACGTTCCTGCCCACTGGCATCTCATCCTCAGGCGTCAGTTCCTCAAAGTTGAGCCTCCACTTGACGTAGGGCATTGGTGATCCCACTGCGACACAAGTGATGTTGACGCTGCCGCCCGGCATGATCTCATGGCTGGAGGGCAGGATGGAGAAACGTGGGGGCACGCGACGAACTGCAAAGGGCGGAGGAATGGTGACAAGAAAAAGGTAACGAGACACATCTGGACTAAACAAAGAGAATCATAAAACACACAGGAATGCAACGAAGCACGACAGCGTCTTGAGGCATGCAAGCGCAGTTACATTCTCCCATCATGCATCAGGCCATGGCACTTGTTTGCTTTCAAATGCGGGATTTCCAAGACAGCACATAAGCATTTTCTCTGGGCAGGAGCAATACTGAAGGATGCAAACGAGAAAAGGCCCCACAATGCAAACTTAAAAACGTAATAAAGGAAAACAAACCGAATTAGCAGGTTACGTTAACACTAGTTTTATGCAGTTAAATCAAATCTCCCAGAATTGGAAACTTATTTAGCAGCTTGATTTTGAACTCCAAATTAGCCTTCCAATAGATCAGTCAAGATTAAGGTTTTAATACATGCTGATTTTTCGATTTAATGTGGGTTAAAAAAAGTGAAAAAAGAAAAAAACACACCAACCTTCTCGAAGCTCTGAGGGATGTAAAGGGGTTGATGCAGAACACAATGACATGAGGAGAAGAGAAAAATAGGAGAGACACAAAGAGAGTAAAAAAGGTCACCTCAAGGCTTTTAGCTGCTACATTTCTCTGACTAATGTCGCCTGATTATTTCTTGCGTGACAAAGTGCCGCGTTTACCTGCTTTGACCCAAACACTTTGATTCACCCGAGTGGTTGCTGGGAAAAGCAGCCACTGGAGTCAATTCAAGCAAATTACAAGGTCTTTAGCCACCTGGAGAGCTGCCGCTGTGGCATTAATTACAAAACAAAGAGACAAAAACAGAAATCAATTAAACAACCCAAAGTACCAACCAAATCAAAGCGACCGTACAAATGAAACCCACATAATTAGCATTAAAGTTAGCAGCTACAATCAAGACAACCCGTTCTAAAAGTGTTGTGCTATTATCAGACGTGCATGTGAATGTAAATGGGCGGGATGTTTCCTCCACTGTAGCTGCTAATTTCAAGTGCCTTTATTTCTAGAACATAAAACATTTGCTTGTACTCAATAATTAAGCTTTGGAAAGAAGAAAAAAAGACAAAAGGAGACAGTATGCGATCTTAATGCAGTATGCGCATAATCAGTGAGAAATTAGCATACCTATGTTGAATTAATTACCGCTGTGTTATAGGGATGAAACGGTATGGAAATTTAACATCACGATTATGGTGACCCAAATTATCACGGTTATCAATATTATCACGTTTTGTTCAAGCGAGATGAAAGTATTCAAAAAGAACAGATGCACACACTTAAAACATTTCAACAAGTTTTATATTTGAAATTCAACAAACAACAAATAACTAAAGCAGCTCTATGCACTTTTTTAAGCTAGATTCTGTGGGATTTCCTTCCTTAATGGCCGTCGTCAATAGCAACGCATAACGCATAAATAATTAAAGCAATATTCTCATCAGTGTTCAGCAATGATGCATTTAAATCTAGCATGTTTTGTGTTAGAGCCCAAACAGTATCCTAGTGAAATAATGCATATCCATATTTCCATATGATTTGACAGTTTATTTTATTAAATATCAAAATGTGTGCATCATACCTGACACCTAAATGATCACTTTACAGTCAGTTTTATGACTGTCATTCTCTTCAAATGCTAGTGAAGTTTGAAACTTGTATAACGTTACCAATGTTGTGTGTAACTTTAGAGACGGTCCCTAAATTCGCCAGCGTTGTGCCAGTCATATCAGATGCGCTGTGGTTCTGCTGTGTTTTTTTAAACTATTTTCGCTGCTGAAATAGGACAAAATTATCCACTGTATGATGAGTGAATCTCCTGCGTACATCACACACATCTCTGCTTTGAGTGTAACGTTAGATTTCAGCAAGAGCGGCGCGCGCTCTAAACAAAACTCCGGCTAATCTGAACGCCTCTGATTATGAGACATAGCATTCATAAACTCAATATAAACACGTGTGAGTGGTTATAATGCGCAACGCGATTATAACAGACGGCTTTTGAGAAGACTATAATAAGTTCAACCGCTAGAGTGACTAGTGTGCAGCCGAAATAACGTTACACCCGCAAATGGCGGTTGTTAATGTCAAGCCCTGATTATCCCTTAAATGTCCCCCTAGTCTTGTCTGAACTTGTTCGTTCGCTTCACGTTATTATTTCCCACACATAGTTTTGGTATTGAGGTCAAAGTCCACTTGCCTTGCGTTCGTAGTTTTGAAGTGTTCCCCCTATTACAGCGACTTTCTTCTGGCATAGACAGGGTGACCATCTTCGATTAAGTTTCCCTCAGGACTTTTGTAAAAGCCAAAATATGACCACACCTCAGATTTGGTCCTTTTAGAGGCTGAACAATCCCCCGAGTGCTGTCACTGTCTTCTTCCGTTTCTTCTCATTCAGAAAACAGCGGTGCGCTGCGTCGGACTGACGCTGACTGGACAAGATTTACCGCGAGTTTTCACAATCGTGAATCACACGCGGTTTTAATGATAATTAAATTTTATACGATATTACTAGCCGTCACAATTTTTTCGTGGTTTATTGTGAAACCGGTAATCGTTTCATCCCTACTGTGTTAATTTGTATGGATTTCAGAAATCTCTGGTTACCCAATTACTGAAATTTCACTAGAAATCAGATCAAATGTTTAAGGTCTTATAAGTGTCACAGAGTCACTCTCTCCCTGCACTCAGCCACCTGCATGCCCCTCGTTCCCAGTTCTGATCACCAGCACTATAACACCATGTTCACTCAGTCCCACGTCTGATCTCGTCAAGACAACACAGACCCAACCTGCTCACCTGAGATACCATGATCATCTTTGTTTGTGCCCATCGTCAGTCCTTGGTCTTCATCGTCTTGTCAGCACTGTTCCCAGTCTCCGTCTCAAGTCTGCCAACGTCAGCTAAGTTCAAGTCATCTGTATCCACCCTGAGATTCATCCGTCTTGTGCTGTGTCTGCTCAAACCCCTGGTTTGTTCAATAAACTTCACTGTTTTATCTCATCCACCATCTGTTCCTTCTGTGTTTGTGACAAAAGATCAGACCACAACATGCAGAGCACTGAGAGCACGTGCACCAACCCAGATTCATGAGACGAGGCACCACAAGCCGCTCTACTTCCTTCTCCTTCACCCCCTTCCGCAGCTGCCTCTGCCAGTCCCATGGACAGTCCAGCGACATTCAGCGACGAAGCAGAGGATTGCAGCAGGTTCTTACTACAATGCGCCTTGTACTTCGAGATGCAACCTCAGCTCTTCCTCACTGAACGTGCCCGAGTGGCCTTTTTGATATCACTCCTCTTCGGCCGAGCATTATGGTGGGCACAGTCATTGTGGCAGTCAAATTCCCCCGTGATATCTTCTCTGTCTACGTTTACAGATCATATGAAGGAAGTCTCCGGAGAAACCACTTCAGCACTCTCCGTTTCCATCTGCGACAAGGTACCAAATGAGTTGGTCAATATGCTCTTAACTTTCACACACTGGCAGCATCTAGTGGTTGGAACGAGACTGCTCTTCTCAACGCCTTCCGACATGGTTTGGATACTCATATCCGACAACTGATGGCACCGTCAGAATCGAGAACTTTATCCAGAAACCCATCAGAGTTTCCCAATGACTATCAGCGAAGAATTCATCTCCATCTGTGCCTGTATTGTGGGGGAGAGGGACATATTCTGCCTAACAGTCCCATCCGACCACCCCGCCCAGTGTTGAGTACAGTCATATCTTCCTCCTAGAATATCCTCTTTAACAAAGACATCGGTATATATCTTGACCGATAATACCTCTGTTTCAGCACAAGCCCTCATCGACTCTGGCTCAGCGGGGAACTTCATCTCTCAAAAGGCTCAACATCAAGAGGAGACACAGTCCCCAAAACCTAGAAATCCATTCCATCCTAGGAAGACCTGTTCTCAGCACTGTCCACCTGCTATCCCCGAGTCCCATTTGCCTTCTTCTCAGTCCGGTTCCGTTCCTGTACCTGCCTTCTCTCAACCACCATTGAAAGTCCAGATACCTCACAGCATGTGTAAATTCCCCCTGAGTACCATGCGTTCCAGGATGTGTTTAGCAAGTGATTGGCTATGCAACTTCCACCTCATCGGCCATGGGATTGTGCCATCGACCTGCTACCTGAGGCAACCTTACCTAAAGGTAGAGTATATCTGCTGTCCATCCCGGACCAGAAGGCCATGGAGGAGTATAAGTATAAGTCTAAGGCACTAAAGCCCATTCTATCAGAGGCATGGCCTCGTCGTGGGCATGGTCATGTGGCATACTGCTGGAAGATATCTGTGCGGCGGCAGGCTGGGCCTCTCCGTCCACTTTTATCAGATTTTATAAACTGGAAGTCCCCGCTCTACAAGCTGGGATTCTCTCCATTTAATAGGTCTTGCCTGTTATTATTAACTAAGACCCGATTTGTTCCAGTCTTCCTGTTATACACATATAAACGGTGTTCACAAGCATGTGCTATACTACATAACTATAAGGTCATAGTTTCTATAATCATATGGCCCGATTCTATCCGGCCTATATATTCATTATGCCCTTATAGGAGGCCCACTTTGTTGGCCTCCCTGGGACTCACTGTTACCCATCTTATGTGCCTTAGGTTCTCCTCAGGCCACATTTTGGGTCGGTTAAGCACGCACAGTGTTTTAAATTGGGTTCCCATAACGCAATACGAGAGACCTGTCTAAAGGGAACGTACTCGGTTACTCACGTAACCTCGGTTCCCTGAGAGAGGGAACGAGTATTGCGTAACGAGCCGTGCTTGTGCTTCTCAGGGTATTACTTCAGTCGATTTTAAACCTGAATTCCTATGGCAGAACACAGTCTTTTATAGCCTCAATATGCTAATTCTAGCGACCTTGTTCGGCGGGATTTTCTAGCGACCCCTATTGGTTCGCTCTCTCAGCCCCCTCGCCATAGGTTCCAGCAGTTGCCGCAGCACAGCCAATCAGCTATCTGCTGTGCAGCCGCACTGCATTTTATATAGACACTTTATAGAATAAAGTTTTTGCTTCATAATCTCGAGAAAAGGAGTTTTCCCATAACGCAATACGAGAGACCTCCCTCAGGGAACCGAGGTTACGTGAGTAACCGAGTACGTTTCTGCCCATCAATGAGAAGACTGAACACTACCCATTAAGTATATTGTGCATATTTTAGTGTAAAGATTAGTTTATACACAACCAGCCATGTGACCAGTCATGCGTAAGAGAATCTTATTGGTTGTTTTTCGATGGGCTCCAGGGCCAGGTTGCTCCCTACCTCGCACAAACAGGTTGGCAGGGGAAGAGTATCGGACACCTTCGATGTTAGACGCCACACACTCGTACTTCCCCTGGTCGGGTTTCTCAGTGTTTTCTATCTGCAGGGCACCTGGGAGAGAAAACAAAAAAGCACCCCAAAGAACGAGATGAAAGAGAGAGCGAGAAAAATACGGCAAACTATTAGAGGTTTGAAAGTAACGAGACTGTCAGAAACTATTTTATTTTGTAGGTTTGGTGCCGCATTCGTATCCTCACTTGATATTAGGCACCAGGGTAGGTTTATAAACCAAGGTCACTGCCATGTATGCCCAAAACACATGCAAATAGAAGTTTGAGGTACGTCAAAACTATACAGTAACTATACGATCTTTATATTAGCCTCCACTTCCTCATCTGAAGACACTTATGGTGCAACTTCACATTAAGTTTCCCTGGTGTTTTGTAGATTTAATTGAGGACTGTATTTGTACTGGAAGAGGTGTATTTGTATCCGCACTGGTGTGTCGGCAAGAACACATAAGACTCAGTTGAATCAAAGTTGGAGTTTATGATTCAGTTGAATGGGTACAGTGTGTGGTTACAGTGAGTGGTCTGAAATAATCAAAGAATAACAATAAAGATTAAATATAAATAATTAGTAACATTCACATAAGCAATAAACTGGTTACATTATTCAAGTGGTTGCAGTACTTAGTTAGTCCACAAGATGGCGCCTACAGTCCACATATGAAGTGAGTTATTAAGAGAGACGCCATTATAGTGTCATTACAGGCAGTAACGGCCAGTATAACAAACAGCACATAACGTAATATATATAAACACCAATATAAATCACCATCCAGATATATTAATTACTCTACGAAAGTACTTAGGAATTAGTTATATGCCACGAGTGAACTTTGGCGCTTAGGCGCTAGCGGGACCTTCCGCGATTGTAAACAAACAAGCTTGTGGTATCACAATTAAGTACTCAAATCTGCTTTCACACACATCGGAATGATCACTGGATACTAGGTAATAAACAACTTACATGCTGGTCATTAACTCGCTCACATAAGTCCCCTACTGAAAGAAGGAAATTGGAGATGTTAATCTCCTGCATTGGAGCATTCAGTTCGTCTTCTGCTGACTGCTAGGTAGTGATGTTACGTCTGACACCGACGCTCCGAATCTTGCTTTAAACTCGAACGGTCCTTGCAATGAACCACTGCTTCGGAGCTTGTATCATTACGTCACTAGTCACGTGAACGGAAAATGACGTCTGAAGCAAACACGTTAGGCTTGTTTGAGATGCGCCTCGCCTCGCCTGCAGTGAAAAAAGTGCAGGCAAGACGGGACAATTCTCTCTTCTCGTAGTGGATCCGACACCTGCGAGATCAAAGACGGATATTGCGGGATTCACACTCGTGCGCTTTGTTGCTGATAAACTGGATGTAATTTAAAGGGGTGGTAAAACACATTCTTTTGAAGGCTTGATTGTGTTTGTGGGGTGCACTGTAACATGTGTTCATGCTTCGTTTAAAAAAAAAATCATTATTTTTCATATATTTGACCTTTATTCTACACTGCTCTGTCCCTCCTTGTAAAACGGTCTGATGGTTTCCGGGTTGTATGAAGCCAGTCCCTCAAAAATACGCGATGGGCTCTGATTGGTTGGCTGGCCCAGTGTGTTGTGATTCGCTGACCGCCTAGTGCACGTTTGTCGGAAACATCACGCCCCTTACCTTCACCGGTAGACTGTGCTTTGGCAGTATTAGAAACGATGGCGTCAATAAAACCATATGAGCCCGAATCAGACCCAGAACATTTTAGTGAAGATGATCGAGCAGAACCTGTTCAGTCCTCAAGAGTAAAGACTGCGGATCTATAGTGATCGCTACTGAATGGCACTTTTACTTTTGTATTTTTAGAATGATTATAGCCAAATATCTGTCGCAAAAACTATTAACCCAAAACCAACACTAAAAACTGGCTTTACTAGTGGCCAAATCACACACAGAACCATGTTTAGCATGCCTGTAGATAAACAATACATAAAAGCTCTAATCAAAGAATCATTTACACTAATGCCAAGTTCGCTGTTGAGATTTTAACGTTAGTGTTTGTAACGTTAGGTGTTCGTCGGATAACGTTAAGTATGAATGAGCATTTAACAGACTGGTTTGCAGAACAGCGCTGTCATCTGTTTACTTCCTTGCTACAACGTACAATTAACCTATTACAGGAAAACACATCGATGAAATATAAATCAGACTTACAGGTTGTGGCCCGTAAACAGCTTCTGTTTGTAAATCCAGCTTTCAGGACAAGCCGTTGTGCATATCCTGTATTGAACTCGCGAAGTTTGTGGAAGTTTTCCTCCGCGAAATGTGCAGCGCGCGCGTCGTGCATCCACGCACTGGCAGTGTTTGTCTCACGCAGATGATGTTGTGCAAATCCGGCATTGATCTCGCGAAGATGGTGGAAGTTTTCCTCCGTGGATGTGCTGCGGGAGCCCTGCGCGCGCCTGATTCCCTCTGTCCCTCTGATACACACGTGCATATAACATGCTGTATGTTAAACACACTGTCTCATACACACATGCATATAAAATGCTGTATGTTAAACGCTCTGCAACGCACCCCTGTCCCACAAGGAAGGCTGAAAAAAGCAA
Organism: Gobio occitaniae; assembly: GCA_033150135.1. Classification (NCBI taxonomy): domain Eukaryota; kingdom Metazoa; phylum Chordata; class Actinopteri; order Cypriniformes; family Gobionidae; genus Gobio; species Gobio occitaniae. The sequence continues at coordinate 276,805 of JARQWZ010000615.1, forward strand.
GTACACCAGACCTGCAATCCGGATGAAAATAACAGCGTTTCCTTGGCATCGCGGCAACAACACGTTTATACTCGCCGCGGCCGCAAGAGCGCGAGGGTGCGCGCGGCAAAAGTGACGTCAACGCGGAGGGGGCGGATCTCGCGCGTTGGCTCCGCAAGACCCCATTTCGCCTGGCGGTGCGCAGCGCATTTTTTGTAACTCCGCGCGCACCTCCGCATCCGAAGATGTACGATTTTGAGGCGACTTTGTCCGAGCTGGTGCGTCAGTACCGGCACATTTATGACCATTCCATGAGGGATCATCAAGACAGCCAGATGGCACAGAATTCATGGAAAGTTTGCATTGATGGGCATCCATCCGTCCAACCATCCATTCCTTTTGTGAATAGGACTTTAGAATACATTTGCATTAAGCACCCATTTTGCACTTGTCTTAAGTAACTGCTTACATTTTCAAAATGAGCCTACACTAACTGAAATAGAACCTTTGATAAAATAAGGCATGTTTTATAAAAAGTAACTGTACAAAGAGGCTTCATTTAGTACATTAGTTTACAAGACACTTTCTACAGCATTTATTGTGCTTGTTTAGTGTTAATTTCAGAATGTACAAACAAAATCAGAAATTAGTTGTCATCTTCAGTTAATGCACTGTGAACTAATATAGTTAAAATATAGTATATATATATATATATAGTATAAAAATATCAATATAGTGTATGCATGTTTTCACATCCATCTATTTTGTTCTAATGTCGACCAATGCCACGCTTTCAGTTTTATGGTTTTATTACAAACACTGTGATAACTTATACATGAAAGTGAAAAATATATTTTAAAGCACAAAGCAAACACACAAGATAATACTTTTTTTTTTTTTTTTTACTTTGATTGGCAACATTACTATATACATCCCCTTCTGATGACAGTCCTGTACTTGTACTACGATCAACGAAACTTTGGTCGAGCCCAACTTGTAACTGGAGGCAACACATTTTTGGTTACTGCCAGACGCAAGAACACGTAGTGTGACGGCCAGTCTCTCTTGTAAAGTTACGGGGCTCATGTGGGTTCGTTTATGTTCCACGAACGGCTTGCGGGACGCCCTGTTCACCTGTTCCGGTAAACTACTTCTGCGCTCCTGCTTTCGACGGATTTAAGAACAATTACTCCAAGTCGCCCCCTGTCGTTTCACAGAATACTACAACGGCGCGCGCGTCGATTATAAACGCCTCGTCCGTTTGGGGGAGGAGCGCGCGCAGTAAGCGGAGCTCGCGCTGCGGAGCCAGGCGCGAGTATAACCGGGGCTTAACTATACCACAACAGCGCCGCGATACAAAATGGCCTCACCCCCCCTTATTTAATATTCTCGGAGGAGGAGTTTATGTAAATATTGGGACTGGTGATGTCACCAACCCTGGAGGAATGTCTGTAGTCGCCTGCTGGCCGTTTGCTGTAGTTCTTAGAAACTGATTTCTTTAAAAGCAAATATCTCCCTTTGCTTTAAACTTTGAACGTTGTAACTTTGCAGATGTTGTTAATGCTCAAGCAGCAACATTACACGCTAGCTAAAGTTAGAATAGTGAAATCGTGGTTTACCACCCCTTTAAGTTCTGTTACTTTTATATGAAAATAAATATTATGAACAAGACACCCAAAGTTTTTGTTATTTATTTCCATTCGAAAGATGTTTATCAATCATTTTGACTTTAATTAGGCCTACATACATGTTTTTATATATATATATTTTATAAATATAACAACAATCACATAACCCACAGAGAGATCGCCTTTGTTAGAGAGTTTGGGAATATTCACACATAAAAACATGATATCAGAGTTTTAAAATCAAACATTTTAAAAAAGAACCATACATCACGGTTGTTTAAACCAATAAGCATTAAGCTGTGTCGTCAGCAAGTCGTTTCCCATCATGCTTTTGCTCAGCGCAGTCTGTGGAGAGCAACTGCGCTCAACTGCAGAATCCGACACATCCGCCTTTCGCTCGCAAGAGTTTTTTGACATACGTCAGCATGACATCAGAGCAAAGCGGACCGCCCTCGGACATGTACATTTGTACGAATGTACATTTCTAACCGGAATGCATCTCGCGCTGATCACCGGTGATCGGTTCTGCGCAGATTTTGCTCATCTCAAACAAGCCTACTGGTTCACTCCTGTAGTGAACCACCTGACTGCTTTGACAGCCCAATCCAGTGTTGACAGGTTTGAAACCTGGCGGCTGTATTTCTTATAAAAGTGAAGCCAAAACATGCTACATTATACAAGAACAACACAAGGACATCCTTTTCAACATTTAAAAATATCAGTCCCACCAGTTAACAAGTTATAGAGTTCTGCTTCCCACAGCTAAACAAGATAAAGCTTTCACACGATACTGCCCTGCTAAAAAAAAACCTATATGTTATGACCCCATTATGGGTCATATTGTGTGGGTTTGGTTCTTCTCTGTTTTTCTTGTCTCATAGGTTGGCGTTAGAGTGAGTGACGTCATGATGACTGATTGTTTACACCTGTGCTAGAGCTGATGCCGGCAGATTAAAGCAGCTCCCTTCAGTCGGAAAGGGCGCTCTCCCCTCGTGCCATTTTGTCGTCGTTCCAGTTATTGTTTTGGTCTTTTCTCTTACTTTATTGTTCTTACTTTAAATAAATGTTATTCCTTTTTGCATATCACGCAACGTGTCATCTCCTTCTTTGTCGCGGCTTGCGAGCCGGCCGTGACAAATGGGGGCTCGTCTGCTCGTCCGCTAACTTTTGAAAACTGATTGAAACATAATTTGGAAGCGTTTTTCGTTGCGTTCGGTTATTTTGTAATGAATTTGGCACGTTCATTAACTGAATGTAAACCGGAAGAATTTGGTTAACGCTATTGTTTGGGATGTTTTATACGTCATTTGGAAGGAAATGCGCGTTGAGTTTATTTGTTTTGAGGACGTGTGGCTGTATCCATAGTGAGCTGTTCTATTCTGTTTCTAAGAGGTAAGTGACTTTACAAATCTTATCGTGGTGAGAATTTTGTTGGTGTTCCCTTGTTAGGTGTAGCTGCTTGGTCCCTTTTGGAACAAGTGGGTAATGTAATTTTGTTATTTTTGTGTGGTGACCGTGAGTAGAGCAGTTGTCTCGGGAGCATTGCCGTGGTATGAGTGAGCCACCGGCGTGCCGGTTGCCTTTCTTGTACCAGCGGGAGTTGGTGCTTAAATACCCCTCGCCAGTAACCACACGAAGATTAGGGGTGAGTTAGTTAGTTGTTTTCCTATAGATAGGGAAAGGGAATTTTTATTTCTCCCACATGAGGTTTGTGAATCACCGTCTAGTAATTGTAACGTGTATATTTTAGGGGAAGTATGTCTAATCTCGTAGAAGATTTTATTATTTCTCCTTCTGAAGCGTTACTTGAGTCGTTTACAAAAGATCAGTTGTTTAAAATCGCGGATCATTATGAAATCGAACTTGGGGATAAGAGATTCAATTGGTACAATTAGAGAAACGCTTAAAACAAAATTGATAGAACAAGCTATATTGGTTGAAATGTCTGATACAGCTACCGCTAGTCAAATTAAACCACATGTTGGCTCTTTAACTTTTGAATAACAAGAGAAGTTATTGATGTTACAACTTGAACAGGAACGTCTAAAATTAGAAATAGAGCGGGAGAGAACTAGAAATGAACAGACAAATATAGAACTGCAAAGATACCATTTAGACATGATAAGAGAAGGCAGAATAAATGATGGCTCAGATAATGCTGTACATGGTGCTTCTAAAATGTTTGACACTGCGGGAAACTTAAGATTAATGCCTAAATTTAATGAACGAGATCCAGATACATTTTTTACATTGTTTGAACGGATTGCGGAAGCGAGAGGTTGGCCCAGTGAGGAACGTACACTGCTCTTACAGTGCGTGCTTACTGGCAGGGCTCAGGAAGTCTATTCTGCTCTTCCACACTCAGACTGTAACAATTATGACATCGTAAAAGCAGCAGTTTTGAAATCGTACGAGTTGGTACCAGAAGCGTACAGACAAAAATTTAGAACGTTAACCAGAGGTGTTAATGTTGCTCATGTTGAGTTTGCTAGAGAGCTCAGTACTGCATTCAATCGTTGGTGTATGGCATCTGAGGTAACCACGTTTGAAGAGTTGACTGACTTAATTGTGCTCGAACAGTTTAAGAACTCTGTTCCTGCTCGCATTGCAACATATATAAATGAGCAGAAAGCTGACACAGCTGCTAAAGCTGCTGAATTAGCTGCTGATTATGTTTTAACACACAAGAGTTTTGAGTTTCGGAAAAGGGGCGAATATTTCGAGGATAAAGGAGATCGTATGTCGAGAAATTCATCTCTGATCTGTAATTACTGCCATGGTAGAGGGCACTGGAAAAATGAATGCCCTGTGCTTAAAAGCAAAAATAAAGGGGGAAAAGCTCCTCACGTTAAACCAGCTGCTCTTGTGGCACCTGTGTTAAGTCCTGTTAGTTCATCTTGTGAAGGACATCCTACGGCGGATAACCTTTTAAAAAATGGTGACTATGCACCTTTTATCACCTACGGACATGTGTCAATGGTTGTTACAGGGACAAAAGTTCCAGTTACAATATTAAGAGATACGGGAGCTTCTGAATCTTTTATATTGCAGGATGTGTTACCGTTTTCATCTTTGAGTGACACTGGTACAAGTGTTCTTGTTAGAGGAATTGGTTTGGATGTGTTGGCTGTTCCTTTACACAGAGTATCGTTGTCATCTGAGCTTGTGAGTGGTGATTGAAGTACGTCCATTACCCGTGGAGGGGGTGGATATAATCATGGGGAATAATTTAGCTGGGGATAGGGTTTGGCCTGATACCTTTTCACCTCCTGTGGTTTTATCTGTTCCTCTTCCAGGTCCTGATGAGTCACAAGAACTATCCAGAAGTGTTTACTGCATGTGCGGTAACTCGTTCCATGTCCTCTACTCAGCCAAGGGTAACCTCTGACTCTGCTGTAGTCAAACCATCCTCTTTGCCTGATGACTTTGCTGTTTCTGCTTCAGAATTGATTCAGGAGCAGAAGCTTGATTATTCTCTCCATCAATTGTTTGAGAATGTGATGTCCTCTGATTAAATTAGGAATGTTGCTCATGGTTATTTCTTGCAGGATGGAATGTTAGTAAGGAAATGGATTCCTCATGGGAGTGATTTTGCTGGAGATCCTATCATGCAGGTGGTAGTTCCAGAGAAATATCGTTCACTGGTATTGCAGATGGCCCATGATAAACTTGCAGGTCATCTAGGGGTAAAAAAGACCTATCACAGAATCCTTCGTCATTTTTTTTGGCCAAAATTGAAGAAGGATGTGTCACAGTATATCAAGACATGTCATACTTGTCAACTAACAGGCAAACCAAATCAGAAGATTAAACCTGCCCCATTGTTTCCTATTCCTGCTGTCAGTCCGCCATTTGAGCACCTGATTATTGATTGTGTAGGCCCATTGCCAAGTCGGGTAGCATTTATTTGCTCACGGTGATGTGTGCCTCAACTCGATACCCAGCAGCCTATCCCCTCTGTACGATCACTGCGAAATCAGTGGTGAAAGCCTTGACTCAGTTCATTTCCATTTTTGGCATTCCGAAGATTGTGCAACGTGATCAAGGTTCTAATTTTACTTCTCATTTATTTTCTCAGGTCTTGAAACTGCTGCACATTAAGCACAATAAAGCTAGTGCCTATCATGCCCAAAGCCAGGGAGCTTTGGAGCGTTTCCATCAGACGCTGAAGTCTTTACTGCGTTCTTATTGTACAGAGATGGAAGGTGATTGGGAACAAGGATTGCCGTGGTTGATGTTATCAGCACATGAGGTATGTCAGGAGAGTACTAGATTTTGGACATACAGTTCGGGGACCACTGTCTGTACTCAGAGATCAGTGGATTGAAAGTTCACCACCTAAAAACTTGATAAGTTATGTGAATGACTTTAAGCGTAGATTATATGAAGCAGGTAAGGTGGCAAAAGAACATTTGCATTCTTCGCAAAAGCGAATCAAGACTATTGAATATGAAAGACTATATATGAAACGCGCTACAGGCGGGCTGCGGCCAATAATCATCGGCTCAGTTGGGCTTTCATTCTTTTTCATTCAGTTTTTGAGCTGAGCCATTGACATGCTGTTACCTTGATTGTCTGAGCGAATTACAAAGGTGGACAGAACATTTATAAGCTCAGGTCGATCAGTTAGTTTGCTAGGAGAAGCGCGCAGAGAGTGAAGGAACGCATTGAAGCCGTGTGTAAGTGTTTTTTCGAATTACTCAGTTTGCTGGATTTGCTCAGCGTATTACACTCTATCAAGAGAATACATTTCGATTCTGTAGTTATTTTTGGATTTATAATTTTACTGGCTAAGATAATTGTATTTGAATTAAAACCAGTGCTGTTTTAGCCGTCGGCACTCAAATATTATTGCTGGATATTCGCACGAGTAAGTGATAGTTTCGTTTTTGAGCTGAGCCATTGACAGGCTGTTACCTTGATTGTCTGAGCGAATTACAAAGGTGGACAGAACATATATAAGCTCAGGTCGATCAGTTAGCTTGCTAGGAGAAGCGCGCAGAGAGTGAAGGAACGCATTGAAGCCGTGTGTAAGTGTTTTTTCGAATTACTCAGTTTGCTGGATTTGCTCAGCGTATTACACTCTATCAAGAGAATACATTTCGATTCTGTAGTTATTTTTGGATTTATAATTTTACTGGCTAAGATAATTGTATTTGAATTAAAACCAGTGCTGTTTTAGCCGTCGGCACTCAAATATTATTGCTGGATATTCGCATGAGTAAGTGATAGTTTCGTTTTTGAGCTGAGCCATTGACAGGCTGTTACCTTGATTGTCTGAGCGAATTACAAAAGCGTCCTCACCTGTTCTGAATGTAGTGATTAGCATCTATTTAATACGCTCGTTAACGCTGGTGCGGAAGCGTCAACGGGAGCGTTCAGCCTCCTCGTGTGAAGACCGAAGAGTGTAAAGACCATTCGACTCTACTCTGCGCGACTCCACTCGAGCAAGGACACGACAAGGCACTTGAGTATAGCTTTCCTTCTACTTTGTCCACTTTGTGTTTTCATCTATTTATTTCTCTAACCCGTATTCACTATGTGCTTCCAAATTGCTACTATTATCACATACACCCGTAAGTCACGCTCCGTACATTCTAGGCGACGTAATCCGAATAATCTGCAAAGTGTACCTATTTCCTCTGCCACATTAATGTCCATTCCAATTGGTCTGTGGAATTGCCAGTCTGCTGTAAACAAAGCAGACTTTATTCCATCTATTTCCGCTCATTCATGTCTCAGTCTCATGGCTCTAACTGAAACCTGGATCAAACCAGAAGACACTGCCACTCCTGCAGCCATCTCAAATAATTTCACTTTTTCACACACCCCACGCCCAATTGGGAGGGGTGGAGGTACTGGTTTGCTCATCTCAAATGATTGGAAATTTGAGCCCATTCCATCTCTATCTGGCAACTGCTCATTTGAATCACACTCAATCACTATCACTCACCCGGCTAAAATCCATGTTGTAGTTATTTATCGCCCTCCAGGTCAACTGGGTAACTTCTTGGATGATTTGGATATTTTACTCTCTCACTTCCCTGAGGATGGCACTCCTCTGGTACTGCTTGGTGACTTCAACATCCACCTTGATAAACCCCAGGCTGCTGACTTCACCACTCTTCTGACCTCATTTGACCTTAAGCGAGTATCTACTACAGCTACTCACAAATCAGGTAACATCTGGACCTTATCTACACACGCTACTGCTCCACAGACAACACCTTAGTTACTCCTCTGCACACCTCAGATCACTTTCTCATCACTCTTAACCTCATATTGACTCCGGACACAACATGCACTCCTCCGCAGATCACCTTTCGGCGTAATCTACGCTCGCACTCTCCCTCTTGTCTATCCACTATGGTTTCATCCTCACTCCCTCCACCTGCTCAGTTCTCAGCACTAGACACTAACAGTGCTACTGACACTCTTTGCTCCACTCTAACGTCTTGCTTAGACAACCTCTGTCCCCTTTCATCCAGGCCAGCCCGCACCACCCCCTCTGCCCCCTGGCTGTCTGATGTTCTCCGCGAACATCGCTCTGGACTCCGGGCGGCAGAGAGGAAGTGGCGCAAAACTAAAAACGCTAATGACCTAACCCTGTATCAGTCTCTTCTCGCTTCTTTCTCTACTAATGTCTCCACTGCTAAAACTACATACTACCACAACAAAATCAACAACTGCTCCAACTCTCGTGCACTTTTCAAAACATTATCTTTGCTCCTTTGTCCCCCCCCCTCCTTCGTCAACTCTTACAGCTGATGACTTTGCGTCATTTTTTACAAACAAAACCTCTTCCATCAGCAGCCAATTCTCCACACCACAAACCAACACACACATCTCAACGACCATCACACACATGCTCCCCTCCTTCTCTCTGCTCTCCGAAGCAGATGTCTCCAAACTCATCCTTTCCAATCATCCCACTACATGTCCGCTTGATCCTATCCCCACTCACCTCCTTCAGGCCATTTGTTCTTCTGTTACTCCTGCACTCACTCACATTGTCAACACCTCTCTTCACACCGAGACTTTCCCCACAGCATTTAAGCTGGCTCGGGTAACCCCACTTCTTAAAAAACCCTCTCTAAACCCAGCACTTTTAGAAAACTACAGACCGGTATCCCTTCTACCTTTCATTGCAAAGACACTTGAGCGGGCTGTGTTTAATCAGCTCTCTACGTTTCTTGAAAAGAACCATCTCCTGGACATCAACCAATCCGGTTTCAAAAGCGGCCACTCAACTGAAACTGCCCTGCTCTCAGTTACGGAGGCACTGAGTCAGGCAAGAGCAGCTTCCAAATCCACAGTACTTATCTTACTGGATTTGTCTGCTGCTTTTGACACAGTTAATCACCAGATCCTCCTGGCAACTCTCATGAAGATGGGCATCTCAGGAACCGCTCTCCAGTGGTTCAAGTCTTACCTCTCAGGTAGGTCCTTCAGGGTGTCATGGAGAGGTGAAGTGTCTAAATCACATCATCTAGCCACTGGCGTTCCCCAGGGCTCAGTGCTTGGACCACTTCTCTTCTCCATCTACATGTCATCGTTGGGATCGGTCATTCAGAAACATGGCTTTTCCTATCACTACTATGCCGACGACACTCAACTCTACTTCTCATTTCAACCTGATGATCCATCAGTTGGTGTTCGTATCGCTGCCTGCCTAACAGACATTTCAGCCTGGATGAAGGAACATCACCTGCAACTCAACCTTGCAAAGACAGAACTGCTTGTGGTCTCAGCCAAACCAGCATTGCATCACAATCTCTCCATTCAACTAGGATCATCAACCATAACTCCGTCCAGGACAGCCAGGAACCTTGGGGTTGTGATTGATGATCAGCTAAAATTCACTGACCACATTACTGCAACAACCCGGTCCTGCAGATTTGCACTATTCAACATTAGGAAGATTAGACCCTTCCTATCAGATCATGCCACACAACTACTGGTACAAGCTCTTGTTCTCTCCAGACTGGACTACTGCAATGCTCTTCTAGCGGGCCTTCCGGCATGCACTATCAAACCCTTGCAACTGATCCAGAATGCAGTGGCGAGGTTGGTCTTTAGTGAGCCGAAGAGAGCACACGTCACGCCTCTCCTCATCAGCAGTATGACATCAGCGGTATGTCGCTGATGGCAGGAGGATAGGAAAAGGAGAATATGGGTATGTGTCGTCGCCTCCGGTTAACGGGATGTGTGCAATCTCGCATCTGGGAAGCTGAGAGCTCCAACCCTGCCACCTAAAACGATGTGTTGCTTTAATGGCAGGGTATACACGGCAGCAGGTCAGCCCGGTGAAACTTCTTACACCATGGCAGTGTTTCATACGCACCAGGCCGGTTTGCTGAGGGATCTCGATCAGGGGATGTTTCCCTGATGCGGTGGTTGCGCAGCAGGCGGACACTGAGCCCGAGGGCCAGCATGGCGGAGGAATAGCGCATTTGGCAGCGTCTGAGGACCTGCATACCACTGAGATCCGGGTCCCAGGCAGGCGGGAGGCGTCACGGTCCGAGGACCAGTGACCGGGCCTGAGGGCCAGCATTGCCTCTCGCGCGCCCCCCACAGTCGAGGGTGGGGCACAGAGAGGCGGACTCCCAGCAGAAGTAGGAGATGTGTATCACAAAACGCAGTCAGCGTTCATGATGGGTCTCCTCCCTGAGGGTGAGTTAAGAATGATATTGACCCTCACTCCTCTTCTTCCTCTCTCCCCAGGCGCTTCTTACATCCGGCCTAGGTGGGTCCGCGATGATGTGCTAGGGCCCGCCTGGCTGGTCTGTGAGTGCGCCCCCTCTGGCCCATGGTAGTGGTACACCTAAGCATTCATGTGGTGAATTAAGCTTGTGGGTGGATATCATGGCGCGCCGCAGGTGAGCGGGTAAGTCCCCTATAAGAGGGAAAAATATTAATATATTTTCTGACTCATGCTCCCTGTAGAGGGCTTCGGGGATCGCTGTGGATCGTTGGATATTTCTGTAGGGCCTGTAGTTCCCCTGTTAGGATGGCTAGAACGATCATTATACACCAGTTGCTTGGGCTCCATGGTGAGCTAGTGTTGCTAGTAGAGAGCCAGCAAAGGATATGAGTTATATTTAAGAGCTGTAACTGCTCTCTGTGTGGAATACAGTTTTTAACCTCCCAAAGTAAAAAAAAAAAAAAAAAAGAGTATCTCTGGGAAGGCGTCGCTCATTCCTGCGGGTATGTAGCGTATTGCTAGGCGTGTATTTTCTCCTAGTTTTAAGCTGGTAACTGGTAGCCGCCTCGGGGTAAGGCGGTTTGTATCCTCTCTCAGTATAAGTTTTTTGAGAATGCAGGATCAGACTACGCTAGAACTACAGTTAGATCTAGGGCCAGATCTAGTATACGACTGGCACTTCTGCCCGAGTGTCCTTTTGTCTAGTGCAATAGGAGTGGCCCTATCGGGTCTCGGGTATAGATCTAGATTGGCCTAGGCTTTCTAGGGATTACGGTGGCGTCCGCTAAATGTGTTGGCGCCCCGGGTAGCTATTCAATAAGTGAATTGGTTTTTTGAATATCCCTAATGTAAGCCTCCTCTCATGTAGAGTCGTCCGGTCAAGGCCCACCCCCTTCTCTGCGTTCTGGGGTTTTTCACTAGTAATGCAGGTTGGTGCTGTGTAGAATTGATAGCGATTTAGCCAGTGGTCGTGGGGCAGGGTTAGGCCATCTTTCGTTCGAGTACGAAGAGATTGTATGCGTAGCTCAACCCTGCCCTCCAGAGCTAGTTTTTTAATAGCCGCCAGTTTTTGGCAGGCTCTGGCCATGTGTATATGTCCTGGCCAGGTGGCAGTACCCCTCTGTTAAAACAGGGTAGATTAGAGTATCCCACTCCTAGCTCTGTATCATTCTGCCTCACCCATGGCTCGGGTTGAGCAGCACTTCGTAACCTTTGTCATATGTTGGTTTGGTAGTGAGCTCCCTTGAAGCCAGAGCATTGCCATGGCTGACGCCCTTGCAGTAATGGTAGGCCGCTTTTAAGCTAGGTCCTTCATGTGGTAGGTGGCGTACGTGGTACTCCCCCCGCTTAGGGGGTCTAGGGCATTGTTTTTGCTGAGTACCCTGTCATGAGTAATGTAATTAGGTTCCAGAGCTTGTAGGCGCTGCTGGTAAGACTGCAACTGTCATACAGTAGGCCCGAAAGTAGGCCGCTGGGATGGATTAGCCCCAGGTTGAGACCTTGGGGAAGCCAGTTGGCTGTGAGCAGCCAACTCGGGCAGTCTGGGCAGTAGACTCCGGGTCAGGTGGTAGGCCTCAGTAGGCCTCCTTGCGAGTGAGTCCCGACGTTGGGGAGGTTAGCGATTAATAGCTGCAACCTAGATAGGTAGTCAGCCTCTTTTGATTGCTATGTGTTTACTCCCCAACGATGTCGGCCTCAAGTAGCAGAATTACCAACTAATAACCTTTCTTTGTTATCTTGTCAGCCAGCAGAGAAGCCGCTGTCAGTCCAGGAGTTATAGCAGCCAGTTTTTCATGCCTGCCACAACAGGAAGCCGTCCCCGCAGGTCTGCTGTAAGGTAGTAGGCCCCGACAGGCCTCCCTGAAGATGGGCTCCACGGACGCCAGTCGCCAGTCGACCGTGACGGTCAGCGTGGATTGCGAGCAGACAGCAGGCCCCTTCCAGGCCTCCCTGTGGCTCGCCACCGGGTAGTAGGCCTCACCAGGCCTCCCCTGGATGTGAGTTCCTGACTGTCCCTAGGGGTGAGTCCCGGGACCAGGATGCCTCTGGCAGCAGACATGTGGGATTACCAGGTAGTAGGCCTCACCAGGCCTCCCCTGGATGTGAGTTCCTGACCGTCCCTAGGGGTGAGCCCCGGGACCAGGATGCCTTTGGCAGCAGGCATGTGGGATTGCCAGGTAGTAGGCCTCACCAGGCCTCCCTGAAGGTTTGCCATGGGTAGCAGGCCTCAAGCCGGGCCTCCCCTGATGGCATGTCCCAAGGTTTCAGTCATGTGGACTAGCATCGACTGCTATCATGTAATAGGCCTCACTAGGCCTCCCTGAGGGGTTGGATTCTCAGTTCAAGAACTGTTTACTGGCATATGCTGACAGCTAGTGGTATCTGCCCCTTATTTGGCAGCATCTGAGGATGGTCTTACCCTAGCGCGACTGAGGTCGCTTCTGCTACTTGGTTCCCATGGGAGGGAATTTAGCCTACAACCTGGCTTACCTACCGGGCAGCCCCTTTTTAAGCTACCCTCTCTTCGAGGGTCGTCTGTGAGCCCGAAGCTGCCTGGGCCTGATCAGATGGTCGTAGGCCCCTCGCGAGGCCTCCCAATTAGATCAGCTTTTAGGCCAGTCTGGCCTCCTGAGTGTTTCTACTTGATAATAACTCAGTAGATCCTAGGATCGAGCAGATTAACTCCCCTCGCTGGCAAGGGTAGAAAGCGCTATGCTGAGTACTGCTCTCCAGGATGCCCGTCTCTGAGATCCGGCTCGAGGAGGACACTGCCATTCTGCAGTCCCTTGGACTGGATGCCTCTTCAGGAGGCGAGTATCCAGAGGCTCTGTTCTCGAACAGACAAGGATGGCCCGGCCGAAGTGCCCGTTGAAAAAGGCACCAAGCTAGGCCGCCTTGGCGGCGTTAGTGGCTGGCTGGGGCGCCCTAGGGCCCCCTAGCCACATTCCCTTAAAGGAGCCCCCTTCCTTCGAATGGGTTGGATCCAGGCCTTTGAGCGGCCTGAATAGGACCTTGTGCAGCCGCACTAAGGTTCCTGACGAGGCTTATAGCTCGGGCTATGACCGTAGGGAATGCTGTCACTGACAGCCTTGTGTGACCAGAGGGGGAGTGGTCCAGGCATTTCATTTGAATTTGCTTGTCCTGACAGTTGTCACTGCCAGTGGGCATGCACTCCCCTCGGCATGGCGGCGTTGGTATTTCGTTCCCCGTAGCATCAAGCTGACGCAGTGCGAGTTCCCTTTCGAAAGGGAACGTCTCCGGCTACGTATGTAATCTAGGTTCCCTGAGAACAGGGAACGAGACGCTGCGTCGCTTTGCCATGCCTCAGGGCCTGCCTGCCAAACAGTCCCTTCAGACGAAGAAGCGGTGTCATGTTTGTGAGGCGCCCTTATATACTTCCTGGTCGCACCTTGATGACATCATAGGCTGTCGCCGGTCAATAGGATTGCCGTGATTCGATAGTAGTTCAGACACCTGTCACGCTGGAGGCGTTCCCCGTAGCGTCAAGCTGACGCAGCGTCTCGTTCCCTGTTCTCAGGGAACCTAGGTTACATACGTAACCGGAGACGTTTGATTGACATTATTAATCATCATGTTTCTTTATTTGGTGATGTACCTTCGCGTACACACTGGTTGGAACACAATATTGATGTTGGGGATGCGGATGCGGAGCCCATTCGGCAACATTTTTATCGGGTGTCCCCAAATAAACAAGTACATCTCAATGCTGAACTTCAGTATATGCTGGATCATGATATTGCACAACCTTCATTTTCCAGTTGGGCTTCTCCCTGTTTACTAGTCAATAAACCTGATGGAACTTATCGGTTTTGCACAGACTACCGTGAAATAAATAAAGTAACACAACCAGACTCCTTCCCATTGCCTTGTATCGAGGATTGTGTTGATCGCGTTGGGTCGGCGAAATTTGTAAGCAAGTTCGATCTGCTTAAAGGCTATTGGCAAGTTCCGTTGACCAAAAGAGCTCAAGAGATTTCTACTTTTATTACTGAGGGGTTATTCTCTTATAACGTTATGAGTTTTGGCCTTAGAAATGCACCTGCAACTTTTCAGCGACTTATGAATAAGGTTGTCTTTGGGTTGAAAGGAGTTGCTGTTTATATAGATGACGTAGTGGTCTTTAGTGATTCATGGGAGCAGCACTTGAAGCATATCGCAGACTTGTTCTCTTGTTTTGAAGAGGCTGGCCTGACCGTCAATCTGGCTAAGTACGAGTTCGCCAAGGCCACTGTGACGTATTTAGGTAAGATGGTTGGACAAGGATGTGTGCGACCAGTTCGGGCCAAGGTTGAGGCCATTGATCAGTTTCCTTCGCCTACTACTAAGAAGGAATTTATGCGTTTTTTGGGGTTGGTAGGTTACTACTGGGGTTTTTGTAGGAATTTTTCTACCGTGGTAACCCCGCTCACTGACTTGTTGAAAGCGAAAGCAGCTTTTGTTTGGTCGTCTGTCTGTCAAGAAGCTTTCGAGGCAGCTAAATCACTGCTTACTTCCACTCCCGTGTTAGCAGCGCCTCGTTTTGATCGTTCTTTTCAGTTGTGTGTAGATGCTAGCAATGTGGGTGCTGGAGCTGTATTGTTACAGGCTGATGAGGAAGAAATTTACCGTCCAGTTAGCTACTTCTCAAAAAAGTTTAATTCATATCAGTTTAATTATTCTGTGGTTGAGAAGGAGGCATTAGCGTTGATTTGGGCTTTGCACCACTTTGAGGTGTACGTAGGATCCGTGTCAGGCCCATTGGTTGTGTATACGGACCACAATCCGCTCGTCTATTTACATTCTTTGCGGTGCCCTAACCAACGACTGACGCGGTGGTGTCTTTTCTTGCAGTCATACGCACTTGACATCCGGCATATCAAGGGGACTGACAATGTGGTAGCTGATGCATTGTCTAGAGCTCCTTGTTCCTTTTAACTGATTGACTAACTATGCTTTGTTTTGCTCTACTTGTCATCTTAAATTGCTTCTACAGGGCCCGTGGTTGCTGAGGATATTGGCGAGTATTACAGAGTGGTGGCTCTTTCCAGTTTTGGGAGTTGTCCGGTGATGGGTTTCATAAAATGTTCACCCTTTTTCTATGTGGGGGGGTGTTACGACCCCATTATGGGTCATATTGTGTGGGTTTGGTTCTTCTCTGTTTTTCTTGTCTCATAGGTTGGCGTTAGAGTGAGTGACGTCATGATGACTGATTGTTTACACCTGTGCTAGAGCTGATGCCGGCAGATTAAAGCAGCTCCCTTCAGTCGGAAAGGGCGCTCTCCCCTCGTGCCATTTTGTCGTCGTTCCAGTTATTTTGTTTTGTTTTCGTTTTGGTCTTTTCTCTTTATTGTTCTTACTTTAAATAAATGTTATTCCTTTTTGCATATCATGCAACGTGTCATCTCCTTCTTTGTCGCGGCTTGCGAGCCGGCCGTGAAACCATTACAGAAATTCTATTGGATTTAATCGTTTTCATGGGAATTTTATTGGTTGTAATGGGAATTATAGCGGTCTCTACTGATATGTTGGGTTCTATTGGTGGGGGCATTAAATCCTAATGGAATATGTCCTAAACACACTACCAAAAATAATTCTGTAGTGGTTTAAATGGTAAAAGCCAATGGTTCCTATTGGTATTTTAATAGAAACCATTAGAATTTCTGTGATGTTTCCAACTTTTTTTAAGCTGGTCTGATCTTCTGTCCTTGTCTAAAGGACTAATTACACACACACATCATGCTTAATGTTTTATTATCTAGGTGAACACATGAAATTCATCAGTATCTGTAAAATTCACCTAAATGAGTTTCACAGCACTAACACTGTTTCAGCTTTGATCGCCTCGGTAAACACGTAATGAACGGGGCGTTAACATATAAGCCTACTTGCATTTTATGGTTGTCAGCTTTGTTGCATTACATTTACTTCACCAGGAGATGGTGCTGCAATTTCTATCTGAATGAAGCTTCGAGTAATGAACCATTTTCGAACCAATTGTATCAAAGCAATTATGCTTCGAAACTTCGTAAACAGCGCTCTGATTGGATAAAACTTCTTAACACCTGGACTAACAAAAACATTAGGCAGCAAGTACAAATAGCACTGTCAAAATAGCAGTATTTTCTTTGCAATAAGTATAATAGTTATAGTGGTAGATAGTATTTGCTCCTCAGTGTTGTTGTACATTAAACGGTATGCAATGGATGCCCTCCCTGCACCTGCCCCTAACCCCATCCGATAAACACTTTATTATTAAACACACGTTAGATGCTTTATTTCCACTTTTCGAATATATTCTTAATTTTTATTGAAAATAAATGTATTTTCGATCTGATATCTGATGGGAAAAGGGAGTAAAGCGAGTTTGGAAAAAGGCGGATTCGAACCTGGGATCGATTTGTGTCAACTTCATGTACTGTAAAAAATCCTTCCGTAATTTTGTCTGGCCCAGCCAGACGTCAGTGGGCGGAGTTAGTGTAAATAGCCTCTGCCAACAAGGCAGGCATTTTGCACTTAGTGTAATAGACTAATTATGGAGTTATGCAGGGTTGTGAAGTTTCAAATAGGGGTTGGGACCGCTCAGTAACTTCCGGAAGTTAGCCTCTCCTGTTTTTTAACCATACTTTTGAAGGCTGTCAATGGAGAAGTATGCTTTTTTAACCACCAAAATGCTGTAGTTCACTCACGCCTGTGGTTTCCACTCATGACCGGGAACAAACACACACACTTGCAGAACTCCAGAAAAACAAACTGCATCCACTGTTCCCTTAATGCTGGGTTATTTGGGAAGCTGAACAAGGTTATCTTTTTCCCTCACAAACAGAAACACACTTCTTTACTGACATTGTTGATTTTGTGGTCTAAAAAAATGCTCTCGCTCTGGTTGATGTGTGTGTGTGTGTGCGTGCGCTCATCCGGGAGAAGTGCCCATACGAGGAATCTTGCCCTATGATGTCAAACAGGGCAATACTCGAAAAAAAAACTTTCCGAGACTAGTTTGAATCCTGAAGGAGTGTATTTGGCACAGAAATACTCCGTCACACGTCCAACTTGTTTTTTTGACACTGTCCATGTTTAGCATTAGAATCAACTCTTTAACAGTGTAAATAAGCCAGAATGCATGAAATGGCATTAGACATCCCCTTTAAGCTAAATCTTTCTTTCCCGTCTTCGCTGGGGTTTTAACTCTTGTGATGCCCATTTCTATGAACAGTTTGAGTAACGCTATTGAGGAAATCTTAGAACATAAGCATATCCAAATTCATTTAATAAAAATTTATTCCCAGCGGCTCCAAAGTAAGCACATTTTCTCAGGGCTCCTTCCTGTCTGAACAGGACTACTTTGGGTACTCCTGCTTGCTATTCAGCCGGCCGACAATTCCCCACTGACTTCATTACATATTTGCAGCTGTGTTCCCAGCAACTCAGTCAGACTATTTAAATGTTAAGCATGCAAAATTGAAAATTTGAACAAGAAAACTGCACAAAATTGCACCCAAAATGGTTATTGTGATGATTACCATTTGAATTGTAGCTTTGTTCACCCAGGAAATTAATGTAAAATCAAAACAAAGACGCTCGCCTTACCTGTTCGCTGTGAAAAGAAGGCAGTTCATTAACATTAGAAGCAGTACACAGTTCTCAAATATAATGAAGTGAACACTGATCTAGATCTGGAGCGACCGCTCTGAGCATCAGCCCTGATATCATCTCCAAACTCTGTGGAGACATTTCAGCTGGAAACGTCAGGTGAGTGTGTGTAATGCTAGCACTGGCTGGAGATGAGATCAGGACTGAAAGAAAAGCTGCGACACCGTTTACCCCGCGTCCTCATTAGCGTGATGGCCTGTGTGTGGCCCCGCCAAACAGCACAAATGTCACAGACGTAGGTGAGAAGTGGTCTGTAGTCATTGGTTAGTGGTTAGGTTAAGGTTAGTTGTGTTTTATATCAGGGTCTTACCTCGGATGGGAGTACCCTCTGGAAAAAGACAAACAAGACAGACATCAGTTTAGTTCACGGTTAATGTACGTCCAGATTATGACTCTCCTCATGTACTGGTTAATTTAGTTTGAGATCATCATCACAGCTTTAGGAAAGGTTAAAGATTAAAGACCTTCCAGTGCTGGACGAGGAGCTTTATTCATCTATTTTACTTTTTGAATTTAATTTATTATTATTTCATTTATGTTAATTTATTATTATTGTTATTATGAATGGCTATTTTTCTAAATAAATTATACATTAAGTAATAAATTATAAAAACAAATGATAAAATTATAAATTAATTTATAAATTTATTTGTATTTATTTTATTTTTTGAATTACATTTATTATTATATTTAACATAGTATTATTTATTATTATTATTATTATTATTATTATTATTATTAATGGCTATGTTTCTCAATAAATTATGCATTAAAACATTTTAATAAATAAATGAATAATATAAATAAAATATAAAAGTAATTTAAATATAAATAAAAATATTTTTTATTTCATCATACATTATTAATATTAATATTATTAATATTAATTATTTATTTTATGACTGGTCATTTTATCATTGTTCATTATTATTTTATTATTATTATCGCGTTTCATTTTGCTAGGCTGTACAGCACTGAAAAAAAATCTGATTAAAATAATTATTAGTTCATATAATACAGTATTAAATATGTTTAAGTTTTTGTTTTATTTTGCTGAGATCCACCGAAAAGTGAAAACATTGTTCTTCATAATAACATATTAAAACTAATCAATAAATTAATAATATAAATTATATTAAAAATGTATATAATATAATTAAAATTAAATATGAATTATATAAAATACATAATTAATTGTAACGCTTTTATTCATTTATTAATTAATAATTTTTTTTGCTAGGGTGCACTGCTAAAACAAATCAAAACACAAAAAACTCCACAACAGACATGTAAAATGTGGCCTTAAAGGGTTAGTTCACCCAAAAATGAAAATTCTGTCATTAATTACTCACCCTTATGTCGTTCGACCCCCGTAAGACCTCTGTTCATCTTCGGAACACAAATGAAGATATTTTAGTGTAAAGCTGATGCTGAGAAAGGCTTCAGATAGGCCTCCATTGGCATTCAGTACATTTACACTCCCAATATGCATAAAAGGCACTTAAAACATCGTTACAAAGTCCATCTCACCACAGTGACTCTACAATAATTTTACGATGCGACGACAATAGTTTTTGTGCGCAAAAAAAAATCAAAATAACACCTTTATCCAACTTGTTCTTGTCTTCCGTGTGTGCCTCCACGACGCATGCGCGAGAATATGACGTAGCATCAGCGTTCGGGAATCCATGAAATACACACTTAAGCCCCATTATGAGAACTACACCGAGACCTAAAGCACGATCAATGTAGAATCCAACAGCTTAGACACGCGCGTCTTCCTCTGCTCGTAAACAAATCGCTTCTGGGTCATGTGTCCGAACGCCGGATCTGCGTCATATTCTCACGCATGCGTCGTGGAGGCACACGGAAGACAAGAACAAGTTGGATAAAGGTGTTATTTTGATTTTTTTTTGCGCACAAAAACTATTGTCGTCGCATCGTAAAATTATTGTAGAGCCACTGTGGTGAGATGGACTTTGTAACGACGTTTTAAGTGCCTTTTATGCGTCTTGGGAGTGTAAATGTACTGAATGCCAATGGAGGCCTATCTGAAGCCTTTCTCAGCATCAGCTTTCAAATAAAATATCTCAATTTGTGTTCCGAATATGAACGGAGGTCTGACGGGTGTCGAGCGACATGAGGGTGAGGAATTAATGACAGAATTTTCATTTTTGGGTGAACTAACCCTTTAAAGGGATAGATCACCCCAAAATGAAAATTAGCCCATAATTTACTCACCCTCAAGTCATCCTAGGTGTATATGACATTCTTCTTTCAGACGAATAAAATCAGACTTATATTACAAAAGTCCAGGCTAATCAAAGCATTAGAATAGCAGTAATAGTTGCTCTGTTTTTGAAGTCCATAAAAAGTGCATCTGCCCATCAAATAACTGCTCCACACGGCTCTGGGTGTTAATAAAGGCCTTCTGAAGCGAATCGACGCGTTTGTGTTAGAAAAATATCCATATTTAAAAATGTATCAAGTAAACTTTCGGCTGACCGCCTTCGGTGGAAAAGTGTTGAATGTTGAAAGTGAAACTCAAGATGCGTACGTGACGTCATGACGAGTGGACCTGGTCGCGTTAGTCTTTTGATCAGCAGGGGAACTTTCAAAATTTTTTCCATAAATTGAACAGGGAAGGCGGTCGGCCGAAAGTTGACTTTATAAAGTTTTAAATATGGATATGGATTAAATATGGATATTCAGAAGGTCTTTATTAACACCCCAGAGCCGCGTGGAGCATGTTATTTGACGGACAGATGCACTTTTTATGGACTTCAAAAACAGAGCAACTATTACTGCTATTCTAATGCTTGGATTAGCCTGGACTTTTGTAATATATATATTTAATATATTTCCTTCTGAAAGAAGAATGTCATATACACCTAGGATGACTTGAGGGTGAGTAAATGATGAGCTAATTTTAATTTTTGGGTGAACTATCCCTTTAAGATCAAAAGCTGTAAGTAGTAGTTCAGTAATGGTTAGCATTAACGTACCAACATCTAAATGACGTCATATCTAATAATCACATTAGTCTTTGCCCCTTGTCTTCCTATCTTTAACCCCTCGCCGTCGCCTGCTTTATCTTTATTTCTTCACTATCATCAGCTTGTTGAAATCCCCAGCACTCTAGAAACACAGCGAGCTCTTTTGTCCAGCATGTATGAAGGTCATCTGTGTGCCTTGATGGATATTTTGCCTGCTTCTCGATCAGCCTGATATTAATTTCTTGCATCATCTCCGGTTTTACTCAGTATTCCTGTTTAAAAAAACAACACCATCAGGTCTGGAAATAATGCTGTGCCTTGATGAACAAAATATAATAAAAAGAGTGTAAATAAAAGAGGTTTCATCTAGAATTTATATTTATGAGCCTCCTAACAGCAATATACAATACAAATGCACACCGCTGCGACTAGCAGGCTAAATAATTCAACCTACAGCCGAACGCATGTGCGCTTTGAGGCTCTTTTCGAAAAGCAGGCAAAATATTCATAATTTAAAAGTTGTTTATGTATATTTAAGGAGTTTATGAGGAATCAGAAGGGAACGGGGATCAGGGATCGTCAGTGTTTAGTTTGTACCAGGGACGCTGAGGCAGCAGAAATACAGGGTTAAGGCTTGGAAAGAACTGGTTAGGTGAGGTTAGGTTAAAGGTTAGAGGTTTTCAAAAAAACGGGTGGAGCTTAACCTCCAGCTCCACCTCTTTGTGCGCAACGGGTGGAACTTAACCTCTGGCTCCGCCTCTCTGTACAGAATGTGTGGGGCTAAACATCCAGCTCCGCCTCTCTGTGCTTAATGGGTGGAGCTTGACATCCAGCTCCACCTCTCTGTACGTAATAGGTGGAGCTTAACAACCAGCTCCGCTTCTCTGTATGTAATGAGCGGGCCTTAACATCCAGCTCCGCCTCTCTGTGCTAAATGGGTGGAACTTGAAACCCAGCTCTGCCTCTCTGTACGTAATGGGTGGAGCTTGATATACAGCTCTGTCTCTGTATGTAATGGGTGAAGCTTGAAGGTCCAGCCACACCCTAACCCGAAACCTAATTAGATTAGGACACAGAAGTGGAGCTGGACTAGGTCAAGCTCCACCAATTACACCCAAAGTGATTTTTCTGTATAAATAAATACACTTTCAGTGTAAACATACTCAAGCCACGAAAGCCTTCAAACTATCCAAAGAGCTTGACATTTCTTCTGTTTAAAGACCTAGAACTGCTACACTGACTTTAACAACCAACATTGAAACATCACTGTCTTTAATCTCCAAAGAACTGTATATCAATGCTATAGAGGTTCATTTGGGTCCATCAAGTCACAGTGTGAGTCCTGTAGCTTCACAGCCATCAATTAGACAAGCACCTCTGGGCCTGTTCCAATCAGATGGCCAGCCAGCGTGCACAGGAAGTGCAAACCGCAGCAGGAAGCTGTGAGATAAATGGACAGCTTCCTGCTGCGGTTTGCACTTCCTGTGCCTACACCAGGACGAGATCCATATATCAGACAACGGCTGCAATGGTGACAGCAGCTGCCAACTAAAGAAAGGACACGGGCTATTCAAAAGCACACCAGATCTTGTTTTCCTCTCAAGAAAAATGGCTCTGGCCCCGGTTTGGAAACTAAAGAGATCAGTTTCACTTCGGAATAGAGATAAAAACAGGAAAGCAGGAGTCTTGGCTGGCGTTGACGGCTACAGGCCTTTATCTCATCAGTGTAAATCCCTCCAGATCGGAGGATCGAGCAGCAGGGCTGCTCTAAGTTAAACATCCCAATGTAAGACAGCTTCACTCGCTCTCAATCAAGTCAGCATCAAATCAAACTCAACCATTTTTCCTTCCTTAATGCATAAATGTAATGTAAATGTTGGCCGGAGCTTCTGAAATTCTAATCTGTTATTCTTCTGTTTTATAACCATCGGAATATTTGTGGCCGGCGAGAGTTGAGGCGAAGCCAGAAAAGGAGCTGGATGTGAATGAGGAACACTAGACGGATGAACTAATAAATCCACAAACGCAAACCTAGCATCCCCAAAAGCTAGGTCGAGTCTTGAGAGAAACAGGGAAATATTTCATGTTAGTGGGCGAGGCGAAGAAAAATAATTAAGGAGGGTACAGACAGATGTTTAAGGGAAAGCAGAGGGAAGGACATGCATTTAAATCGAAGAGACACTTACCAAAGGCTTCTGGAAATGATAATAAAAAGAAAAGGTAGAAAGGAAGAATAAAAACAGCACATTTTAGGGCCGGATTCACAGCAGCTTCACAAATCCTGAAATCAATAGAGTTTATTAGGGAAGATCCCTCTGTAGGATGACACGTCAGATGGATACGTTAGACTTGTTTTATGACCACATTTAATGATGATAGAGACTAGCTTGTGAGGGAAAACCTTGTAAAAAAAAATAATGTATAGTTAGAGTTAAGGTTAGGGTTGTGTTTCATATACAGTCAGACTAGTTGCTCTTGCTAAAATAATTATTGCCTTAAAGGGTAACTAAACCCCTACTCAGCGCTTAACTCCACCCACTGGCAATTTTTGAAAAATGCTGGAATAATGGGCAGAGGGGACAAACAGAAGGCTGAGCTGAGCGGAGGCCGTGCACCTGAGACCCACAGTGACGGATTGATTGACAGCTGTCTGACTCGCGAGTCGCAAAGATGGAGAATGACTGGAGTGACGCCAGTAGCTTTGCAACAGAGCGGTCATTCTCCTACCTTCACCTGAAGTGGAGGAGGGTGAATTGTCTGTAGACACAGACCCAGAGCCTTATCAATGCGAGCCGCTGCTCAAACTGCGTTAACTCCCGATGCCGACAATGCTAGTGAAGCAGCAGCGCAAGAGAACTGACCTAATCTATGAACAGTCAAATCCTTACACTGAATGCCACTAAAAATAGATCAGATATCTGATATACATACGATGTATTTTCCTTCAAATTAACTGAATCAATAAGCAGCGCAGGACAGATAAGTTCAGACCTAAAAGCCTATTATAAACAGATTTCCTCAAATAAGTTAGACTATACGCCAGCACGTTACGGTATTGTTGTTCGTTACCGTGGCAACTACTTGCGTGGCAGGGTTTGAAAGCGTGTCTTTGAAAATTATCTGTACACATGACGGGCGGCAATAATATCGCAAGAAAAGCCTGACGTGTACTGACAACTGCATTATTTAACCGTATTTTCTTCATTACAATGTTAAAGCAAGTGTCAAGTCAATTTCATTCATAATGTTTCAACTTCATGTAACATGACAGTTCATACTGGAGTGAAGCCGTTCTCATCATGTGATTGGGGGAAACATTTCTGAGGGCGTGGTGAGCTTGTGCCAGGGAAGCGGGTAGTGAGCCGTTGGAAGTGCCATCCTACGTCACGATGTACCACAACGTCCAATAGGAAAATTCAACTGCAGTAGCCACCGTTCAACCTTAAGAGGGCAGCACTTTGGCGGTTTTACACCATATTTTATAGAATTAAAACACTTTATACTCAAATGTCAAAACATTTACTCATTTACCCTTTCACAAAATCAATTAACATCTTTAAAGATTTAGAAAAAGTTTGCATATTTCATTACAAATTAGATGTACTAAATAATACTACTAAAAGCATTTAGATAACTCACTAACACACAAATTGAATAAGGACTATGATTATAGCTAATTTGTATATGCTGTATGCAGTGCATACTGAATTTAGTTTGCTAATTAGCAGTACTCCAATGGTATGTTAATTATTGAGGGCTAGCCAATGTTCTGCATGCGAATGCGGAAAAGCCGCCAGGAACCTGCTTTAGTTTAAATAGAGACAAGAGCACACAACAACATGTATGACCCACTCACACAGTGACGAAAAGACAGACAAAGCATACAGAGGGAGGGACAGGTCGCACAGCCATGCTAAACTGTATGCTAACTTGAACATTTTCAGATTTGTTTGGTTAATATGTTTGTTAGCAGGGAAGATAAATTAGCTTGTAAAATGAGCTACGAGTGTAAACCTTGAGGCAAGTGACTTCGCTGGCGTCGTCCATTAACACAGCGCAAAACAAAGCACTCAAGTCTAGCATAAGTGAGAGCAGATGTAGCCGCTCACCACCAAACCATTTTTCTTGAATGTGAAATGCTGTTTTGAAAATGCCAGGATGGATCCTGAAAAGGGGAACTCTGGGTAAGCGAGTTCAGGTCAAGGGTTGGTAGCTGAGTATTTACTGCCCATACCAATTTGTGTCAACAGCTCTGAATCAAATGCAACCCGATAGATTTTCCTTTTCTCTGTTGCTGACAAATCACTGACCCACGAAGGTGGCCTTGGGGCGACTGGAGCGCCAGACTTAATGAGATATATAATTAGACTCGGTTTTACTGGGTCTTTCAATAAAGTTTCATTAGCCTAAACCAGACATTAATCATAAGCTTGCCACCAAATCTGGACTAAGCTCCTCTAACACTGTTCATTAAAAGTCATTATCTTTCCATTTCAGCTTCCCTAGCAACTTTAGTATGTTTTGCTAACGCTCTGGGTGGTTGTTTTGGATGAGCGCGGGGTAACTACAGTCAGAAAAAGGACAGATGCAGAATTCTAAAACAAAAGCCATGGCATGAACAGACTAAAGAAAGGACACGGGTTATTCAAAAGCGTGCCAGATCTTGTTTTCCTCTAAGAATAATTAAGAATATTAGCAGTAAAGTACCGCCGTTTGGCTTACCTGATCTGAGCTGTTTGATTCGGCCGTTACTTGTGCTGGGGTCGATGGGAAGGAAGTCTTTGAACCAGGTGATTTCCGGGTCGGGGTTACCAGTGGCGGTGCAAAGCATGGTAGCCGTGTTTGTACGCAGCACCACCTTCAGCTGTGGGCCCATGTCAATGTTGGGGAACCCCGCAGGAAGTAGGTCCTCTGTAGGGGAGAACACAGAGAAGTTGAAAGACAAGCAGTAGAAAATCAGACGTCAATTACCAATTTGAAAGTTGCTACTAAGGAAGTTTCAGGAAGAAACAACTTAACCTGGAATGAGCTCTATAGGGGAGAACATAGAGAGGTTTTACTACACAGGTAATTGTCCTTTCAAAAGCAACTATTCTGTAGTACTTTGGGGAGCGACATTCGGTGCTCAATGTACACGATCTAGTGTAGAGACATCACTTCCTGTGTACATTGACCTTCCTTTCCGGAAGTGCTGCGCTTTTAGGGCTGTTGGGCATGGTGTTGTATTTGAGGTAAAAAATTATATAAATACTGTTCGGTTTATCGCACAAACCGATCGTTTTGTGTCTTAAGATACCAATGAGTCGTCACAAGCCGCAGGGTTTAATTTGAAGTTGTCTGTGCAACTTTTTTTTACCCTAATAGAATTAGACCCCATTGATCTTATAAGACTGATACACAGCAAAGGTTGGAGTTAAAAATCTTCATTTGTGTTCTACTGAAGAAACAAAGACACCTACACCTCGGATGGCCTGGGGGTATGCAGGTAAATGTCAAATTTTCATTTTTGGGTGAACTATCCCTTTAAACACAAGATGAGTAATTCGATTTGAGCTTAAAGGCGGCAAGTGCTGGGGAGTCTTGACTGGTGGTGACAAGTGGGAGCAGCAAACATACTCACTGATAGAAATGTCAAAGCAATGCAAATTCTATCATAGAGTCAGCGAAAGAGGTCGAGACAAGAGTGGCAATAAAATAGTTTCCCTCTGCTGCCCATATACGACGATAATGACTGCAAATGGAAATTGTCTATATTGTCCCCGGTATGCAACAACTGACCTGGAATCATCCGCTGAGAGAGGCTCACCGCAACCACTCCAATGTAGTGATGTCCTCTTTGGGTAATGGAGAATGGCTAGAAATAGAATTTGCCTTGCAGATGCACACTTCCAACACTGAAATTGGTTCAGGGTCAGTTGCTCTGGTAAAATACCACGCCAAGAGCCTGTAGTCCTGTCTCGCCTGACTTGTATTCATCCTTAAAAAGCCCTGGAGTTGTAACTCCACCAATCTCATTTCACAATTAGGTAGCTATATTGTCTCCACAACAGCTTTTTTGATATTGTCACAACCAGTTGATTTACAATTATAAAACGATAGTTCCGGCCTGTAAGACTGGAAAAAAATCTGATTGAGGAAAATTACTCCCTGAGAAGACAAAGGACACTTTCTGGAAATTAGCATCTGAACTCACTCATACAGTTAGCGCTCCCATCCGAGACGACGTCACTGTGACGTAATCATCCGAGAATGGCTTTAATGTACATGACTTTCCTTTCACCTACCTCTTCCTCCAATCTCTCCTCCAGAATTCATCCAAAATCTATATGGTTTAATGTGAATTCTCACTATACAGTATTATACATGTCTGATATTGTTTGAAAAGTCTCAGTGTGACTGGTGCAAAAGTTCTCATCCCCACAGAAGTAAACCAAAAAAGAATGACATTTTTAGAGATATTTTTCTTATTATGGTGGGTGTGGCTTCGGACAAATGGTCCACCTCATTCAGTCAATACAGGTCTATGGGACAGTGACTAATGTAAATTCCCATTGTTAACACGTTTCCATTTGAAAGAGATTTCTGTCTTGGTCTGTGCATTTAAGGAGATGTGAAAGAAGGGTCAGGGCGCGATACTGTAACCAGTTCAGCCCATAACGCTGAGTGTCTATTAGATGCTCAGCGTTATGTAATTTTCAGATGTCAGATGCATCTTTTACTCTTTACTTCAGAGCATTTGATTCTGACTTACTCTGGAATTACTAACTATCTCTATTAGATTATGAACGAGTATAATTTAGACAAAGGGTTAAACAGAATAATTAAATGTGTGGTTAATCATTAAATATAAATGACCAAATAACCAATTGGCATTCTAACCTAAATTCGAGATTATAATAAAATGGAGTCAGATAAAAGATGAATTGGAATTAAATCCCTTTTCCCAGCTGAAAAGACAGAACGTGTGACAGACCTTCACCCGTGGATCGTTAGCCTTCATTGGGATGATTCAATTAATGAGAGAGAAATCGAAGAGCTGGAAAAGTCAAGAAATGAAGCTGGTTTTCTTTGGAATAGTGAAAAAACGTAGCTGAGACAGATGTGACAAATCATCACATCATCCTGCGTTAACAGAGGGAGACTTTCAGAAAAGCAAGCACTGTCTAGTTTCTTGGGGTGTATTGCTTTATTAAGCTCTGGGCATGTGCACTAGCCTCGTGTCATCCCATAACCCCGAACAACCATTTTAATTGGAAGGCTTTCACACAGTTGTCCATTAGACAGGACACAGCTCCGTCCCAGCGCATGTGGTTCAGGTGCTAGCCGAGCTTGTTTGTTCTGCTCTTTGCAGAGGGCTAATTCTACATCATAATTCCTTAAAATACACGCCGGAACGCAATTAGAGGCCTGGGTTTGTATCTGGGGCCTGGCTAAGAGGCTGTTAGTACTTTTTGTCTGTGTGTTTGTATGTGTATGAATGAATGTTGTAGTTGTGAATTTTAGAAGTATAAACATTATTGTTTTGTATGCGCTGAGCTGGGGAACGCTTATGTTGTTTCCACTGTTTTTCAACGATTTGGGTGTGATCACTGTCCATTTAGGTAGATTATGCAGTTTGGGATGTGTAGTAACCACTAGAGTGCAGTGCGGTGCTATGAATTTCAAGTTTGATGGCAGTTTGTCCTAGTGAGGGCGTATAAGACTGATGTTTTATTAGTGAATGTTATTTAAAAGATATTTCTATTTTTGCTGAATTCAATTATCATTAAAGTGATATTTTTCTATACAGTCTTGGTGGTGTGATAAACCCTCTGTTCTCCATATGTCTGATTAATTGCTGTGAAGACAGCTATGTTTGTTACAATAATACCAATACAATATAAGGTGGAAATATAGCTGCGAACAACAATTAACGGGGTCAAGCGCAAAGAAGCCAATAAGACATGCCAACATGGCTGGGAGTGTTAGACCAACTGCAACAATGAGCAATTAAAGGCATTTTAAGATGATTTTAAGCAAAATGGCTGAAAAATCATATACACTCACCTAAAGGATTATTAGGAACACCTGTTCAATTTCTCATTAATGCAATTATCTAATCAACCAATCACATGGCAGTTGCTTCAATGCATTTAGGGGTGTGGTCCTGGTCAAGACAATCTCCTGAACTCCAAACTAAATGTCAGAATGGGAAAGAAAGGTGATTTAAGCAATTTTGAGCGTGGCATGGTTGTTGGTGCCAGACGGGCCGGTCTGAGTATTTCACAATCTGCTCAGTTACTGGGATTTTCATGCACAACCATTTCTAGGGTTTACAAAGAATGGTGTGAAAAGGGAAAAACATCCAGTTTGCGGCAGTCCTGTGAGTGAAAATGCCGACTGATTCAAGCTGATAGAAGAGCAACTTTGACTGAAATAACCACTCGTTACAACCGAGGTATGCAGCAAAGCATTTGTGAAGCCACAACATGCACAACCTTGAGGCAGATGGGCTACAACAGCAGAAGACCCCACCGGGTACCACTCATCTCCACTACAAATAGGGAAAAGAGGCGACAATTTGCACGAGCTCACCAAAATTGGACAGTTGAAGACTGGAAAATTGTTGCCTTGTCTGATGAGTCTCGATTTCTGTTGAGACATTCAGATGGTAGAGTCAGAATTTGGCGTAAACAGAATGAGAACATGGATCCATCATGCCTTGTTACCACTGTGCAGGCTGGTGGTGGTGGTGTAATGGTGTGGGGGATGTTTTCTTGGCACACTTTAGGCCCCTTAAAGCCTAAAGCGTTGTGGAGATATAGCCTGACATAAATTTTTGTGGGCACTTCAAATGTCTAATTAATTTGTGAGTTATTCGAGAACAGTTTGACTAATCATCTTGAATCTAATATCGTTTTGTCAGCATAGTCTGAAGATGATCTGGTTACATTTTCGTGACAATCGGAGCAACCGCCTAGGAGGAGCTTGAAAAAGTAGGTTTTTCCTTGAGCCAAGGAATCAGGGGAAAAATAATTTTGTTTCTAGCCCTTATGGTTCAAAAGTTATTAGCATAAACATGAGTGCAACTTTGGACAGGTGGTGGCACTAGAGGGATTGAGTTAGAGACTCAAAATTTGCTATAGTGACAGTGGGTACTGTGTGCCAAATTTCATAACTTTCCCGCAAGCGGTTCTATAGGCTCCCATAGACTCGAAGAAGAAGAAGAAGAAGAAGAAGAAGAAGAAGAAGAACGCTCTACCCAGGAACCGGCACACAAGCCTCCACCCTGCAAAGCCAACCATCAATTCAACAACCGATTCTTGTCCCTCAACATCAACTGTGTGTATTAGCGTAGTTCAATAAAGTCTTGTTTAATTTTTCACATATATAAGTGTCTTGTGCTGTGTGCTTACAAGTTACTGCCTTAAACTGTTCGATTCTGTTACCTTGCTCATAAACAGTGATCATAAGTTTAACCCTCTGGAGTATTTGCTCTTTTGGGGCCCTTTAGAAGTTTTGACATGCTCTTACATTTGTGTTTTTTTTCAGTTGCTTATAAACAAATTAATGGCAAAAGTGTAATTACACTGTATTCAGCACAAACTGGGCTACCATAATATGTGAGCAACATGTATGTACATGCTTGTATTTCTGAGAGAAAAATGTTTATGCACGGTTTTTGAAAAAACAAAAAAAAATGTTTTAAAATTAAGGCCTCCAAACACACAATAGATATGTGTTCACAAGACTTTTGACTCCAGCGTGTTTTCTTTAAACTGATGTGAGAATCATTGAGCCTACTCATTCACATAAAACAATATATTCATTTATGCCAGAGCATGTCTGACGGTCTTGGCGGTCGTGGTAGCATGGGCTCGTGTTGTTTCCACCTGTGCAGCACATCTCAGTTTCTTTTAATTAATTAATGTCTATTCACATAATGTCTATTCTTGTATTTGTATTTGCAATCTAGTCATGGCCAATAACATTTATGTTAATATTTATTCATCATACTGTTGAACTTGACAGTATGTTCTCTCTTGTTATTTCATAGGGAGCTTCAAAGATTTATCAGTAACAGAGAATTACCCTGTGTTTATCAGTATCCAATTATTTTTGTTGGGTAAAAAAGAAAAACTAAATAAACAAAGTAAAAATTTATTTCATAACTTTTAACCCAAGGTTTCTATAGACATCGCGATATATCGATAACCGTGGTATGAAAAATCTAATATCGTGACAGCCCTACCCCAGACACTGCTAATATGTATCCTTTAGGGTTCCTTTAAGGAGTATCCTTTAAAAAGTGCACTGCCCTGGTGACAGCTTTTGTAACCTTTTGTCTGAGAGTGTAGAAACTTCCAGGCAGATGTGTTGGAGACACTCTGCAGGACGTTGGCACTCTAGAAGCAGGACTGGACACATCTGACTGCCAACCCATTTGACTGTGCTCTTACCTTTAATGATCGACAGTGTAGCTTTGACACTGTCTTTGCCTTCGCTGTTCTCCGCCACACACTCGTAGATGTTCTCGTCTCGAGGCATCCGGAGAGGCTGGATCCTCAGGACTGACCCCGCACCTTCGTCAAACTCTATTACCTGTGTCAGAGGGACAAAGAGTGTAATATTTCACTGAAAAGCCTGGTGGTTCAAGAGACAAAAAGGCCATGAATTCAATCCCAGAACTGGAACGTTAGGCACTTCATTCCTGGTTGCTCTGTCTTGGTAAATGACACATAACTTCCTAATTGAAACTTCCTAATCACTAACTTTAACATAACCATAACTTTTGGTTCAAGGCTACGATAATGAGAAGCAGCCCAGTGATGGCACACTGTCCTAAGTGTGTGTAGATCAATATCAAAGCAAAGCCTTCAGGGGAAAACAAATGAATTCAAATCCCTCACAAATTTACTTTTAAAAGCAAAGAAGAAGATAATTTGAGCCAGAGTTGAGCATACTCTTGGATTTGCACCAATGAGTGTATCGGAAATACCAACACATTTTTGTGTTGATTTTTTTGAGGGAAGTTTTTCATCTTTGTTCAATAGAGACAGAATGGTTAAATGCAGAGCTAGTTTTAATTAAGATACACTAAACATCGATCAAGACACTACAGCTGCCAGCTGTGTTATATTAAAGGAACACAGCAAACAAGCAAGAAAATAAGACAGACTAGCTCTTTCTAAATACCACAGAAGCTAAGCTGTGTGCTTCATAAACACTTGAGATCTAACCCAGAAACACTTCCAGATGCTTTTGATGGCATTTTGTGAGAAATACTACAGGAATGGTTGATTATTCAACTGATATGTTTGTAAGTCTTACCTCGATGTGTTGAGAGTTCACCCTCTTTCCTTTCTTGTTCCAGGTTACTCTTGGCTTGGGGTCACCTGTGGCTTGGCAAATGAAGGATACAACACCCCCGGAGACGCCAATCATGTTTTGAGGTCTTTTCGTAAACTCTGGTGCAGCTAAAAAAGAAAACAAGCAAAACTATTCGCATTTAGCTTCAGGCCTCATCACTAAAACAATGTACAGAAAGGAAAACTCACTTCCGATTTACAATACTGCCTTCTATATTTAGTCAAAAATAGTAGGGGTGCACTATATTGGCCACCATATTGGTATCAGCCGATATATGTTAATTCTTAATGTTATTGTTATCGACCGATAAGAAAATTTGGCCAATATATTAAAGCCGATGAATAATGTATTATTTCCTTCAGCAGAGACACTTCAGATGCACACTGTTCACCATGATGTTTTTAAATTGCTTGAAATATGATTAGAATCACTTCAAAAAGGCTTAATTTAGGCTACAAAAAAGGTAGCTGGCTTTTACTGATGACACTTTTGTATTTGTAATCAGGCTCTCAAAAATGATATACAAATTAGAATTTTGATTTATCGGCCAAAATATCGGTTATCAGCTTTCAAATATAAAGTATTATCGGTAATTATCAGTTATCAGTATCGGCCAAAATTTAAAAACCACGTGAAAATATAATGCACAAAACTGAAAAATCAATGCAAAGTTAACCAGAATCACAAACAACGCAGTCACGGAAATAAAAATAATAAGCGTAAATCAATAATTTAAATAAGTTTAAAATGATATTGCTCAAAACTGAATCATGAATTAAAAATTATCTGAACCACTCACAAAATCATGTTTTCTGCTCTTATTTTCATTTTTTGTATGTCCGTGCTCTTTTCTTCTTTGCTCGTTTCCACTTTCTGCGCTTGCGGTTTCAAATGTTGCAGTTAGAGTTTCATGTAAATTACGATGGGTCTTAGCATCACCATTGGTCCACTAGTTCTAGATTGACAGCTCATCCTCAAGCCAGTCAATTGAAGAGGGAAGTTTACGTCACTCCAATGCAACTCATGCCGCAGTTCAGCCAGCCACTGTTGAGCTATGAGTATAACGTATACGTATGAGTATAATGTTACTCATATAATAGGGAACGAGACGCTGCGTAGCTTATGACGCAGTGGGAACGCCCTCTGGGTGTGCCGATTGTCTGAAGCCCTTATAGAATCACGCCAATTCATTGGCTGATGGCGAGGGCGCCGCCCCGACGCTCTTACGTCGCAACACTATACTGGCGCGTGCGCCATCTGCTCCTCAGATTTTTCTGCCGAAAAGGAAGCGTGTCAGCAGCGTGAGGAGCGTGGCAGCGAATGCAGCATCTCGTTCCCTATTCAGTGAACATAGGTTACATAGGTAACCTGAGACGTTCTCTTTCATAGGTTCACATCGCTGCGTAGCTTATGACGCAGTGGGAACGATATACCACACACGCCAAGCTAAGCGCTGCCATATCTGGCTCAAAGAATACCAGATAACCTACATGGCTGGATCAATGCTAAGAGGTGAAGGTATACCACGCACCTCATATGCCAGTGAGATAGCCTCCGTCACCCAATGGGAAATCCTCTGCTTCGATGCGGCAAGCCCGCGGCGGCCAGCACCGTAGCATACCAAGAGCTGGTTTGATTTCCTCCAACCGTCAGACCGGTCCACATAACACTTCAATGCTCGGACAGGACAGAGCAAATTAAGCTTCTCGTCCTCTTCCGAGGCGAAAGGAGGAGGGTGGAAAGAGTGAAGGGTGATAACCTGAGAACGAAACGAAGTGGACAGAACTTTGGGCACATAACCTGGCCTAGGTCTTAAGGTAACCTTGACTAGACCAGGGGCAAAATTCATATAGGACACATTAACAGAGAGCCCACTCGTTTCAAGGAGGATAAGGCTAACAAAAGGGCAACCTTGAGAGTCAGAATCCGTTCTGGAGCTGACTCCAAGGGCTCAAAAGGAACCTTTGTTAACCCCTCCAGGACAACTGAAAGGTCCCAAGAGGGAATACCAGGGGAGCGTGCTGGTCTCGGGCACCTAACCCCTCGCATAAAAGACGAGACTAACCTATGTTTGCCCAGAGGGACTTCATCCAATTCTCTACGAGCAGCGATGGCAGCGACATAGACCCTTAGGGTGGTGGCTGCTGCTTCAGCGGCAAACTTCTCCTGCAGGATCTCCAGTACTGAACCCACCAGGCAGCTAACTGGGTCCACCGCATGGGACAGGCACCATGACTCAAAGACCCTCCACACGGAGGACTAGAGCCTCCTAGTGGAAGGAGCTCTCGCACTCGCAATGGTCTCCTGAACATCAGCAGGGAGACCAGCGTCTAGAGCTAATGACCCTTGATGGGCCATACCCACAGCTTCCAAATTTCTGGGTGAGGATGCCAAATCCTGCCCTGAAGTTGGGACAGTAGGTCTTCTCTGTTCGGGATCTCCCAGGGGGGAGAGTCCAGAAGGAGAACCATCTCTGAGAACCAAGTCTGGGACGGCCAGAATGGGGCCACAAGCAGGAGGCTGACTCCGCTCTCTCTCACCCTGCAGAGAACCGCCGGAATCAGTTTGATGGGCGGAAATGCATAGAGTTTCAGTTTGGGCCATGTGTACGCGAATCCATCTATCCCCAATGGTGCTGGGGAGCTCAGAGAGAACCAGAGCCAGCAGAAAACAGAAAACAGTCGACAGAAAATCTGCTGCAAGGTTCAAGACCCCAGGTACATGGACCGCTCTCAGGGACAGGAGTTTGTCCTGAGCCCACAGGAGGAGATGGCGTGCATGCCTGTCCAGGGTGTGTGACCGTGAGCCCCCTTGGCGATTCACATGAGACATGGTGTCCCATGGGAGAGGGGAGAAAGTGCCGAAGGGCCAGGGAGACAGCTCTCAGCTCTAGGCAGTTAATATGCCAAGAGAGAACCTCCCCCTCCCAGACTCCGCATGCTGGTTTGCCCTCGAATACCGCGTCCCAGCCGGTCAGAGAGGCGTTCGTCGTAATCATTTGGTGGCGGAAAACAGCCCCCATTCTGACCCCCCTCTGAAGAAAGAGAGGGTCCCGCCATACTGATAGGGCATGAAAGCAACCGCGTGACACCCTCAGTAGGCGAAGGGCTGATCCTGTTGATCGAGCGCCTGACAGCTTCATCCACCAGAGGAAGGGCCTCATATGGAGCAGTCCCAGGGGAAGCACCAGGGAAGCTGCGGCCATGAGACCCAGGAGCCTGTAACAAATACCCACAGAAACATGATGGTCAAGCCTGAAGCGGGCCAAACATGCTACGAGACTGGAAATCCGGGCAGGAGCCAAACGGGCCTGCATCAGAACGGAATCCAGGTGGACCCCTAAAAAGGTGGTCTGCTGTGCTGGGGTGAGAACACTCTTGTCGGTGTTCACTCTCAAGCCAAGGGACTGAATGTGCTGAAGAGCAACGTCCCTGTGACGAGTCACCAACTCCCTGGAGTGGGCCAGGATGAGCCAATCGTCCAGGTAATTGAGTATACAGATGCCCTGGAGCCTCAACGGGGCCAGAGCAGCATCCATACACTTCGTGAACATCCCCGGCGCCCGGGCAAGGCCAAAGGGAAGGACTCTGTACTGATAAGCCCTTCCCTCGAAGGCGAATCTGAGAAACTTCCTGTGTCGTCTGCCGTTGCCTCGCTAGCGTTGCTGAGAAAGATGAGACGTATACAGTGACATAAGACATGGCTCTGTTGTGGCTCTCAGTATGTGGAAAAGCAAACAGTTCTTAGAAGGCTCCTCAGTCGAACCAACTATGAACTGGGATTAGCACTGGCTCTGAACTAGCACCCGGTTCATTCTGGTGGAAAAGGGGTACATGTCATTGTCGGCTTACTCTGCTATATTTGCTTATTATTTATTAAATCCAGGCAAATGGTTGATAAAACATTGATTAAAATTAAGATACAATTTATACAAAATGAAATTCACTTAAAAGAAAGGCTTTCAACAAAACAAAACGTACTGTTGTCAAAATAATTTTTGTCCCCCATGTCTTCTGACACATTGCGCATTTTATCCTGTTCACTTTAAAAATCAACATAGATTAAATAAATAAAAAACATTATAATATTTCAACATATGAAATGAAATATGTGTTTTAATATCTACAAAAAGCAGCCTATAGTAGGCTTAGGCTACAGTACAGAGAAATGTAATGTCAGAGCGGGATGTGAGTGCACGTCGTTTTACCGCTGATTTTTTTTTTTTTTTTTTGATCGATTGCTCCTGTCTGCCTGCTGTGTCTGTTGCTCTGTAGCTCAAGTCTGTAGCTCTGTAGAGCCTTGCTTACGTTTGAATCTTTATTTTGATATTTCCTCTTTCTTCTACTGCTAAATATAACTTACTCATCATCATACATTGTTTAAAAATTGCCTATCACGTTAAATTTGACATCGCTAGCTTTTAATCTAAATCACCATCACACGTTAGCATTTTGCTAGCCTGTTAGCTTGTTATCTCTGCACCCGGGCCTCCCTTTTTCTGAGTTCATAACTTGGATTAGTAAATTGTGTCCAGCAAACGATTGTGGTAAGTGGTAAATTGGATTAATCAACAAACACGGTAAGTCATGTCTTCTCCTGTCATTATCACCTGCAGTGCATGTCGCATGTTTAGTGTAGGCTTCTCCGCTGGCGAACAGGGCTTCACATGTGATAAATGTAAGGAGATAGTTAGGCTGACGGAGAAGATTTCAGAATTAGAAACACGCATCCATACTTTATCTGAGAGTAGTGAGGATGTAACAGCTTTAGACACTGATTTGGATGCGAATAGTTTAGTGAACTCTGTACATTCTTCGGTTCCGGCTGCAGGGCCCTCGCAGCAGGGAAACTGGGTAACAGTGAGGCAGCATAGTCGCAGACCAAAGAACCGCTTTTCTGTTCCGGTTAGAACATCAAACAAGTTCTCCCCTCTCAGTGAAGCACCCACTGAGTATCCTGTTGAAAGTGCCCTAGTCATTGGCGATTCTATTACACGGAACGTGAAGATAGAGACACCAGCCACCATAGTCACTTGTTTACCGGGAGCCAGAGCACCTGACATCAAAGCAAATTTAAAAGTGCTGGCTAAAGCTAATCGTAAATTCTCTAAGATTATTATTCACGTCGGCACTAATGATGTTCGACTTCGCCAGTCGGAGATCACCAAAATTAACATTAAAGAGGTGTGTGAACTCGCTAGTACGATGTCTGAGGCTGTTTTTTGTTCTGGACCACTCCCGGCAAAAAGGAGTGATGAGATAGTTAGCAGACTATCATCACTCAATGGCTGGTTGTCTAAGTGGTGTCTGCAAAATAACATAGGGTTCATAGACAATTGGAAAAGTTTTTGGGGCAGACCTGACCTGTTGAAGAAGGATGGCATCCATCCCTCTTGGGGTGGTGCCGCTCTTCTCTCTAGTAATCTGGCACATAGTCTTAGAGCTAAACCTTGACTCACTAGGGCCCAGGTCAGGAAGCAGACAAACTGGCTAAACCGACCGTCTGCTAGCTGTCTCACGTTACCGGAGTCAGATAAATCCCAGCACATAGAGACTCTTTCACCTAGATATTATCATATAGAGACTGTGTCTGTTCCCCGAATTAGTAAATACAAAAAAACATCAAAACCATTCAACAGTAAAAATTTAATTGACGTCCAACAAATAAACAAAATATATAATACAGATGAACAATTGATAAAGCTTGGGTTGCTGAATATTAGATCCCTTTCCCCAAAAGCGCTTATTGTTAATGATATTATTACAGATAATAATCTAGATGTGCTCTGTTTGACAGAAACCTGGCTAAAACCTGACGACTACATTACCTTAAATGAGTCCACCCCCCAAGATTATTGTTATAAACATGAGCCGCGTCTGAAAGGTAAAGGGGGAGGGGTTGCTGTAATTTATAATAATATCTTCAGTATTACTCAGAAGTCTAGTTTCAAATATAATTCCTTCGAAGTTTTGGTGCTTTATGTAACGCTATGTAGTGTACATGATAAAACCCGTTTAACATTTGTGTTAGCTACTGTATACAGGCCACCTGGGCATAATACAGACTTTATCAAAGAATTTGCTGATTTTCTATCAGAGTTAGTACTGGCCGTAGATAAAGTACTAATTGTTGGTGATTTTAATATCCATGTAGACAACGGAAAAGACGTATTGGGATTAGCATTTAAAGACACACTAAACTCTATTGGAGTTAGGCAACACGTGTCAGGAGCCACTCATCGCCATAATCATACTTTAGACCTAATATTGTCACATGGAATAAATGTTGATACCGTTGAAATTCTGCAGCAGAGCGATGACATCTCCGATCATTACTTAGTATCATGTATACTTAATTTAGCTAAGGTTGCAAAGCCGCCCCCTCGCTTTAAAAATGGCAGGACAATCACTGCCGCTACTAAAGATTGCTTTTTAAATAATTTCCCTCATCAGTATCATCTGCTCAGCATCCCAGATAGTATAGAAGAACTCGATGTTGCAACAGAAACTATTGACTCTCTCTTTTGCAGTACTTTAGACACAGTTGCTCCTCTGCGCTTAAAGAAGATTAAAGAAAATAGTCCAACGCCGTGGTACAACGAGCACACCCGGGCCCTTAAAACAGCAGCCAGAAAAATGGAGCGCAGCTGGAAGAAAACAAAATTAGAGGTATTTCGTAATTCGTGGAAAGAGCACATGATCACATACAGAAAGGCTGTAAAAACTGCTAGATCTGCTTATTTCTCAACTCTCTTGGAAGAAAACAAACACAACCCAAGGTATTTATTCGATACAGTGGCTAAATTAACCAAAAATAAAGCTTCAACTTCTGATGATTGTAAACAGCACAGCAGTAATGACTTTATGAACTTCCTTCATATGTAAGATTGATAATATTAGGAAAAAAAATTTAACCATGCAGCCGTCTAATACAGCATCACATCAGACAGAGCATTGTAGTGTCACTGAGGAAAAATTACACTCATTCACTGCTATAGGAGAAGAAGAATTGGCTAAACTCGTTAAATCATCAAAATCGACAACATGTATGCTCGACCCTATACCAACTAGGCTATTAAAAGAGATGCTACCAGAGGTCATAGATCCTCTTCTTAATATCATTAATTCATCTTTGTCATTAGGATATGTACCGAAAACTTTTAAGTTGGCTATTATTAAACCACTTATTAAAAAACCGCAACTTGATCCTACAGATTTAGTCAATTATAGACCAATCTCAAATCTACCCTTTCTGTCAAAAATACTTGAAAAGGCAGTGTCTTCACAATTATGTTCCTTTTTAGAAAGAAATGGTATCTGTGAGGATTTCCAGTCAGGATTTAGACCGTATCATAGCACTGAGACTGCTCTCGTCAGAGTTACAAATGATTTGCTCTTATCATCCGATCGTGGCTGTATCTCTCTATTAGTGTTACTCGATCTTAGCGCTGCATTTGATACTATCGACCACAACATTCTTTTGAATAGACTCGAAAATTATGTAGGTATTAGTGGAATTGCATTATCATGGTTTAAATCATACCTATGCGACCGTTATCAGTTTGTAGTAGTAAATGAAGATATGTCACACCGATCGCAAGTTCAGTATGGAGTACCACAAGGCTCAGTGCTAGGACCGCTACTCTTCACCCTGTACATGCTACCACTGGGAGATATCATTAGGAAGCATGGCGTTAGTTTTCATTGTTATGCTGACGATACTCAGCTCTATATTTCTTCACGCCCTAAAGAAACTTACCAATTCACAAGATTAACGGAATGCATAGCTGATATAAAACATTGGATGACTGGTAATTTCCTGCAACTCAATTCAGAAAAAACGGAATTTTTAATTATTGGACAAAAAAGCTCGACAAGTAATAACCTAGAATACTGTCTAACACTTGATGGCTGTTCTGTCAAGTCCTCGTCGTCAGTGAGGAACCTGGGTGTGCTCTTTGATACCAATCTTTCGTTTGAAAGCCACGTTTCTAGCATCTGTAAAACTGCTTTCTACCATCTTAAAAATATATCTAAATTACGGCACATGCTCTCAATGCAAAATGCTGAACAGTTAGTTCATGCGTTCATGACCTCAAGGTTAGATTATTGTAATGCTCTACTGGGTGGTTGCCCTGCTCGCTTAATAAATAAACTCCAGCTGGTCCAAAACGCAGCAGCTCGAGTTCTTACTAGAACCAGGAAGTATGACCATATTAGCCCAGTTCTGTCAACACTGCACTGGCTGCCTATTAAACATCGCATAAATTTTAAAATCTTACTTATTACTTACAAAGCACTAAATGGTTTAGCTCCCCAATACTTGAGCGAGCTCTTAACATATTATACTCCATCACGTCTACTGCGGTCTCAAAATTCTGGCCAGTTGATCATACCGAGAATATCCAAATCAACTGCAGGCGGTCGATCGTTTTCCTATTTAGCACCTAAACTCTGGAACAGTCTTCCTAACATTGTTCGGGAAGCAGACACACTCTGTCAGTTTAAATCTAGACTAAAAACACATCTCTTTACTGTGGCATACACATAAAACACTTTTTCAATGAAATGATTGTTAGGCTGCATTAACTGGGTCAGCCGGAACCGGGAACACTTCCCATAACACCTGATGTACTCGTTACATCATCAGAAGAATGGCATCTACGCTAATGATAGTCTCTCTGTTTTATCCCGAGGTTTACTGCAGTCAGCCGGATCCGGGCCGTATCCAGTTCAGATGGTGGACCTGCGCCCAGAGAAGACCAACACAGGACCCCGAAGTGTCTGGGAGACCGTGATTAGACTCCCCCTGCAACTGCCTCATCGACACGGCATCTCAATAAACCCGTCTCCGGCGTGTTGCCTCCGATCATTCGAATGTTGCACTTTGATAATTGTTTGGTCAACATCGTCCTCGGTGGACCCATCTCCGGCGTGTTGCCCCCGGTCCCTCGAGTATTCTGATCTATTATGGCCTCCGAGCTGTAAAGCTGCCAGAATAATGATAATAATACGCTGTTTGTTAATTGGCCAGAGGAGAACTGGCACCCCGACTGAGCCTGGTTTCTCCCAAGGTTTATTTTTCTCCATTAGGTCACCTAATGGGGTTTTGGTTTCCTTGCCACTGTTGCCTCTGGCTTGGCGTGCTCAGTTGGGGACACTAAATTTTTCAACTTAACATCGAAATACATCTAAATAATAAACTAAATTAACCATTTAAACTAAATTACTGATCAAATTATTGATCTAAAGCCCACACTGTCACTGTATGATACTTGAAATTTTTCCAGAATGGCTATACAGCTGAATAAAATTATGCTGCATTATTTTCCTGTTTAACACTGTAAAGCTGCTTTGAAACAATCTACATTGTTAAAAGCGCTATATAAATAAAGTTGACTTGACTTGACTTGACTGATCGGTTCATGAGTGGAGCTCTGCTCCACTTTGCTCACATGCTCTGGGGTAGGCTGTTTTTTTAGTTCATTTTTTTTCCTGTCGCTGTGCAGGCCCTTTTATTGTATATGATAGTTTAAACAGCTCA
This sequence comes from Gobio occitaniae, assembly GCA_033150135.1. Classification (NCBI taxonomy): domain Eukaryota; kingdom Metazoa; phylum Chordata; class Actinopteri; order Cypriniformes; family Gobionidae; genus Gobio; species Gobio occitaniae. The sequence continues at coordinate 318,654 of JARQWZ010000615.1, forward strand.
ATAACCCTTTATTTAAAAGTTTAATGTAGGCCCTAGTCCGAATCCATTGCATTAAGATTGCAAGAAGGATCAATAATATAAAAAATGTGATGTGCAGTCAAATGTCCCAATTTGTATGTTGTTTAAACAGGTGTTCTCATGCTCGTTGAGCTTAGTTGAGTTTTGACGTGTTTTATAGACTTGATATTGTTTCTTATTCATATGTGGTTACATTCCACCACTGGCTGTGAAAAAATATTTCTTTGGAATGAGAGTGGCACTAACCAACTATTTAGGTTCATGATCATTTGACCAATTTCTGATTAACCTCTCTAAAATGTTGATTGTGTAAATGAATATATTTAATAATATAGTCATGATTGTAAACAAATATATTTACTTGCACAAACAGTGGATGCGCAGTTGGCAGTTAAACCGCGGATCGGGCGGATGATGTGACAAAAAAATTATATTTTAATTAAATTCGGGCGGGTTAAAAACCACCAGTTCAACTATTCAAATGAATAAATAAAAGATATAGGCCTACATTGTTAAATATTGTTGCAGCACCTGGTAGGCCACTAAGCAAACCTGCAAGCTATGAGCGCAGCTGTCAGTACGGAGGCCTAAACATCTCGTACATGAGACTGCCTGAGTTTTGTTTTGATATTAGTTATAAAACGAGTTGCACTGTCTGCGTGAAAAAGTCGAGCTCTCTTCCCATGCAGTCAAAACGGTTTAATTTCTTCAGACTCGTCCTAGTCGTCACCATGATATGACAGTGTGTAGAGTTAATTAGCCTATAATGTGAATGACTTTATTCAAGCTTTCTTTCTTTTTGCAATAGGCATTAATTAGTAGTGGGCATGTAGAAATGATGTGCCAAATTGCGTTTTTTATTACAATGATAAAATTGTACAGTAGCCTTTTCAGGTTTTATTTTTATTTATTTTTTGTCCTTGTGCGCCGATCGGTTCACTGCTGATATTCTGGGGTACAATATTCATAGCCAATAGGCTATACTAGCAGGAGTACGAGAAGTGGAGGTGCTGCAAATTTTAGTTAATTTACATTTATTCATTTTTAGCATTTAGTAATTTATTTGTACACTTTAAGTGGCCATTAAAAAAAGGCTTGATATTTATATGTTGAATTTTTAAAACATACATGAGGTCATATTGTGACCATTGCAGTGTGCATATAGAGCGCGGTAATATTTCCTCCAGAGTGAGAGCGCCTTTCTGAAGATTCCGTTCATTTCTAAAGCTCTTGCCCTTTGTGACATGCTGGTTCGAATATAGGCCTACTGAAATAAATAGCTAGGGCTGCCCCACACTTACTTTTTTTTTTCTAGTTGTACATTTAAGCCGTTGTTCACGCTGCGTTGGTGCCTCCATGCCATTGTCTTCTATATTTGCTTATTATTTATTAAATCCACGAAATTGGTTGATAAAACATTGATTAAAACTTATACAAAACGAAATTCACTTTAAAGAAAGGCTTTCAACAAAACAAAACTTAAAGTGGTCAAAATCATTTCAATATGTCTTCTGACATATTGCACATCTAATGTGTTCTGTTCATTTTTTAAATTATAATATTTCAACATATGAAACTAAACAAGTAAAGTAGGCTACAGTACAGAGAAATGTCATGTCGGAGCGGGATTTGAGCGCACGCCGTTTTACCGGTGAGTGGTTCATGTGTGGAGCACACAGCCAAGCGTCAGTAAGCATCCTGTCGTGATCACGTTTGACTGCTTTAATTGTGAGAAACCCCCCTAAAACGTCTATCATACAAAAGAATAGAGTCCTGAGATTATATTCATAACAATACAATAATGTATTTCCTTGCAGATAGTGATAGAGAACGCGTTATACTCATAGCTCAACAGCGGCTGGCTGAACTGCGGCATGAGTCGCATTGGAGTGATGTAAACTTCCCTCTTCGATTGATTGGCTTGAGGATGAGCTGTCAATCTAGAACTAGTGGACCAATGGGGATGCTAAGACCCGCCCTAATTTACATGAAACTCTAACTGCTACATTTGAAACCGCAAAAAGTGGAAACGAGCAAAGGAGAAAAGAGCACGGACATACAAAAAAATGTAAATAAGAGCAGAAAACATTTTTTTTGAGCGATTCAGATAATTTTGAATTCATGATTCAGTTGAGCGATATAACTTTAAACTTGTTTAAATAATTGATTTATGCTTATTATTTTTTATTTCCGTGACTGCGTTGTTTGTGATTCTGATTAACTTTGCATTGATTTTTCAGTTTTGTGCATTATATTTTTCACATGTGTTTTTAAAATGTTGATTCACGCTTATAATTTTTTTATGCATTACAACAAGACATGAGAAGAGGCTCTTTAGGGGAACATGCTAAAGTCCAGAAAGCGTACAAATATGAGGAGATAATCAAACAGTCAAGCAAGCAAGGCAAATTAATTATTAACCGCCCGTGGGCAGGCAGGCAGGCATGCATGCGAGCCCCTGAATCTCTGGGTACGGATGAACACACTTGAAGAGTTAAAGTTCCAGAGAGCGGAGAGGATGAAGCCCGAGGTCTTTCGATTTCATTCTGAAGTTAAGAAAACTCAAAACACAAAAAAAACTAATTTTTTCTAATTTAGTTAGTATGAGTATTCAGTAATCACATTTCGATATCATACCTACTTTACCTCTGAAAAAGGCAATTACGGGAAACCCAGTGCCGGACAATGTCCTAAGTGGCTGTAATTTGAGAAATCAATGTTTCGGCCTAAACATCTGTAATGTTTCGCCTCTAAACCAACATCTACATACAAGCCAAGCACCTGCTCCTATAACAACCAGACCGGGGTCTGGCGCTAACATTACAGAAAGTGCGTAGATGCGAAGGAGGTTCTTGCACTCATCTTTAGAATCACAGCAAAAAGAGGTGTTGTAGACTTAACTGAAAGTCGACAAAACTAGTAAAACTACAAGAGAAAGTCCTGGCGAGTCTAACACAGAAAGCAAAAGGACTGCCGCAGGTTTAGCTTCACCTACTTGAACACAGAGATTTGAAAAGTTAATCGAAACAGATTGCAACCCAATTTACATCTTGAATTACACCTATTTTAGTATTGAAAGCAGTAGGGGGAGGCTTTATCTCCGCTTTCATCCCACACTCGCCCCTCTTTGCTTCATTTGACTCTTTGTTTTGTTTCCCTAGCGCATAGTCATAAATGCTTTACAAAAGTATATGAACGCAAAAATAGCTGAATCTCTTAAATTATCTAACAGATTATTGGATGTTGTGAACCACCCTTCATGTTAAGTAAAGCTTGAGTTTAGACGTAAACATGCTTTACGCAAGTATATGTATGCAAACACACTGCACACACACAATAGTACACAATCCGGCACCTCAGTATTCAAGCGGCAAGTTTCTTTGGTGGTCCTACAGTTTGACAGAAGAGTTAGCAAAAACTAGAATCCAGGACTATGATGTTGACCCAAAATGGCCGCCCTCAAACACTGGATCTGCCAATAGTGGGCCTGCAATGGTCCAGACTGGAGTGTGTTTGCTTCTCAAGCCACCAGTGGCGCTCACACGGACATTGACTTCTACACCTCCTCTGTATTGGATCATATCAATACCACCATTGACAGTGTTACAACCCAGAAACAGATCACCACATACCCAAATCAGAAGCCTTGGATGAACAGGGAAGTTCGACTCCTGCTGAAGTCACGCAATACTGCCTTCAGATCAGGAGATGCACAAGCCTACAGTACATCCAGAGCAAACCTGAAGAGGGGCATCAAAAAGGCCAAGCACTGCTATAAGCTAAAGATAGAGGGTCACTTTTCCAACTCTGACCCTCGACGCATGTGGCAGGGCATTCAGGCCATCAGTGACTACAAACCCCCCCACTCCACCCCCGCAGCCACTGATGTCAACTTCCTGAACGAGCTAAACCACTTTTATGCTCGCTTTGAAAGAGACAACAGAGAAACTGCCACCAAGCTCAAACCCTCAGCTGACCCACCAATCACACTCTCCACCACAGATGTCTGCAAGGCACTGAGCCGGATCAGCGCACACAAGGCTGCTGGACCAGACAACATCCCTGGTCGTGTTCTCAGGGCATGTGCGGAGCAGCTCGCTGAGGTTTTTACAGACATTTTCAACCTGTCTCTTGCCCAAGCAGCTGTACCGACATGCTTTAAACGCACCTCCATTGTGCCAGTGCCAAAACACTCTAACCCGAGGTGCCCTAATGACTACCGCCCTGTAGCACTCACACCCATCGTCATGAAGTGCTTTGAGCGGCTGGTCCTGGAACACCTAAGAGACTCTCTACCATCCACATTGGACTCACACCAGTTTGCCTACCGCAGCAATAGGAGCACAGAGGATGCCGTTTCCATGGCACTGCACTCTGTGCTCACTCACCTGGACAATAAGAACACTTACGCACGCATGCTGTTTGTTGACTTCAGCTCAGCATTCAACACTGTCATCCCAACCAAGTTAATAGCCAAACTTGGAGACCTGGGCATCAATACCTCAATGTGTAACTGGATTTTGGACTTCCTAACTAACAGACCCCAGAATGTTCGTTCAGGATTCACCTGCTCCACATCCATCACTCTTAACACTGGTGTACCACAGGGCTGTGTGCTAAGCCCGTTTCTCTACTCCCTCTTCACCGCCGACTGCAAGCCTGTGTATGGATCTAATTCTATCGTCAAGTTTGCGGACGACACTACGGTGATTGGTCTCATCAGCAACAACGATGAGACTGCCTACAGGGAGGAGATCCAGCACCTGGCCACATGGTGCACCGAAAATAACCTGCTCCTCAACACCACCAAAACGAAGGAGCTCATCGTGGACTTCAGGAAGGAGTCAAGAGGCACACACGACACCATCCACATCAATGGAATGGCTGTTGAACGTGTCTCCAGTTTCAAGTTCCTGGGGATCCACATCTCGGCGGACATGTCGTGGACGACCAACACCTCCAGCCTGGTCAAGAAGGCTCACCAGCGCCTCTTCTTCCTGAGGACACTGAGGAAGAATCAGCTCTCCTCGGCTATCCTGGTGAACTTCTATCGCTGCGCAATAGAAAGCATCCTGACCAACTGTGTCGCAGTATGGTATGGGAGCTGCTCTGTTGCGGAGCGCAAGGCATTGCAGCGGGTGGTGAAAACTGCCCAGCGCATCACAGGGACTCCACTACCTGCCATCGAGCACATCCAGAGGAAACGCTGTCTGCATCGAGCTCGCAGCATCCTCAAGGACTCCTCTCACCCAGCCCACAGACTGTTTTCTCTCCTGCCCTCCGGCAGGCGTTTCAGGATCCACCGGACCAGGACCAGCAGACTAAAGAACAGTTTTTTCCCCAGAGCTGTCTCTTTATTGAACTCAAACCCCCGTTGATCCACTTCCCTCATAAACTGCTAACTCTCCTACCTCACATCCGCCTTCACTTTGTTATTTGCACTACCGACTGTTTATCACAGTAACAACTGTTTACTTATGCATTTTGCACTACCATACCGTAACTGGATTATGCTCATTTGCACTGCCGACTGTTTTTACAGTACCAACTGTTTACATTTGCATTTTGCACCGTACTTCTAACTGTAATATGCAACCACTTTCCACTGCACTTTACACTTTTTTTTTCGGATAGCTTCTGTCCATAATTTATTGCACTACCTTAATCCACTGCTATATTCCTCATTTTAGCCTAACATATCATTGTATACCTCTAACTGTAAAATTCTGTTTATAGTAATAGCCATCTGTATATTATATTATATTCATAGTACATATCCACCTGTAAATTCTGTTTATAGTAAAAGCCATCTGTATATTATTCACTGTACATATTCACCTGTAAATTCTGTTTATAGTAATAACCATCTCTCTATTTATAGATATATTTATATATACTCAGTACATATCCATGTCCTGCACTTATGCAAACGTTGTATATCCTGCACTTGCTGCTATTGCACTTCTGGTTAGACCTAAACTGCATTTCGTTGCCTTGTACTTGTACTTGTGTAATGACAATAAAGTTGAATCTAATCTAATCTAATCGATGTCAACCCAAAATTGCCACCCTCAACCCCTGGATCTACCAATAGTGGGTCTGCAATGGTACTACATCGATGTTGACCCAACATTGGCTGCCCTCAAACACTGGATCTGCCAATAGTGGGCCTGCAATGGTACTATGTTGATGTCGACCCAAAATGGCCGCCCTTAAACACTGGATCTGCCAATAGTGGGCCTGCAATGGTACTACATCGATGTTGACCCAAAATGGCCACCCTCAACCACTGGATCTGCCAATAGTGAGCCAATTTTTGAGCGATTCAGATCATTTTGAATTCATGATTCAGTTGAGCGATATAACTTTAAACTTGTTTAAATAATTGATTTATGCTTATTATTTTTTATTTCCGTGACTGCGTTGTTTGTGATTCTGATTAACTTTGCATTGATTTTTCAGTTTTGTGCATTATATTTTTCACATGTGTTTTTAAAATGTTGATTCACGCTTATAATTTTTTTATGCATTACAACAAGACATGAGAAGAGGCTCTTTAGGGGAACATGCTAAAGTCCAGAAAGCGTACAAATATGAGGAGATAATCAAACAGTCAAGCAAGCAAGGCAAATTAATTATTAACCGCCCGTGGGCAGGCAGGCAGGCATGCATGCGAGCCCCTGAATCTCTGGGTGCGGATGAACACACTTGAAGAGTTAAAGTTCCAGAGAGCGGAGAGGATGAAGCCCGAGGTCTTTTGATTTCATTCTGAAGTTAAGAAAACTCAAAACACAAAAAAAACAAATTTTTTCTAATTTAGTTAGTATGAGTATTCAGTAATCACATTTCGATATCATACCTACTTTACCTCTGAAAAAGGCAATTACGGGAAACCCAGTGCTGGACAATGTCCTAAGTGGCTGTAATTTGAGAAATCAATGTTTCGGCCTAAACATCTGTAATGTTTCGCCTCTAAACCAACATCTACATACAAGCCAAGCACCTGCTCCTATAACAACCAGACCGGGGTCTGGCGCTAACATTACAGAAAGTGCGTAGATGCGAAGGAGGTTCTTGCACTCATCTTTAGAATCACAGCAAAAAGAGGTGTTGTAGACTTAACTGAAAGTCGACAAAACTAGTAAAACTACAAGAGAAAGTCCTGGCGAGTCTAACACAGAAAGCAAAAGGACTGCCGCAGGTTTAGCTTCACCTACTTGAACACAGAGATTTGAAAAGTTAATCGAAACAGATTGCAACCCAATTTACATCTTGAATTACACCTATTTTAGTATTGAAAGCAGTAGGGGGAGGCTTTATCTCCGCTTTCATCCCACACTCGCCCCTCTTTGCTTCATTTGACTCTTTGTTTTGTTTCCCTAGCGCATAGTCATAAATGCTTTACAAAAGTATATGAACGCAAAAATAGCTGAATCTCTTAAATTATCTAACAGATTATTGGATGTTGTGAACCACCTTTCATGTTAAGTAAAGCTTGAGTTTAGACGTAAACATGCTTTACGCAAGTATATGTATGCAAACACACTGCACACACACAATAGTACACAATCCAGCACCTCAGTATTCAAGCGGCAAGTTTCTTTGGTGGTCCTACAGTTTGACAGAAGAGTTAGCAAAAACTAGAATCCAGGACTATGATGTTGACCCAAAATGGCCGCCCTCAAACACTGGATCTGCCAATAGTGGGCCTGCAATGGTACTATATCGATGTCAACCCAAAATTGCCACCCTCAACCCCTGGATCTACCAATGTGGGTCTGCAATGGTACTACATCGATGTTGACCCAACATTGGCTGCCCTCAAACACTGGATCTGCCAATAGTGGGCCTGCAATGGTACTATGTTGATGTCGACCCAAAATGGCCGCCCTTAAACACTGGATCTGCCAATAGTGGGCCTGCAATGGTACTACATCGATGTTGACCCAAAATGGCCACCCTCAACCACTGGATCTGCCAATAGTGGGCCTGCAATGGTACTACGTCAATGTGGACCCAAAATGACCGCCCTCAACCACTGGATCTGCCAATAGTAGGCCTACAATGGTACTACGTCGATTGGGACCCAAAATGGCCGCCCTCAACCACTGGATCTGCCAATAGTAGGCCTACAATGGTACAACATTGGCTGTCATCAGCATGACACTTACTCTTCCCTGGGGGAGTAAAATGATATTACTTATACACTTTTAAGACATTTGAGACTTCAACTTTTAAGCTTGAGTTTCATATTAGTTTACTTACATAAGGCCAGGGAGCCGGTGAGCAGCGGAGACAGCAGCAGGGCGCTCAGGGAGAGCAGGATGGGCAGGTGGCCGGCTGGCATCATGTCGCAGATGACCTTTGACCTGGCTTGCGAGCCGTACAGGCTGGAGACAAGGGGTCGGCACACTAAACGCTTGGCACTCTGGAGGAGACAAAACAGAAGAATCCTGATGAGTAATGGCTGACAGGCGATATAAACATCAGTATGTTAGTTTCACCAGTCAACCATTGAGCTCATTCCCAAGCTTTACCAGAACGTTCACTTTGAGCCTGTTCACAAGACTCCCAATTTCACTTTTACACAACTCATAATTAGTCAGGCACTATCGCTGGATCTCGTCATTATTTACTTATCCGCCCATCTTGTAATTACCAAGACACTCATCAATATTTCAGACGGCGTCTCTTTGTTTTAGCCAAATTAATACTACCATCACCACTCTTTGCCTCTGGAGTCTTCTTACGGGTTGCTGTGTTTTCTCACACAGGCGGGGCGGAAACTTGGCAAATGTGCTTGTACACCATTTAATTAAAGATGGCAAGAACATCAGATGGCAAGAGACGCACAAACATGTGTAGTTGCTTTCGGAAGCACTCGCTCACGTCGAGAATTAAAGAAATGTTGACATGAAGCACTGAGAATCTAAAGAGTGTCCTTAGTAATCCTTGTAAGATTACAGTTAACATTATATAAAGTAAATGTATTTACACTCACCTAAAGGATTATTAGGAACACCTGTTCAATTTCTCATTAATGCAATTATCTAATCAACCAATCACATGGCAGTTGCTTCAATGCATTTAGGGGTGTGGTCCTGGTCAAGACAATCTCTTGAACTCCAAACTGAATGTCAGAATGGGAAAGAAAGGTGATTTAAGCAATTTTGAGCGTGGCATGGTTGTTGGTGCCAGACGGGCCGGTCTGAGTATTTCACAATCTGCTCAGTTACTGGGATTTTCACGCACAACCATTTCTAGGGTTTACAAAGAATGGTGTGAAAAGGGAAAAACATCCAGTATGCGGCAGTCCTGTGGGTGAAAATGCCTTGTTGATGCTAGAGGTCAGAGGAGAATGGGCCGACTGATTCAGGCTGATAGAAGAGCAACTTTGACTGAAATAACCACTCGTTACAACCCAGGTATGCAGCAAAGCATTTGTGAAGCCACAACACACACAACCTTGAGGCGGATGGGCTACAACAGCAGAAGACCCCACCGGGTACCACTCATCTCCACTACAAATAGGAAAAAGAGGCGACAATTTGCACGAGCTCACAAAAAATGGACAGTTGAAGACTGGAAAAATGTTGCCTGATCTGATGAGTCTGGATTTCTGTTGAGACATTCAGATGGTAGAGTCAGAATTTGGCATAAACAGAATGAGAACATGGATCCATCATGCCTTGTTACCACTGTGCAGGCTGGTGGTGGTGGTGTAATGGTGTGGGGGATGTTTTCTTGGCACACTTTAGGCCCCTTTAAATGCCACGGCCTACCTGAGCATTGTTTCTGACCATGTCCATCCCTTTATGACCACCATTTCCCCATCCTCTAATGGCTACTTCCAGCAGGATAATGCACCATGTCATGAAGCTCGAATCATTTCAAATTGGTTTCTTGAACATGACAATGAGTTCTCTGGACTAAAATGGCGCCCACAGTCACCAGATCTCAACCCAATAGAGCATCTTTGGGATGTGGTGGAATGGGAGCTTCGTGCCCTGGATGTGCATCCCACAAATCTCCATCAACTGCAAGATGCTCTCCTATCAATATGGGCCAACATTCCTAAAGAATGCTTTCAGCACCTTGTTGAATCAATGCCACGTAGAATTAAGGCAGTTCTTAAGGTGAAAGGGGGTCAAACACAGTATTAGTATGGTGTTCCTAATAATCCTTTAGGTGAGTGTATTTATAAACATTAAAGTAATTTATTTTATTCAACTTCAAGTAAATTACTGAAATAATCACAACAGACTGGCCAATCACAAAAAAAGGCCATACAATTTATAATTCATATACAGTATGAACTAATGGACACCTTTTTTTTGTTAACTGAAATACACTAGAATCCACTAAATACACACTACACATTATAGAGAAACCATACAATCATAAGCTATGACAAAAAATATTAAACTAAGTGAGCGTATAATTCAGCAGCAAAAAAGTAATTCTTGAAAAAATCTTTGGTGCAGAGTAAGTTTACAAAATCTAAACATGTTAATAAAAATAAATGATAAACTACTATTTGTATTATAAAATACATCCATGTGATTCAACAATGTATTTTATCATTAATATTTATCTATATGAATGTAAAGAATTATATACACACAAATCATATAAAAGTAAAAGATGCTTATTTTAAATATATTGTGCAGCTTTTTAATGGGGCAACAAGATAAGATGGATACTACAGAACAAGATAGGCTTTTAAAAATTGTTCAGTATGCAAAAGCATGAAAACAGAGCGGAACACAAACCTACAACATGGAGTCAGAGCACAAACAGAAGAAATGTCGGGCGCACAAATCCTACAGTATATCTGTCCAGTGGTACTGGGGGTCTCAACAACACCAAACAGAACAATACATTATATAAAACAGCCTAAAAAGCCAGCTCAAATAGTTATTTAATGATTAGAAACTGTCTAAATTATACATGAATGATTTTACAGATTAAAATGACCATTGGAAATCATGTTTACTTACAATAGTTCCACACACGTCCACGTAACTTTAGTTCGAATGACTGCGGTCAAGCACAGTTGTCACTTTTTTTTAGTGTGCGCGTCTAATCGTGTTCTTACGGTATGGGTGCTGGAAGCGGCCAAAATGGATTTAATTACTGTAATAAATGCGTTTCATTTATACTTTTGCTTTTAACCCTAAGAAGGGCAAGACCATAAAAATACATAAAAAATATATGTATTGCTATTTTCAGTCTTATTAGGACACAAATAATACAATTTCATGTTTTTTTTTTTAAATAACATGATTTTTTTTATTTTAATGTTTATTTACATGCTATACATTAATTATTATACATCATTTATTAATTGCAATTTTATTACATTTTAATTTTTTATTTTAATGTTATAAATAATACATAAATTATTATACATTATTTATAACTATTAATTCATGTTATATTGTATTGTTTGTCCATCGGTCAATTATGATTAAATTGCATATTTGAGCTATAAAAACCTGAGGTATGAAATATGATACTCAACAACACACACACACACACACACACACACACACACACACACACACACACACACACACACACACACACACACACACACACACACACACACACACACACACACACACACACACACACACACACACACACACACACACACACACACACACACACACACACTCACCCCAAACATCAAGTGCATTCAAACACTTCCACCACGTCCCATTTCCAAACACTCATAAAAATCTTTCATTTACAGGTTTTCTCATTCTGTCATTTGATATTTGTTCAGAGTGACCCTGACTATTACTGTATTTATGTTCTTGCAATTTTACTTGAACGCAAAATCGCTCCAAAATAATCAAAGTGCATTCTAGCACTTAGGGCGATATCAGCTAAATTGGGACAATAATACAATACCACATGCCCTTTCCATGTGTTTTTATGATTAATAATGACTGTTTTTGATAATTTTGTGTTGAAATTATGTAAGAAAATATAATTATTTAGGCCCTACAGTTCTTGAAACATCAGCTGTGCCAACTTCTTTTGTATGAGCAGTTTCAGGGAAAATGGGCCAGTCAAACTGCAAAGGGAATTCGTAATTGATCATCAATTTTAATTGTCCAAGCCCTGCTGAACACCGCAAAGAATTCCATCCTTGACAGCTTCTGCCCAGCCGTCATCCTCGTCCACTTCCTCCCTTCCTGGTCCCAGTGGTGTTTCAGACTCTTGAAGAGGGCCTTGTCCGCCGGTTGCAGCGCATGGGTTGTGTGGGCAGCACATCATGTGCACATTCTTGCTCTTCAGTAGCTTAATAAACTCCATGTGAGATGGTGGTCCAGTGGGTTAAACCATGGAACTGATATGCAGAAGGTTGCTGGTTCGATCCCAGCGGTCACCACCAGTGTGTCCTTGAGCAAGGCACTTTACTCCATGTTGCTCCAGGAGGATTGTCCCTGTAATAAGGGCACTGTGAGTCGCTTTGGATAAAAGCGTCTGCCAAATGTAAAATGTTATAGACGTGGAGGAGGACATACTTAGGTCATCCTTAGGGAGGGACTGAATGAACATTTGACCCCACTATGTAATCCAGCCATTGTCTCAACGCCTCACGCTGGTGTTCTCCGGGCATCCCTGTAGGCACTCAGAACGAACACGCTTCCCCTTAAAGATAATCATGGTTCGGCTGTATGTGCCTTCTGCATTGAACGCTGCCAGACAAGTCGTTGTCTCCCTGTGTGTGTACGCACGGACAGACTCACCCTCACACACACACGCACACACACTCACACACATGTGTATGTGTGTTTGTGAGTGACACAGAGGATGGCCCATTTTAGCTGAAACCATGTGGCCCATTTTACCTCGTGGGTTAAGGTAAATTGGGCCGCCAAGAAAAACATCACTTTTCCAAAAAATATGTTCCTATACCAAACTAACAGCATTATTTCTGATGGATGCCATCAAGACAGATATTATGCATAGTTTTTTTTTATGTGCATGTTCAATTTTTTATAGATTTTTCATCCTTATAATAGTTTAGTTAGATTTGGTATGCCAGGCTACTTACCATACAACTTTCTGGTGCAGTCTTGATTTTAATTATCGCCCCGCCCACCATAGCAACCATCAGAGATGGGCAGAAATACATGGAAATGTATTTAAAAAACAAATACAAAATACTGTGTGGAAAAATGTATTTAAATACAAATACAGTATTTTGAAAATACACAAAATACATGTGACATTGGTGATTCAGTGCAGGTATCCCTATCAGGCTGAAATCTATATATCTGGGCCCATTCATTAATATGTTTTGTTCTAATGTCACAACAAGTCACAATTTCAAGTTTACTGGGTTTAACTTGATTATTTGGTTAAGGTTTAAGAGGTGTAATAAAAAACTTTTTCACATGTGTCCTCAAAATGACCCACAACCTAATCAGTTTATACACTCAAAAAAAAGGTTCTATATGGCACCAAAAATGGTTCTTGGCTCGTAATCATAGGGGAACCTTTGTAAGTGCTATATAGCACCAATTTTGGTGCTTCAGTGGTTCTTCACCAGTTCTTTGACTAAGGTGCTATATAGCACCGCTACCATATACAGAACATGCTAAGATATGGTGCTATATAGCACCAAAAATGGTTCCCCTATGATTACGATGAAGAACCATTTTTGGTGCCAAATAGAACCTTTTTTTTTTTAGAGTGTATGTGAAGAAATCCATTTATTCACAAACTTCTCACGAGACGAGTGTTTGACAAATTATTCGGCAAACTGCTTCCTCTCATCGCATCGCTGCTTTTTGATGGTTTTGGAGAACAATTACTCAGAGTCGCCCTCTGTCATTTCACAGAATTATACAACGGAGAGCACGTCAAGCATTACTTCACTGAGGAGCGCGCGCGGTAAGCAGGTTCCGGCGTACAGAGCCATGCGAATTGCGAAAGTATAAACAAGCCTTCAACCAGTGTTGCCAACTTAGCAATTTTGTTGTTAGATTTAGCAACTTTTCAGACTACCTTAGAAACTATTTTTTCTAAAAGCACTTAGCAACAAATTTAGCAATTTTTTTTATTTATTTGGCAACTTTGAGCAACTTCTGGAAAGTGACAACACACATACAAGCTAGCTCAATTGGCAGAGCGGTTAATTCATAATTCCTTAAAGGTCCCATTTTTCGTGGTTTTTTTTAAGCTTTGATTGTGTTTACAGTGTGCAATATAACGTGTTCATGTTTCACGTGTAAAAAAACAGTATTTTTCACACAATTTACTGATCTGTGTACCGCTGTTTTCACTGTCCTAAAAACAGGCTGATGAGTTCCTTGTTCTATGAAGTCCCTCCTTCAGAAATACGTAATGAGTTCTGATTGTGCCAGCGGTTCCTGTGTTGTGATTTGACTGCAGCTTAGCGCACGTTGCACGGAAAGGTCAAGCCTCTTACCGTAACGGGGAGATGTGTGCGCTCAATGATCTCTAAGTACAGCGTCCCTGGGAAAGCCAAACAAAGGTGATTTGACTCCGGGATGAAAATAACAGCGTCTCGACAACATGGCGACAAACACACTCAAACGCAACACTTCCTCTTCTCCACGTGGGAGAGCTACAAGACCACGCCCCCTTTTTCGCGTATTCTTGTGGGCGGAGGTTAGTCAACAAACTGTTCTACTGACGTCATTAATGTAGGAAGTACCAGGATGTAGTCCAAACCGGCCGTTCGCTGTAGGCTGTGAAAGGGAACTTCTGTTAAATAAAATATCTCGCTTGGCATTGAACTTTGAGCTTTATAATTTTACAGGTATTATTTATGCTCTAACAGCAACATTACACACTAACTAAAGTTTGAACAATGGGATCACGAAGAACAGGACCTTTAAGATCGCTGTAGAAATGTGGAAATCGCTGTAAAAACCGGAAGATAGGTAGCATATTTACGGAGCCCTGCATATGACATGCAGGAAAGAACTAGTAGGCTAAATCATGCACACGATTTATAAATCGAGGGAACAAACTAGTAAATTTTGCGCACAATTCCACCGCTTGCCGTGTTAAAAAGGCCTTAAAGTCAAAAGTGTAGGCTTATTTGTCAGCTTTCCACTCTGTCTCAGAGCGTGCGCGCACAAAAACTGCCTGCCAACATGCAATTGTGAATTTGAATTTCCTTTTGCGGCAGTTATAATAACACAAATCACATCACACCCGATAGCTCATTCGCCCTGGCTTCTTTTTCCACTCCAACATTCCAATTATTCCTGCCCACTAAAAGCTACACAGATATATTTGCTTACCCCGATAGGCCTATCTATGTAAATGATTTAGAAAAAGTTCCATCGATTCACAGTTTGTATCATCGCTACGAATCTACGATATGTATTGTCATATGATATCACCCATCCCTAACATGCAGTAACGTTAATCAGTCCTTCCAGAAAAATGCGGCTTTTTTTGTGATTGTTGCGGGCAAAAATCCTTGATTATGCGGCACGTTTTCTTAAAAAATGCAATAAAAAATGCAGGATATTTATGCAATTTTATGAGATAAAACTTGCAAAAACTGCGGTTTGATGAAAAAGAGAAAAAAAGCGAATATTTTTAATTGAATATTTAAGTTCTCATCTTGTTTTATTGAAGACCTTAATAAACACATGGCTCAATTTGGACCGATTTCAAAACAATGCATCATGAAGCTTCGAAACGTTATGAATCAGTGAGTCGATTCATGATTTGTGTCAAACTGCTGAAATACGTGACTTTGGCGATCCAAACCGCTGAATCGACTCACTGATTCATAACGCTCCAAACCGCTGAATCGACTCACTGATTCATAACGCTCCAAACCGCTGAATCGACTCACTGATTCATAACGCTCCAAACCGCTGAATCGACTCACTGATTCATAACGCTTCAAACCGCTGAACCGACTCACTGATTCATAACGCTCCAAACCGCTGAATCGACTCACTGATTCATAACGCTCCAAACCGCTGAATCGACTCACTGATTCATACCGCTTCAAACCGCTGAATCGACTCACTGATTCATAACGCTCCAAACCGCTGAATCGAATCACTGATTCATAACGCTTCAAACCGCTGAATCGACTCACTGATTCATAACGCTTCAAACCGCTGAATCGACTCACTGATTCATAATGCTTCAAACCGCTGAATCGACTCACTGATTCATAACGCTTCGAAGCTTCATGATGCTGTTTTTTGAACTCGGTCAACACACCGGGAGACTGCTTTTGCTCGGTCTTTTGCTGTTATTTTTGTTGGCAAATGGGAATTTGCGTGCTTCATCATGGTTTCTCCGATATCTATGGCTCACTGATATCTATGGTTCACTGATATCGTCTCAGGTTACGTATGTAACCATGGTTCCCTGAGAGGGAACGAGACGCTGCGTCAAGCGCTGCGGGAACGCCTCTGCGTTTGCGTCATGAAGCACTCGTAAAATCAGTCCAATGGCGTGACAGGACGCCATAGGCGGGTGACGTCAGCGACCAGGAAACTATAAAGCACCCCTGAACCAAACAGTGTCAGCTTCTGAAAAAGTCGAACAAGTCGGTCACGGGCATGCCGGGAGTATGGCAAAGCGACGCAGCGTCTCGTTCCCTCTCAGGGAACCATGGTTACATACGTAACCTGAGACGTTCCCTTTCAAGGGAACCCGCGCTGCGTCAAGCCATGCGGGAACTCAATGCCCACGCCGCCATAATTCTCAAGTGCCCGTACATGTGAAGTCGTAGCGCACATTTAAGCTACAAGCACCCGAGAACCTGGAGTAGAGACTACATCTAGGTTGTAAAACCTCACAAAAGTGTGCGGAGAGGACCACCCTGCCGCATCACACACCTCCTGCAGGGAGACTCCTGACAGAAGAGCCAAAGAGGCAGCCATACTCCGAGTTGAGTGGGCTCGGACCTTTAGTGGTGAAGGTTGGCCGGCCAACTCATATGCGAGTGAAATAGCCTCGACTATCCACTTGCTTAGCGTTTTCTTAGATGCGGGTTTTCCTTTATTTGGAGACCCGAAGCAGACAAACAGTTGCTCAGATTTTCGCCACAGGGCAGCTCTGTGGACGTAAGCATCTAGTGCCCTCACTGGGCAGAGCAGATTTAATTTCTCCTGGTCTGAATTCTGAAAGGGAGGCGGAGAGAAGGCCTGCAGCATTATAGGACCTGCCACGTTCATGGGAACTTTGGGGACATATCCTTCTTTTGGAAACAAGAACGCTTTCACCATACCTGGCGCAAACTCAAGACAGGAAGGGGCAACAGATAGTGCTTGCAAATCCCCTACTCTCTTTAGAGAAGAAATAGCCCAGAGAAATACAGTTTTTAGTGTTAGAAATTTCTCCGGCACCTCCTCAATAGGCTCAAAGGGGGCCAAAGCCAGACCTTATAGCACTATGGCCAGATCCCAGGTCGGCACCCTCGAGCGTGCCGCAGGCCTTAGCCTCAGAGTACCACGAAGGAAGCGAGTAACCCATGGGTGTCTCCCCACCGATGCACCATCCAGATGAACGTGATAGGCAGATATTGCCGTCACGTAAACCTTCAAGGTGGAAGGGGATAAACCCGAAGAGAACTTTTCTTGTAGGAAATCCAGCACTGAGTTGACTTGGCAGTTAACTGGATTTAGAGAATGGTTGGAACACCATGCAACAAAGACTCTCCATTTAAGGGCATACAGCCTCCTCGTAGAAGGAGCTCTGGAGTGCAACATGGTCTCCACTACCTCGGCAGAGAGACCTGAGTCTGTGAACTGATCCCCCTCAGGGGCCAGGCCCACAGTTTCCATAACTCCGGCCTCGGGTGCAGAATCGACCCCGACGCCTGGGAGAGAAGGTCCCTCCTGATGGGAATCTCCCACGGGGGACCCTCTAGAAGGGACACAATGCCCAAAAGCCATACACGGCCCGGCCAGAACGGGGCTATTAGCAACAGACGAACCCCGTCCCGGCGTACTCTCTCCAGCACTCCTGGTAGCAGCGCCAGAGGGGGAAAGGCGTACAGACGCAGCCTCGGCCACGTCTGCACCATGGCATCCAACCCCAGAGGGGCTGGATGTGTTAGGGAATAAAATAGGGGACAGTGCGTTGTCTCTTGAGACGCAAACAAATCCACCTGAGCCTGACCGAAGCGGTTCCATAGGAGCTCCACCACCTCGGGGTGGAGTCTCCAATTCCCTGGCACCACTCCCTGCCTCGACAGGGAGTCTGCCGTCGTGTTCAGATACCCCGGAATGTATACTGCTCGTAGTGATAACAGTTTGCCCTGGGCCCAAACTAAGACTCGATGAGCCAACTTCCAAAGCCGGCGCGAGCGTAACCCCCCCTGGCGATTTATATAGGAGACCACCGATGTGTTGTCGGAGCGAACCAACACATGATGGCCCCTCAGGTCTGGGAGAAAGTGCCTGAGTGCCAGGAACACGGCCATTAGCTCCAACTGGTTTATATGCCAGGAGAGCTGATGGTCGCTCCACAGACCTTGAGCTGAGCGACCACTCATGGTCGCCCCCCAGCCGGTGAGAGATGCATCCGTCGTTAGCGTTAAGCGACGACAAGGAGCCCCCAGCACCGGACCCTGGGACAAAAACCAAGGATCTTTCCACATGACTAAGGCACGTAGGCATCGCCGCGTGACCTTGATCATGCGAAACGTATTTCCCCTCGGGGAGAATCCCTTGGTCTTGAGCCACCACTGTAGGGGTCTCATGTACAGCAGGCCAAAAGGTATCACGTTGGAAGCTGCTGCCATCAAACCCAGCAGTCTCTGGAACTGCTTCACAGTGAGTGACTGGCCTAGCTTCATCTTGGTTTCTGAGTCTAGGATCGATTCACCCTGGCGGGCGTCAGGCGCGCCCTCATGGTGCTCGTGTCCCAAACTACGCAGAGAAAAGTGGTACTCAATTGTGGAGATAGCACACTCTTCTTTGCGTTTAACCTCAACCCCAACACCTTCATATGAGCGAGCACAGCATCTCGATGCTGAGCCGCAAGCTGTTCCGACTCTGCTAAGATTAGCCAGTCGTCGATGTAGTTCAGCACGCGAATGCCCTGGAGTCTCAGCGGAGCCAAAGCTGCATCCACGCATTTTGTGAAGGTGCGGGGTGATAACGCTAGACTGAATGGAAGAACCCGATATTGGAATGCCTCGCCCCCGAAAGCAAACCTGAGGAACTTCCTGTGTTGAGGAAGGATGGAGACGTGGAAGTATGCGTCTTTCAGGTCTATTGTGACACACCAGTCCCTGGACCTGAACTGACACACGATCTGTTTTAGCGTAAGCATTTTGAACTTTAGCTTTTTTACCGCCCGATTTAACTGGCGCAGATCCAGAATAGGACGCAGTCCTCCATCCTTCTTCGGAACTATGAAGTACCGGCTGTAAAACCCTGACTCTCTGCTGTGGGGAGGAACCCTTTCTATAGCCTCTTTTCGCAGAAGAGCCTGTACCTCTTGTTCCATTACCAGAGCCTGCTCGGAGTTTACTACTGTGGGTAGTACCCCGTTGAACTTGGCCGGGTGTGACCCAAATTGTATTCTGTACCCTTTTTCTATAGTACGCAGGACCCACTCTGAGATATTTGGCAGAAGTTTCCACGCTGCCAGAAAATCTACTAAGGGAATCAGCCTCTCGAGGCTGGCCTCTGGATTTTGTTGCGTGGGCAGTTCGGTGTCCTGAAGCAGCGCGCCGGCAGGAAGCAACCGAACTGACCCACTTTGAGCCCTCCTTGGAGGGAGCGAGCATCCCCGCGCCGCTACGTTTCCGGGCGGACGTGGAGATATGCGCTCACCGAGAACCGCTGCGAATTTTTCAACTTTCTGCTAATATATATGACTTTTTTGCAACGAAAATGCGGGGATTATGAAATCATGCCAGCCCGCATATTTTGCACACAGAAATAGGCAATTTACACGGCAAAAGTGCGGTGTATTTGAAAAAGTGCGGTCCCCGCATAAATATGCGGACTTTGGCTGATTATGCATTAAATCATGCGATCGCATAATCCCGTTTTTCTAGAGGGACTGGTTAATGCTTCAAACACATTTGACAAGCTACTTTAATCAACAAGTAGAATTGACCATGACATTATTATTCCAGAAAAGTTCCAGAAAAAGAATGTTGGGGTTGGGGGGAGGGGCGTGTCTGGTCTGAACTAGTTGATGCATGAAAACAGCTCCTGATAAAGAGGTTGACTGGCTCAAAGTATTTTGAGTATTTTGAAAATACAAAAATACTCATCTTAAATGTATTTAAATACAAATTACATTAGATTTTTTCCAAAGGCTTTAAAATACAAAATAGTATTTTGTATTTCAAATACGTATTTTAAATACATGTATCTGAAATAATGCCGATCCCTGGCAACCATAAACCAATCAAATCCCCTGTTACTTGTCAGGCACAGTTATGACAACAGTTTGAAATCCTTTGCGGTCATTGGCTCTAAATTCCAGAGGGGCTGGGACCCCCAAACCTTAAATGGCCCATTTGACCTGATATCACCCTACATCATTTCCCATTTTCAAAGACTAAAAGGTCATTACACAGGTTACATAATACCCATTAAACCTGGTAAGTATTCTTACTTCATTTTTTCCACATTTTGTTATATTACGCTGCATTCACACGGGGCGTCTGCGTTACCGCTTGGCTGAAGCTTCGTGCTGATGCGACCGTCATAGTGACAACAGCCAATCACACGTCTGCTCTGGGGTTGCATGAACGCAACTGGCTAGCGTCTGTATTTACATAGGGCGATCTGATTGGAACCCACAATTCAGTTCGGCAACGCATGACATCACCCATTCAAAGTCTAAATGAGAAGCGTTGACGCCGACGCCCCGTGTGAATGCAGCGCTACAGCTTTATTCCAAAAATGGATTAAATTAATTATTTCCCTCAAAATTCTACAAACAATACCCTATAATGACAACATGAAAGAAGTTTGTTTGAAATCTGTGCAAAAATACAACTTCATAAGTATTCACAGCCTTTGCTCAATACTTTGTTAGCGCACAAAACTGCACGCACGTTAAAAAGAGCTTTCAATGTTGGTCGATTGTCGGTCCACCGCGTCCCAGAGCCGGATCAGACTCTTTTCTTTCAGGTCCCGGACTTCGACTGGGGGTAGGAGCAGTTCGGTGGGGGTTTCTTTTGCCCCCCTTTTCTCCCGCTCGCTCGCCCTCCCTCCCCAAAGAGAGAAAGCCAGAAAAGAGCAGAAGCAGGAGATAGTGATAGTGATAGCAGAGTAAAAAAAAAAAAAAGCAGAGTTTATTGAATAATCTTAGTTTGTTGAAGCATATGTTTCGATGCTCAGACTATGTGTGGATCCTTTGGACCCACTTCAATTTGCATACCAACAAAATCGGTTCACTGATGATGCTGTTACTGCTGCCATCCACACAGCGCTCACACATTTGGAGGGTAAAGACCAAGCGGCAACCTTCCGTTCGCTTTCTTAAATCCAACACGGAAGAGACTTAAAGAGATAATAACTTAAAATAACTTAACTTAAAAAGATGGTCAACAATATGTGACTTTACATTATAAGAGGTGTGCCCTAAAAAGTGAGCATGCAATTTTGAGAACACCAAGGAAAGAGCACGTTCTTTTCGTCTGTTTGGATACTTCAAACACAAGTTTGCACTGGCTTTACCTGTTTATACGTTAATAATGTGCATTTTGTCCTCGGCGCGTGATTTACCATATAAGCGTGCGTTCTTAACGTGCGCTCTGGGGTCAGGGAAAACGTTTGTTAAATAGCAAATCACGCGTTTTCCGTGACCCCAAAGCGCACGTTAAAAACGTGTATTTTTAAGGTAAATCACCCATCGAGGACGCGTGTTTTGCTGCCAAATCGCACGCTTTTGACGTGTCAGTGCCCGACCAAGCGTATACGAACACTTTGGCTTGCCATATTTTTCGTCATCTATAGCATGTCTAATGTTGACGTCTGTGGGACCTCCGTGTAAGGGCTATTTATAGTCCAAATGTGGTCATTTGTGGACGTCCTTTCAACATCAAATTTAGACTAATTTTAGACGTTTTTATACAACTTCTATAACTGTAGTCCCATGTTTCAAGAGGGTGGACGATAATCTAATTTCCCACAAATTGCATTTCCAAATAAATAAACCGATAGATGCAAAAATACACATATGCATAAATAAATAACTTGATTTGGCTACTTAAAATAAATAATCCAGATAAAGAAAAACAGGAAAATGTAAAAATAACACAAAAAAATGGCCTACTGAATAAAAAAATAGGCATACACATAATAAATCGTGTTTGTTTATAATCTGTATTCATATGTATTAATCATGTTGATAACAACAATGTTGATATTAGATTAGATTAGATTAGATTCAAGTTTATTGTCATTACACATGTACAAATACAATGCAACAAAATGAGTTTGGAGCAAGCCTCCGAGCCGCAGCTATTTAAAGCGCCGCCACACGCTCTCCAGAAAAAAAGAAATGCAGATTGCAAAGCATACATGCAAAACATAACATAAAATACATAACACAGTACATGTGGTCACGTGATGGAATTTTTTGTTGGGACTGATTAAGGGAGATAGGAAGGAAAAAAGGGAGGGACAGACGGTTGGACGGGGTCAGGAATAGGGGTGAGGTATGTATGATGCGAGTAAGAGTCTAAAGAGTCCTGTGTTGTGTGAGCTTGTGTTGTGTGAATGTGAATGTTAGCCATAACTTAAGATGTTTTCTGTGGCTTGTCCTTGAAGGGAGATATGGCAGTGCACAGGGAACGATAGCAAGATAGCAGGACCGAGCTGTCAAGCTGACCTCCCAACTAGAGGGCTGCATTGGGATTGAGTCCCGCCGGGTCCCGCGGGACCCAACGTAAATCTCGCGGGAGCGGGCGGTTTGAATTTTGCTGCGGGCGGGAATGGGCGGCTAAAAAAAACACCGCGGGAATCGGCGGGATAGGGAGGTTGCCTAACGACATGATGGAGAAGATGTCAATAGATGATGTAGAAAAGAACCTCAAACGAGGTATTTACAGCACAAAAGCTAAGCAAGGAAAGTCTGACATTTGGAGAAGTTTCTCAATTGTTTTGGTAGGCAAAGTCATGTGGTATAACGTTATATGTAGGCTATCCACATATTGCGCAGCTGGCAAATACATAGATACTTGATCATACCTCACCAAAAACGCTCAGCACTCCCTGCAGGTCAAGTTGACTGTTTGGTGTTTTTGACAAACAATACATAGAAGTTTAGTGAGTGGAAATGGATTGTTTCTAAATGTCCGTTTGCTATTTTGTGTTCACATTACGTTCTGTTGAAGCATGTTTTCTCAGGTTTCCTTTCAGTCAGTCACGTTCGACGGAATTGGGATCTGTTTTTTGTTTCTCAATCTGGTTTTCTGTTTTCTGTTTTGCAAAGCAGTCTATTTTTATGTGCAAAGTTTTTGATAAAAAACTAAATTATATTTGAATGTATTTGTCTTTTTTTTTTTTTTTTTTTACATGCAGGCCAGGGAAACGAAACAAACAACCCCATGAATCTCTTTAATAATATCAATACAAATACGTGTTTTTTTTTCTGCGGGACGGGAGAAGACACAAAATCAATGCATCTCTATTATTGTGCGGGAATAAATTCTCGGAGTTTTGCGGGTGCGGGCGGGAGTGGACATACATATTGCGGGAGCGGGCGGGAGTGTAACACATACGTTGCGGGAGCGGGCGGTAATGGTCAGAAATTCGGCGGGTGCGGGCGGGAGCGGGATGAAGAAAACAGTCCCGCGCAGGGCTCTACTCCCAACCGAGAGAGATACAGAGTAGCCGATGAGGTGACGGAAGGAGGGGGTCAATATCTTAATCCATTTAGTTGATCTTCGGTAATTTTCCGGACCATAATCAATCAATCCGTTCTGATCCTCAGCATCAGTGGCGAGCGTCCGGTTCGTGAATTGACTTCGACATTTCATCCAATTTCATGGTCAGACCAGACATACTGCGTAGCAGTTCACTAGCCTGACCCCCGATGGAGCCCACTCTTCCCTGCGTCTCCGCAGTCCGGGCTGAGATGTTACGATACAGTTCCTCAATCTGTGTCACTCTTTGATCTAATACCTTCAGTCGGTCACACACATCCCCGAAGCACTCTTTAATTTCCACAGACAGAGGCTGGGTGAATTTACTGGCAGCTGTCTTACCAATCTTCCGATAGGTCAGGGCAATCCCAAGGCCGAAAAATAGGAACCCCGCTATCAAAATGCCAATTATGAATAAATCCTCCACATCCTCCACGGACAGGACTTCCAGGCACACGACTTGCCAGCTGTTCCAGGCGTCCTGAGTGTAGCCCACAGCGAAGGTCCCGTCCGGGCAGGTGGGTTCTCCCGGTGCACCCTTCCTTAGTGAGAAAATCTTGTCAATCGCGCTGAGAGACCAGTTAATTAATTCCATTTCAGTATTTTCAGGAGTCCAGCAAGCAGGGGGTCAGAAAAAAAGGCACGTCTGCTCTGTATGAGATCAGGAAGTGGAATGCTTGAAGTGGGATATTCGTAAATAAAAAAATTACATATTAATCATATACATTTCCTGCACTTGTCAAAGACGTCCAAAAAAATTACCCAGATCAAAGGTCAAATGTTGAACCTCAATATGACATCCAAGTTGGGTCATGGTTGGAACATCCAAATAGTGGACCTAGCTTGGACGTTGAATAAATGTCCGGAATTGGTCTATCCGACATCCAATGTTTAGTGAGCAAGATCAAACTGTTGCTTTAAGATGTTTTTAAAACATTATGGGTCAGTTTATTTCTGTTGAAAATTACATAACTGATCTACAGGAAGTTGAGGCGACTGGAGCTCAACGTGTGAATGTTCAGAAGGTGTGAATTAATCAGAATGAAAGATCTAGACGCCACATGCATTAACACTTAAAGATGTGCGGTTATTTTAGCTGACGGTGGAGTTTCACATCTTCACATCAGCACATCTGACATTTTAGAAGAGTTTGCCTTTTCATATTTATCACATTGACTGTTCACATTTTTGAACGTTGTTAACAGTCTGCTCCTATAATGCCTGATGAGTTTGGAGAACACCTGACAAGAGATCAGAGACCATTCCTCCATACAGAATATCTCCAGATCCTTCAGATTCCCAGATCCATGTTGGTGCTTCTTGTCTTCAGTTCACCCCACTCATTCTCTATAGGGTTCAGGTCAGGGACTGGGACGGTCATGGCAGAAGCTTCATTTGTGCTCAGTGACACATTTGTGTGTTGATTTTGATGTTTGTTGTGGATCATTGTCCTGATGGAAGATACAACCATGGCCCATTATAAGATTTCTAGCAGAGGCCGTCAGGTTTAGATTTTTTTATCTTTTGGTATTTGCTGGAATCCATGATGCCATGTATCCATGTAAGATGTCCAGGACCTACAGAAAAAAAAAATAATAGGCCCACAACATTAAAGATCCTGCTGTAATTTTAACCATGGACATGGGGTACTTTTTATCCCATCTGGAGGGTTTGCTGCCAAAAAGCTCTTTTTATAGTTTCATCTGACCACAGAACCAGGTCCCGTCTGAAGCTCCAGTCGTGTCTGACAACCGAATATGCTGGAGTTTGTTTCTGGATGAACAAGAAGGATTTTCCTTGAATCCCTCCCAAACAACATGTGGTGATGTAGGCGTTGTCTGATTTGATTTGATTTCTATTTCTGACCCCAAGACTCTCAACTAATCTCTGCATTTCTCCATCTGTGATCCTTGGAGAGTCTTTGCCCACGCAAACTCTCCTCCTCACTGTGCATTAGGACAATATAGACACGCGTCCTCTTCCAGGCAGATTCGGAACATCTTTAGTTGATTGGGACTTCTTAATCATTGCCCTGATGGTGGAAATGGGGATTTTCAATACTTTAGCTATTTTCTTACAGCCACTTTCTCTTTTGTGAAACTCAACAATCTTTTGCTGCACGTCAGAACTATATTCTTTGGTTTTACTTTATTTATACTCATGTGAACCAAGATGTCATATCTGGACAATTTCATGTTCCTAGTCACCCCTAATGGCTCCAGTGGCCATAACAGGGCAGGCGGGACATTCCAGATTGATCTCTGTGGTCATTATAGAACAGACTGAGAGTTCATAGTTGACCTCCGTGGTCGTATCTGAGTAAACAGGAAGTTCAGGAGTGACCTCCTTGGTTGTATCAGGGCATACAGGAAGTTCAGGGGCGACCTCCCTGGTTGTATCCAAGGGGGTAATCCAGCACTCAGAAAGCGTACCTTCCATAGGGGCAGCCATTGCTAACCAAGCCATCACCTGCTGTTAGCATCCCATTGACTCCCATTCATTTTGGCGTCAATTTGACAGCGAATAACTTTACATCTGAGGCGTTAAAAGACTCCATTTGTCCATTGTTTATTTCTAAACAAACACAACAATGTATAAAAGGCTCCATTACCTTGTATCTTACACTATCACCCCTTAGAAGCCATTTTTGTAAAAAAATAGGCTCACGATTGCATCATAACCACGCGACAACCGGCGCACAGTTGAGAAATTACCTCATAGACCCGTATAGACAGGAGGGGCACCGGGACGTGGAGGCATAAAGTCCTATGACAAAATAATGAATCAGAATACTTACCAAAAGTTGCTCCTGCTCACGCTAAGAGATTCGGTGATTCAGTTTCACTTTGCACAACTAATAGAAGACTTACAACTGTCTGACACTTTGCTCACGTCACATCTACGTCGTCAAGCTCAGTCTGAGGCTGCGCAGTACATCAGTCATCAGGAAGTGATGCTTCTACCTGACTTCAATTCTCTCCGTTGAAGTCTATGGGGTCGCTGTGTCCGTTTCTTTTACTGTCTATGGTTGTATCAGAGCATACAGGAAGTTTAGGGGTGACCTCTGTGGCTGTAGCAGGGCCTGTAAGAGTGGACTCCTGTAGATGGTTCAATCTACAGGGTTGCCATTAGACTAAAAAACGTTATCAGAAAGATGGAATAAAACTGTACATTTCTTGTCTATTTCCACCCACTGCAACTCATACCAACGACGGAGATAAGCGCAGTTACAATAGCAAAATATGTGGGAGAGCGTTGCTATAATGTGACTATATTGTATTGCAATAGGGAGCACTTCAAAGTCAATACTAAATCAAAACTAGTTAGCACAGTATTTGTAATAGAAAGGATTTAATGACAAAATCTGGTTATGGTTACACTTAAAATAGTTTCAAAATGGATAAATGAGATGATAAACTTATACCATTAATCTTACACAGCATGAATACAATGTTACCTGAGAGAGAGAGAGAGAGAGAGAGAGAGAGAGAGAGAGAGAGGGGGGGGGGGAAGAGAGTGGGGGAGAGAGAAGAAGAGAGCAAAGACAAGAAGCCCAGATGACTTCAAGAGCCAGAGGAAAAGAGAGCGAGCCACAGTTCCAATCTTCTTTTATATATTCCTTGACCATGTGACTGAAACCAAATGTATTCTTTTAAACTGACCAATCAGACCCAACTCACACATAACATTCAAACTGACCAAACTTCCCCCACAGTAAAAGGTGTGGCACCCCCTGCGGCCTACAGGCCTGCCTTTTGTTTTCCAGGTCCTTCAGATAAGCAAATGTGTTGACAACAGTAAAGCAAATTTCTTTGTTGGATTTCAAATATCAAATATCAAATATCTTTGATTATTTTCAATCCTTTCAGTCCCCCCTTGGCACATTTGGCCACATTCATAAAATGTCCAGAGGTGACACAGTCAACAAAGACATGCTTTCAGTTGTGTAGATGTCATCTTCAGACTTGTCGTCCAGGCATGTTGGAAAAGCAGTCTTTCAGTCCTTACACCTGCTTGAGAACTTCATCAAATGGTGTGGTGCAATCTCTTTGATCACTGATATGCAAAACGTCCATTGAATACTTCACACCTCAAGAACAGTCACTGAAGATGAGAACAAACGCTTGTCTCTCTTTCTGAAGCAGAACACAGGAGGTGAACTCAAGCAGCAGGAATCTGTAACAAATAGCCCAACAAACAGCAAAATAGCATACACTTGTGTCATTTGTCATTTGGTCATTGGCATTTGTCATTGGTCAGAAGTTTGATATGGTCAGATTAAAATATTCTCTGGCAATAAGCCTTTAAATCGATGTACTTAATAAAGTGGTCAAGGTTTAGAATAAAAAGAAGATCTCACAAGCTCTTATTTCTAGAAACCTTTAAATAATCTGCATCATAACAAAACAACAATCACATTGTTGGGTTTACACCCCTCTTTCATTAAGAGTATCAGCAAAATAGTGTGTAACCAAATACAGAAATTCAATTGAATTAATGTCCAAAACCATTGTTACATTGTAAAATGGACAAAATACAAAGAACTCAAAATCAAAATCAACAAAATTCAAAATCAAATGCATTTTTACAATACACTGATTAAATATTTTTCACTAGGTAAGGATGAGAAATACCCTTTTGATATTTAAATTGGTGAGACAAATAATACCTGATTTAGTAAATCAAAAGAAAGAAACAAAACAAACAATAACTTGAAGAAATTCACAGTTGTAATACAGTCTAGATGTAAAGACATTTTGTGAGGCAGATGGAAATTTGACTTTGTGTGAAAATCAAATTTATGTGACTGAATTTAGCTGTGGCTATGTGTAAATCATGTCCAAACACTGGTGAGGAGGGTTAATAATTGTGATGCAAATTTAGCCCTGTTGTAAAACAGGCAGCCAGTATGTGAATGTGAGTATGAGATGTGACCTGGCTCAAAATTCCTCTCACACCAATGTTTTTGTTAAGGAGCATGATAAAATGCAAAGTTTGGAGTTCTTGAATCCTGCGCTGTGATGAAAACATTCTCATGGTTAATGCAATTGTAATTCACACTGTAGCCACATGGCAATTCTATGCTCCTGTACTTGGTTTAACTGCAGCTATATCGGGAATAGCAGAGTTTCCAATTCGGAGACTAACAAATTCAACATAGACACACATGCAACTTGAAATTGCTGTACAATTCCAGTATTAACGTTATTCCAATTTACACAAGATACATGGCCTAGAATGCACAGCATCTACAGCCTTTATCCTAAGTGTTTCATCACTTACAGTAAAGCAATCCTGTGTTTTAAAGAATAAACTTGACTAGTCTATGTGTATCTTGTAACACAAACAACCATACTGTGTAATCAATGCGTACAATGTGTTATACAATTACAAATTCGAAAATACAGACAGGATCATTGCAATCTGAATGTTTTACTATTAAACTCCTTGCTAAGAGGCTGCTAGCCCGCTCGCAAGTGAAGTTAATAGCTGAAGGCCTTGCATGAACACTGCAGTTAGCTCACTGAGAGTCTTACCTGCAAATGAGCGCTGATCTTTTGCCTTAGAAAGTAATTTCCTATTTTTCAGAAAATACGGAGGAGGCCGACCTCGACCCAGCGACCAGCATTTCAAATCGCCATGCCCTATTTTCTGACAGGATCGGCAAAACCTGTTCTTTTGGTCATGGGGTTGTTTGCTAGGTTCTCCTGGAGTATGAGGATAATGACCTTCTAATGCTTGCAAACCATGCGTTCTGGTACACGACACTGCGCTATTCCGTTGCTGCACCCGCTTAAGAACTGAAATAGGCACACTTTCTTGTGCATTTTCTGAACTAAACGTTTCAGATTCATTAGAGCAAGTCACCTCATCTATGAAGTGAACATGCTTTTTAATCCCATCGCTGTTAAGCATTATGGGAGGCATGCGCTTTTTAGCATTTAGCTTAGCCTTGAGATCTGCAATGGTTTCTTTGTGCTTTTTACACTTTTCAGTCAGGGCTAACTGCTCAGCTAGTAAGTTATCTAGCTGCGTTTGAAGATCTTGAATCTTTGCCTCAGACTTTTCTGCTTCTTCATTTTTAGAATCCACTTCTTTACATTTCGCATCTATACTTGAAAATAGATGTGTTGTCACATCACGTAGCCTTTTACAACTTATGAAGTTTAAAGCCTCAATTATTTCACCATGTTTTGATTTCTTTTGATGTCTGCCATTTAATTCCCAATATCTGAACATTTCATCATCTGAACTTTTAATTCCAATATACTCTTTCTTGAGTTTGGACAAGGTAGGCTCAACTTTTTCACTCCATAAAGCAAACAATATGTCACTAGAAATTTTCCCTTCCATCCCGAGGAGATTATCTGAGTATTCACTGATTGTACAGTAATGGGACTATTGAAGCTATTTAAAACCTTCTAAATTCTGTTTCATGCAATTCCTTCAACCATTAAACAATGAAAACAGACTTACCCAAAGAAGGTCAGCTTTAATCCATTCACAAGATCAACTGTGAAAAAATGTCCTCATTCTTACACAGATCAAAGTAAATTTCAGACAATTCACTGCAAGGGATCCCGGGTTTCGGCACCATCTGTAAGAGTGGACTCCTGTAGATGGTTCAATCTACAGGGTTGCCATTAGACTAAAAAACGTTATCAGAAAGATGGAATAAAACTGTACATTTCTTGTCTATTTCCACCCACTGCAACTCATACCAACGACGGAGATAAGCGCAGTTACAATAGCAAAATATGTGGGAGAGCGTTGCTATAATGTGACTATATTGTATTGCAATAGGGAGCACTTCAAAGTCAATACTAAATCAAAACTAGTTAGCACAGTATTTGTAATAGAAAGGATTTAATGACAAAATCTGGTTATGGTTACACTTAAAATAGTTTCAAAATGGATAAATGAGATGATAAACTTATACCATTAATCTTACACAGCATGAATACAATGTTACCTGAGAGAGAGAGAGAGAGAGAGAGAGAGAGAGAGGGGGGGGGGGGGGGAAGAGAGTGGGGGAGAGAGAAGAAGAGAGCAAAGACAAGAAGCCCAGATGACTTCAAGAGCCAGAGGAAAAGAGAGCGAGCCACAGTTCCAATCTTCTTTTATATATTCCTTGACCATGTGACTGAAACCAAATGTATTCTTTTAAACTGACCAATCAGACCCAACTCACACATAACATTCAAACTGACCAAACTTCCCCCACAGTAAAAGGTGTGGCACCCCCTGCGGCCTACAGGCCTGCCTTTTGTTTTCCAGGTCCTTCAGATAAGCAAATGTGTTGACAACAGTAAAGCAAATTTCTTTGTTGGATTTCAAATATCAAATATCAAATATCTTTGATTATTTTCAATCCTTTCAGCCGATAGAGAGTACAGGGACAGGGATGATCTCTGTGGTCGTGTCATAATGGAGTTCATGAGCAGACACTGGCACTCCTCAGGAGGAGTAGATAAAGTGTGAACGGCCCACAAAAACAAGATGGCGGTTGCAATCACATGAAGCACAGCCGACGGTGGAAGGACCTCTGAGACCCCTGGACTCGGGACCACTAGACTTGAAGGGTCTGGCACCACCAGATTAAAGTCGCTGAGACGACCGGGCTAGGAACCACTAAACTTGGGTGCTCTGGGCTCAAAGACGATGTTGGGAACATCAGTGGTGGGTCCACCAAACTAGAAGCCAGTGGGTGCAGCGTCCATGATGTGAAGAGGCTCTGGCGTGGCGGCCATGATTCATGAAAACTTTATTTTTCTCAGATTCGTCAAGTACCAAAATCTGCAATCAAAAGCCGGAGTTCTCATTATGAGCTCAAGCATCTCTTATCAAATTTTCCCAAGACCAAATACCAGAGGCAGCGAAGTTTCTCTAAATGAGCAATTACATTTACAGGTTACTGTATGTTCTCATTAACGTTCACTTGAATTTTGTTGTAGCAGCACAAGCTACATATACAGGGTCCTTCTCAAAAAATTAGCATATTGTGATAAAGTTCATTATTTTCCATAATTTAATGATACAAATTAAACTTTCATATATTTTAGATTCATTGCACACCAACTGAAATATTTCAGGTCTTTTATTGTTTTAATACTGATGATTTTGGTATACAGCTCATGAAAACCCAAAATTCCTATCTCAAAAAATTAGCATATCATGAAAAGGTTCTCTAAACGAGCTATTAACTATCATCTGAATCAACTAATTACACCTGCAAAAGATTCCTGAGGCTTTTAAAAACTCCCAGCCTGGTTCATTACTCAAAACAGCAATCATGGGTAAGACTGCCGACCTGACTGCTGTCCAGAAGGCCATCATTGACACCCTCAAGCAAGAGGGTAAGACACAGAAAGAAATTTCTGAACGAATAGGCTGTTCCCAGAGTGCTGTATCAAGGCACCTCAGTGGGAAGTCTGTGGGAAGGAAAAAGTGTGGCAAAAAATGCTGCACAACGAGAAGAGGTGACCGGACCCTGAGGAAGATTGTGGAGAAGGACCAATTCCAGACCTTGGGGGACCTGCGGAAGCAGTGGACTGTGTCTGGAGTAGAAACATCCAGAGCCACCGTGCACAGGCGTGTGAAGGAAATGGGCTACAGGTGCCGCATTCCCCAGGTCAAGCCACTTTTGAACCAGAAACAGCGGCAGAAGTGCCTGACCTGGGGTACAGAGAAGCAGCAGTGGACTGTTGATCAGTGGTCCAAAGTACTTTTTTCGGATGAAAGCAAATTTTGCATGTCATTCGGAAATCAAGGTGTCAGAGTCTGGAGGAAGACTGGGGAGAAGGAAATGCCAAAATGCCTGAAGTCCAGTGTCAAGTACCCACAGTCAGTGATGGTCTGGAGTGCCATGTCAGCTGCTAGTGTTGGTCCACTGTGTTTTATCAAGGGCAGGGTCAATGCAGCTAGCTATTAGGAGATTTTGGAGCACTTCATGCTTCCATCTGCTGAAAAGCTTTATGGAGATGAAGATTTCATTTTTCAGCACAACCTGGCCTGCTCACAGTGCCAAAACCACTGGTAAATGGTTTACTGACCATGGTATTACTGTGCTCAATTGGCCTGCCAACTCTCCTGACCTGAACCCCATAGAGAATCTGTGGGATATTGTGAAGAGAAAGTTGAGAGACGCAAGACCCAACACTCTGGATGAGCTTAAGGCTGCTATCGAAGCATCCTGGGCCTCCATAACACCTCAGCAGTGCCACAGGCTGATTGCCTCCATGCCACGCCGCATTGAAGCAGTCATTTCTGCAAAAGGATTCCCCACCAAGTATTGAGTGCATAACTGAACATAATTATTTGAAGGTTGACTTTTTTTGTTTTAAAAACACTTTTCTTTTATTGGTCGGATGAAATATGCTAATATTTTGAGATAGGAATTTTGGGTTTTCATGAGCTGTATGCCAAAATCATCAGTATTAAAACAATAAAAGACCTGAAATATTTCAGTTGGTGTGCAATGAATCTAAAATATATGAAAGTTTAATTTTTATCATTACATTATGGAAAATAATGAACTTTATCACAATATGCAAATTTTTTGAGAAGGACCTGTATATATAAGATAAATGTAATTAATTTGATTTTGAGTAAAAAGGGATCCTGCAATGGTTTTTCACTTTTATTTAATCAGTACAAACATCAGTGTGTCTGGTTTAATCTGGCGGGCGTTAAAAAGCGTCTGCTGGATGTCTGTGGTTGATGTGTGTGTCAGCAGTTTGTGGCTGAAGTGTTTCTTCACTTTATCTCCTGCTAATAAGAAGCTCATAAAAACATAAAAACATCTTTACACTGAAATAAAGTGAATCCATCATCAGTCAAATAAGAGTCACAGGTCAGAGGTCAGATATGATTGACAGCTCACAGCACTAAATAACACTCCAGTAGATACAGATATCTAATCCAATATTTCACTCTTCTGATATTAGTTTTCATTCAGGGCCAGAATTAATTTGAAAATGTAAGATCAGCAAAAGCTTGTTGATGTTCGTGATGTTAAAGGAGACGGACGTGTGAGCGGAAACTAACTGAGGTTGGGGGAGGATTCACACACAACCAGATAAATATCACAGTTCAGTCGTGTTTCAGATCAATCTCTCAGACATTTTAGGAGTCGCTATCGAGGGCTTTTCAGTGAACCGATGAAGAAAATGTTTCTCAGATTAGTTTTGCTCTGTTCGTGTTTGTGGCGTCTGGCTGGTGAGTTTTAAATGTGTTTTTATGGCTTTTTATGGCTTTAGTTGTTTCTGTTCTGGTATCATGTGATAAATTGCTGGTTAAATGAGTTTGAGAAGATTAACATTCACTGTTAATGTCAGCAACGGCTGTAGAGAAGAGCACGACTCAGGAAATAACTCAAAGATAAGTCTTTACTCTAATAATCCACAAAATACACAGGAGAATCATGGGGAGAAACACAAGCACGTAACGCAGACGATACCGGACGATGAACTGAACAGAACTCAGGGTTTAAATAACAGGGAGATCATGGGAAGAACAGAAACAGGTCTGGGATTAATGAACTAATGATAGAGAACACAGGCCAATGGAAACAGAGAGAAAACAATAGGTTACTGTCATAACCCCGGTTCTCTGAAACATCGAGTGGAGAGATCCACCTATGGGAAGGGCATCCGTACCTGACCTCTGCAGAAGCATCCAATTGCACCAAGTCTGGCAAGACAG
Source organism: Gobio occitaniae (assembly GCA_033150135.1). Taxonomy (NCBI): domain Eukaryota; kingdom Metazoa; phylum Chordata; class Actinopteri; order Cypriniformes; family Gobionidae; genus Gobio; species Gobio occitaniae. The sequence goes on from JARQWZ010000615.1 coordinate 353,248, forward strand.
ACAGGAGCGCGCAGCCAATGCCCGGTAAGGCCCCGCCCCTTACCTGCGGGCATAAATAGCCTGCACGCGCTACTGTACTCCAGTAAGAATATTCGCTTCTCGTGCAGCAAGCGGGGCAAGGCTGGTGGATCTCTCCACTCGATGTTTCAGAGAACCGGGGTTACGACAGTAACCTATTGTTCTCTTTCATCATCTTGTGTTCGAGATCCACCTATGGGAGAGACATGGACAGCTCCCCGATTGCCCAATATACTCACAGTGAGGTCCTGTTAGCCAGAAAAAGACGGTCACCCCAAGGGGGCGGTGCTTGACACGTCTCATGAACCCACCACACCGACGCACACATGTAACTGCGGTGTGCAAGCAGGACATGAAATGTGTGTGGCACACACAAGAGAAGGCAGGGTTAGGAAGACCCCACCTCCAAAACCGAATGTGCTACCGGAGTTTTGGTAACATCCAGCCTATAGTAACGCACAAACGTATGGGGAGAAGCCCAACTGGCAGCAGAGCAGATATCCTGCAGTGATACTCCCCTGAACAGAGCCCAAGAGGCGGCTAAGCCCCTCGTGGAATGAGCTCTGATGTCCCCTGGAGGTTGCACTCCCTTTGATTCGTAAGCCAAAATGATAGCGTCCACAAGCCAATGCGAAAGGCGTTGTTTAGACAGGGGATTCCCTTTGTGGGGAGGAGCCCATGAAACAAAGAGTTGATCACTCTTCCGGAATGCACTGGTCCTAGCCAAATACATCTGTAACGCACGGACCGGACACAGAGCATTTAACCTTTGATCCTCCGCGGAGGAAAAGGGCGGAGGGTGAAAAGCGGACAGCTCCAATACCCCCGATGTGAACGCAGGAAAACATTTCGGCATGAAGGCTGGATTAGGTTTAAGGAAAACCTTATTTCCGCCCAGAGAGAATTTAATGCACGAGGGGTGAACCGAGAGTGCATGTAACTCACTGACACGTTTGGCAGACGCCAAGGCCAAGAGCAAAGCTGTCTTAAAGGACAGCAACTTTAGGGAAATATCCCCCAGTGGCTCAAAAGGGAATTGAGACAGAACTTCCAGCACCAAGGAGAGGTCCCATTCAGGGATCGTTCCCTTAATGACTGGCAACAAGCGGCGGGCACCCTTCATAAATCTGCGGATTAGAAGATGCTGCCCAACCGTTGAGCCCTCAAAACCCACATGACAAGCAGAGATAGCTGCCAGATAGACCTTAATAGTGGAAAAGGACCTTCCTTTATCCATAAGGTCTTGGAGAAAACACAAAACATCAGAGACTGAGCACTGATATGACGTGAGACCCCGCCCATCACACCACTCATCGAACACTTGCCACTTACAGCCATATAAGGACCGTGTAGAAACGGCCCTGGCATTCTGTATAGTAGCCACCACGCGCGGGGGAGACCTAACGCGCTCAGGTTCGTCCTTTCACGGGCCAGGCCCAGAGAGCTACCCTGTCCGGGTGTGGGTGATAAATCTCCCCGTTCGCTTGAGACAATAGGTCTGTGCGGAGGGGGAGGCGCCACGGCTAGGCATGTAACAGAGGGATTATCTCCGCCAGCCAGGGCGCTTTGGGCCACCTGGGAGCTATCAGGATGAGAGACAGGTGCCCCTCTTTCACCCTGGCCAGTGTAGGAATTATCAAGCACAGGGGAGGAAAGGCATACAGCAGGACTTTGGACCACGGGTGGGCCAGTGCATCCACCCCGAGGGGCGCGTCCAAGTCCTTTAGCGAGAAGAACATAGGACAATGGCTGTTTTCGCGCGAGGCGAATAGATCTACGGACGCCTGTCCGAATCTCATCCATATCATGCTCACTATCTGAGGGTGAATGCGCCAATCTCCGAAGAGCGGGTTCCCCCTCGATAGAAGATCCGCGCCTCTGTTCAGGATTCCCGGAACATGAGTCGCGCGTAACAACAGGAAAAAACGTCTGCTCCATACCAGCAGCTTGTAAGCTAGGGCATGAAGTTTCGACGAGCGCACGCCGCCTTGACGATTGATATAAGCCACTGCCGTGGTATTGTCGCAGCGTACGAGCACATGATGTCCCTGCAGATGAGGCAGAAAATGATTCAGAGCCTTCCAAATGGTCAGAAGCTCTAAATAATTGATGTGCTCTGAACGTAGTTTGTTCGGCCACAAACCGTTCACAGTTCTGCCCTCTTGGGTGGCACCCCAGCCTGTTAAGGACGCATCCGTCGTCACAACTTTCCGCAACATTACCGTCCCCAGGACGGTACCTTGTGCGTAAAAGTCTGTGCTCTTCCAGTGGCGCAGAGCTGCGGCGCAGGTGCACGTCACTGTTACCGAGCGACAGAGATCGTGTAACGGGCTGAAATGTAGTGACGAAACCCATTTCATGAACGCCCTCATCCTCAGGAGTCCTAGTGGCAAAACCTGGATAGATGAAGCCATAAGACCCTGTAGTCTGAGGCATGTGCGATATTGCACCTTCGCCCCCTCCCTGAACTGCGATAGACAGTTCATCAGAGAGAGAACGCGCTCCTGAGAGAGACGCGCTCGCATGGAGACTGAGTTCAGCTCCAGGCCCAAGAAGATCACATTCTGGCTGGGTGCAAAATTGCTTTTGTTCACATTCACCCTGAAGCCCAGGGATGTGATGTGCGCGAGCACACGGCAGGTGTCCTGCAACACCTTTTCCTTCGAGTCGGCTATGATGAGCCAATCGTCTATGTATGTCAAAATCCGTAGACCAGACATTCTCAGAGGAGTCAAGCCCGCTTCCGCGCACAGACCTTCTGTCTGTGCGCGGAAGCGGGCTTGACTCCTCTGAGAATGTCTGGGAAGGAGCGTGGGCTTAGACTCAAACCAAATGGCAGGACCGTGAATTCGTAACAAACGCCTTGATGGGCGAAACGAAGAAACTTCCTGTGTGGTGGATAAATGCTGTGGAAAAAAGCATCTTTCAGGTCGACCGATGTGAACCAGTCGTTCTGTTTTATGGCGCGGGCGAGCGAACCATGAGTTAACATTCGGAAATTGTATTTCCTTAAATGTTTGTTCAACACTCTGAGGTCCAGAATGGGACGGAGAGAACCGTCCTTCTTTGGGACCAGGAAATAACGAGAATAAAAACCCTGGTTTATCAGATTGGGGGGAACCACCTGAATCGCACCTTTGCTCAGAAGGGAGGAGATTTCCTCCTTCAGAACGTGGGCAGTGCTCTCTTCTGTGTGTGAAAAGAGAACACTGCTGAACCGCGGGGGTTTCATAGCAAACTGCAGACGATAGCCCTGCACTATTGTGTGCATCACCCATTCTGGTGCCGCTGCAGCTCGCCAAACTGCCGCACGGCTCGTGAGCGTACCCACCCGAGCGATGCCGGCTTCGTGTGTGCCCAGCTGGCTTATTTATGACGCAATGACGCCCTCTAGTGGGGAAACTAGGAACTGCATGCGTGGGTTCAGAGAGCTGTCCACCCTTTGCAGAGAAAAGTGATTTCCCTGCAGAGGGAGGACATCCCTCTGTAACGAATTAATTTGATTTGTTTGATTTAATGTGTTTGTGTTTTTTTGTGTGTTTTGTTTTCGGGGAAACAATGGGGCCGAAGCCTTTATTAGCTGAGTGAGGGGAACACAACATGTGCGGTGTGGTGACACTGCTTTTGAAGACATCCTCACAACAGACCCCTTGAACGGGGGAGAGCACACAACGTCCACTGAACACATGGGCTGGGGACCCTCCAGAAGTGACCCGTCGTCTTTTGGACAGGGGCTCTAGTGCGGGAAGCGAGTTCAGAGAGCTTGTCGCTCGAGAACATGGACCCCAAACCCTCATCGGCCAAACCTCAGGCAGGCCGCTTGCGTTTGGAGTCGCTGGGAGTAGAGCTTGGGGGTTTTCCCGCGGCGGCAGCAGCAGTAGGTTTCCCCCAGGGCTTGGTCGAGGGTGGGTTGCTCTGCCGTTGCGGGCCGGGCTTGTTGCGGGGCCTTTCCTTGCCCTGATGAAAGTGACGCGCCGGGGCCGGCGGGTTAGGCAAACGCGCAGGGGGCGCCTGGCGTGGAGCCGCCTTCCTAGGAAGACATAACTTAAAAGCCTCGTCCTCCTTCTTTTTGTCGTCGCACCGCTGTTGCATTAGTGCGACGGCGGGCCCAAAGAGAGCCCAGCCAGGCTCTACCGGGGGGCCTGCGATGCGCCTCTTCTCGCTGTCCGGGAGGCCTGACAGATTGAGCCAGAGCGCGCGCTCCCCTACAACAGAAAGCGCCATGGAGCGCCTGCAGGCTTGGACGGCCTGACGAGCATTGCGGAGGACGAGATCGTTCACCGTGATGATCTCCTTCCACAGTGAAGGGGAGGGAGATCCCTTGTCGAGCTGTTGGCCCAGGTCTTCCAGGATGTCCGCCTGGTAGGCAGAAAGGAGCGAAGAGACGTTAAGGGCTCTAACAGCCAAGGCCGATGATTTGTAGGCGGCCTGGTGCACCGAGGCAGAAAAACGGTCCATCTTACTAGGAAGAACCGGTTTAAGGGGGGCCAACAGCCCTCCCTGGGCTGGAATGAGGTGCCTGGCGATAGAGGGCTCTATAGCGGGCGGCTCACCCATGCCAAGAGCCGCCATGTCTTTAACCTCCAGGCCCGCGAGACCGTGTTTAAAGTCGAGCGGATCCTTCCAGTAATGTTTCATGTGCTTAGCACATGCTGGAACGGCGGGAAAGAGTTGCTTCCTTGGGCCAGGAGGCGCTCCCAACACTTTCCCATCATAAATGTCTCTCTCCTGGTCGGTGGCGCTCTGTAGAGCCGGCCACTCAATTTTGAGACGAGCGGCCGCTCGCTCACAAACATCCAGGAGAATAGACTGGGAGGCCGCGGGGACGCTGGCCTGGGGAATACCAGAGGGCGGGATGGCATCCTCGTCCTCGGAGACCCCGAGAAGGCCCGCGTCGTCACCGGACCCGGCCGGTTCGTCGACGAGCGGGAGGTTGCCCACGAAGATGTCCTCTTCGGGGAACTCAGAGTTAGGCTGGTCAGCCCAAACAAGAGAAGTCGCGTCCCGGGAGGCCCCAGGTGGCGCGCTGTCGTCACCGTGTCCCACGTCCGAATCCGAAAAGTCGAGCTCGCCGCACTGGGTAGCAGCGACTTTAAGGCGGCGTCGCAGGAGTTTCCTAGGCAGCACGAGGCAGTGGCTGCAGTTCTCCGGATTCTCCAAGGCCTCTTCCGCATGCTTGAGGCCCAAGCAAACCACGCAGAACGAGTGAAGGTCCTTAGTGGCGATAAGCGCACCACACGCGGCCGGGCAGGCCCGTGACAAGCTGGTGGCAGAGGAAGCAGGTATAGAGAGCGACATACCGGCGAAAAACGTAGAGAAATCCGTGGCGGGCCGCCGTGGGACAGGAAAACGTGAGAGAGCGTGGGCGGCTCCGAGAGCAGACACAGACAATCTGGCGGAATAGAAAACTGTCACGCCTGGCAGAGGCTGATCGAAAGGATATTTCCTCCTGTAGACAGTTAGTGAGCAGCGTCAATTCAACCGAGCTGTGTACAAGCAGAGATCGCGAGAAGCGAATGTCAACTGGAGTACAGTAGCGCGTGCAGGCTATTTATGCCCGCAGGTAAGGGGCGGGGCCTTACCGGGCATTGGCTGCGCGCTCCTGTCTGTCTTGCCAGACTTGGTGCAATTGGATGCTTCTGCAGAGGTCAGGTACGGATGCCCTTACCATAGGTGGATCTCGAACACGAGATGATGAAAGAGAATTAAACCTGAACAGAACAAACACGCTACAGTTCGTCTCATACAGAAATAATTCAACTGTGATTTTACTGTCAGATCAAATTTGAGTTCAGATCTAAACTCAGTTATTATGGATTGATGAAATAAAATAATATAAATATGAAGCTCAGATACTCGACAGCATTAGTTTGAGAGTGACATTAAACATTAAAGTAAAAGTGTCTTTTTAGTTATTGTTCCATATATAAATCTATTTCTCTTTTCATTCATCATCTTATGTCTTTGTGCTGCTGCAGAATATTATAATCTTCACATTTAAATGAATTAAGTATTTTAGTGAAGTTTCATCAAACTAACATCAAGAGATTTTAAAGCTTTAATCTGTGGAAAACTTCAGGTTCTTCAAGAGTGCTTGCTGAGGATGTGAAGTCGGTATCAGTGACAGAGGGAGATTCAGTCGCTCTAAACTCTGGTCTCACTGAACTGAAGAATGATGATGAGATTCAGTGGAGGTTTAGAAACACTGTAATCGCTGTAATCAATAAACGGGCCGACAGCTTCACTGTATATGATGATGTTCTTGATGGGAGATTCAGAGACAGACTGAAGCTGGACAATCAAACTGGATCTCTGACCATCACAAACATCACAACTGGACATGCTGGAGATTATGAACTACAGATCAACAGTGAGAGAAAGACTTTCAGTCTCACTGTCTTTGGTGAGTTAAATATCAGTTTCTCCTGTTTTATATTTTAATCAGCACAAAGATTCAATTATTAATCCAAACTCCATTTTGCTTCTGTTGTTTAATGATGATAATCATTTCAAATGTTGTTTCTGTTTGTTCTCCGTGTGTGTGTGTGTGTGTGTGTGTGTGTGTGTGTGTGTGTGTGTGTGTGTGTGTGTGTGTGAGTGTGTGTGTGTGTGTGTGTGTGTGTGTGTGTGTGTGTGTGTGTGTGTGTGTGTGTGTGTGTGTGTGTGTGTGTGTGTGTGTGTGATACAGTTAAAATAGCAGTGAATGAGGGAGATTCAGTCGCTCTAAACTCCCGTCTTACTGAAGTGAAGGATGATGATGAGATTCAGTGGAGGTTTACGAGCACTTTAATCGCTGAAATCAATGTAACGGCCGACAGCTTCACTGTATATGATGATGTTCTTGATGGGAGATTCAGAGACAGACTGAAGCTGGACAATCAAACTGGATCTCTGACCATCACAAACATCACAACTGAACGTACTGGACATTATAATCTACAGATCAACTCTATGTGGGTTCATTTCATTCTCACTGTCATTGGTGAGTTCAAAAATATTTGCACCTGTTTTTAATGACAAAAGTGAAATTAATTCATACAACATTTTGGTTCTTTTTTTAAAATATAATGATATTGTTTATTTCAAATTTAAATGTTAAACTATTTAATTTAATATTATAATCTGTTAATCTGTGACAAACCCTGTTTCTGTTTGTTCTGTGTGTGTTGATGATTCAGTGTCAGTGAATGAGGGAGATTCAGTCGCTCTAGACTCTGGTCTCACTGACATAAAGGATTATCATGCGTTTCAGTGGTGGTTTGGAAACACTTTAATCGCTGAAATCATTACATGGGCCGACAGCTTCACTGTATATGATGATATTCTTGATGGGAGATTCAGAGACAGACTGAAGCTGGACAATCAAACTGGATCTCTGACCATCACAAACATCACAACTGAACATGCTGGAGAATATAAACCAGAGATCAAGCTTTACAACAGGCCTTCTTTTATCCGTCTCGCTGTCTACAGTGAGTTAAATATCAGTTTCATCTTTTTTATTTATTACATTTAGATCTAATGACTAATTTTTATGACTAAATGACTAAATAGTTTCTTTTTTCTTTTTTCTTTTTTTACATTAACAGCAGGTTTATATTTAACTTTCTCTATCAGAGTTTTAAATGCTCTACTTTTGATCAGTCTTGGTTCCTCTCGATGTTTCTTCCTCATCTGCTTGAATATCTTCATTCATCCTCATTTCTCTTTATTCTCTGATGTTTTCCAGCTCGTCTTCCTGTTCCTGTCATCAGCAGTAACTCTTCAAACTGTCCTTCATCATCATCATCATGTTCATTGGTGTGTTCAGTGGTGAATGTGAGTCATGTGACTCTCTCCTGGTACAAAGGAAACAGTTTATTGTCCAGCATCAGTGCGTCTGATCTCAGCATCAGTCTCTCTCTACCTCTGGAGGTGGAATATCAGGATAAAAACACCTACAGCTGTGTGCTGAACAATCCCATCAGCCACCAGACTCAACATCTGGACATCACTCAACTCTGTCACACATGTGCAGGTACGGCAGCACGGCTGATATTAGTTGATGTCAGCGCTGATATTAGAGTTTATTGACTGATCAGAGGCCTGTACCATGATGGTAGTTTAACAAACTCAGGGTTACAGGATTAGTTTCGAGTTGACAAAACCAAACCAATCTACTGTATTCAGGCTTTGTTGGTCCCATGATGCTGATCATCAGCTTTTCTCTGAGCTTTCTCCGGAGTTTAGGAGTTTAGCTGTGACATCAGCAGTGAACAGCCAATCACACGCTGTGGATCAAGGAAACTGAGATTCACTTCTCGCGAGAGAAGCAGTGAGATTGATTTCTCTCTTCGGCAGAATATGACATGATTGAAAAATACTACGAATTTAAACTAATTTACACAGCAAAAAGAAAAGAGCTGTCTATAAAAGAGGACCACTTAAAGAAAAATCTTACTACGTCAATGCAAGTTAAGTTATGAAGTTAGTTTAATTGATATATAGAGAGAATTGAACATTTAAGCTCACATGTAGTCATTTTTATAGCTTTGTTTATTGATTTTAAAGCTTATTTGTATGACCTTTATATAGGCTATTTATATTCATTTTAACCAAGTGCCTATTACTGGTGGATTAACTAAAATTATACATGTGTAAATTGACAGAGAAAGCTGATGATCAGCATCATGGGACCAACAAAGCCTGAATAGATTGGTTTGGTTTTGTTAACTCTAAACTAATCCTGTAACCCTGAGTTTGTTAAACTACCATCATGGTACAGACCCCTGGTTAGCCGTGGAACGTAAGTTACTATAGAGATGAACACAGCTAAAAGCCAAACCTCTTTAATGGTACCAAAAACCTAGGATTAGCACAAACTAAGCTTAAACATATCTGGCTAGCCAGCTAAACCGGCTTCATGGTATAGGCCCCTGATCTCAGTTTGATGTTTTTATTCCTCAGTCCACTGTTGCGGTCCCACTGAAGCTCTGATCCGATTGGTCCTCTCTGCTCTGGTGGGCGTGGCTACTGTCATTCTTGTGGTTTATGACATCAGATCCAGAAGAGCTAAACGAGATCAAGCTCATATTCACACGTCAGGTACATGATTGATGATGTCATTTCTCACAAACTGATTTTACATATATATATATTTGTGAGATTTTTTCAATTATTCCAAAATATGATTTATTAATAAATGGCTTTATATGTTCATCTTCTTCAGGAAGTATTACAATCTAAAGAAGAACGCTGAACTTGAAATGTTCTTCAAGTGTGTGTTTGTCATAACAAATACTGATGATTATTTGAGCTTCTGCTCTCTTTCAGTGCCAGACTTTTAAAAATCCAATTTGAAAAGCTTTATTGTTTATATTTCTCTGTAAGTCACACAGATCTCACTTTACACTCAAAAAAGTATTTTATGATGCTGTTCAATTTATTTAAAGGTCCCGTTCTTCGTGATCCCATTTTTCAAACTTTAGTTAGTGTGTAATGTTGCTGTTAGAGCATAAATAATACCTGTAAAATTATAAAGCTCAAAGTTCAATGCCAAGCGAGATATTTTATTTAACAGAAGTTCCCTTTCAAAGCCTACAGCGAACGGCTGGCTTGGACTACATCCTGGTACTTCCTACATTAATTACGTCAGTACAACAGACTAACCTCCGCCCACAAGAATACGCGAAAAAGGGGGCGTGGTCTTGTTGCTCTCCCACGTGGAGAAGAGGAAGTGTTGCGTTTGAGTGTGTTTGTCGCCATGTCGTCGAGACGCTGTTATTTTCATCCCGGAGTCAAATCACCTTTGTTTGGCTTTCCCAGGGACGCTGTACTTAGAGATCATTGAGCGCACACATCTCCCCGTTACGGTAAGAGGCTTGACCTTTCCTTGCAACGTGCGCTAAGCTGCTGTCGAATCACAACACAGGAACCGGGCAACGTGCGCTAAGCTGCGGTCAAATCACAACACAGGAACCGCTGGCACAATCAGAACTCGTTACGTATTTCTGAAGGAGGGACTTCATAGAACAAGGAACTCATCAGCCTGTTTTTAGGACAGTGTAAACAGCGGTATACAGATGAGTAAATTGTGTGAAAAATACTGTGTTTTTACACGCAAAACATGAACACGTTATATTGCACACTGTAAACACATTCAAAGCTTCAAAAAAACACGAAAAACGGGACCTTTAAAAAATTCATCTTGATTTAACACAATTATATCAGGTTTGACATAACTTGATGTTTTCATTTTGAAATAACATGTTTCAATCAAGTAACCCAATCAAACAAGACTTTCACTTCCCATCATGCTTTCCAAAGGGGCTGAATTCGGAGAGTAAATGATTAAATAAAATGCTCTTTGATGCAAGATAAGAAAATGGAGAGACTTTTTAATGCTTAATGTTTTGTTACGTTGGTATTTAAAAGTTTTTTTTATGTTAGTGTTTTTGGAGGTTACCATTGTGGTGAAGTGTAGAGATGTGCTTGGGGTGAGGACCTGCTAGTAACAATTAATGTTCTAATAATAAAAAACAACTTCTGGCTAGTAAATGTTGTAAAAATAGTATTTCACTAAATAAAAATATTCAATTAAACTCGATTAGTTTTTTAAAAAGTTTTTTGTATAAAAAAATATGTAAATCTAACGTTTCTAAAGGAGGGGTCAATACTAACGCTTCATGCGCTAACTAGGGCTATGTAGTTGGTTTTATCCCGAAAACGCTCCCCGTCTGCGTAATTCATAAACGCACATTTATTATGCATTTTATAGTAAGGTGACAGACTTTTTTACCTTCCCACACAAGCACCTATACAACAATTTATAAATTAACATGATGGTACCCCTTACGAAACAAAAATATATTGTAGTATATTGGAAAATATCATGTAATACATTAATATTTATATTTTCCAATATATTGCAATATATACATAGACCATATATGTAAATATATGTAAATAGTATAAATATATACTATTTTAATCAAGACCAAAAAGGGCACTATATTTTTTACATGTAATAGTTTGTCTTTATATGCTTTAATATACTGCAATATATGCATGTGATATATATATATATATATATATATATATATATATATATATAGCTGCGCCTGGATGACAGCTCGCTCTCACTCCTGTATGTATATTTTATGCTACAATAAAACGAAATATGTCAAAACACCAGTCTCTGCCTCTTTTCATTTTCATGAAAAAAATATTAAACATTAATAGTCACATAAATGTGGTTCAGGCAATGTATATTTATAACAAACGAAATATAAAACACAACCATTTTGTTTACATAAAAACACATTCATATGTGGTTCAGACAATAAGTGGGCATATATATTTATCATTGTAATAAAATTAAATATGACATAAAACACAACACAGTCTCTTTTTGTTAAATGTCAGTTTATGTGTGATCAATAATAGCCATAATAAAAGTATAAGTAAAAGCTGGTATAAGAAGCTATACAAGAAATAAAGCAAACATAAAGTCAAACATTAGTAGGCTACAACGGTCAAGTTAAATAGCCTAAAAAAAATAAAGTTATGAAACTTCACTTTGCTCTCAGTCAAAACGATTTGGCAGGCAACAAATTATAGATGCATGAGACCAAAGATCGGCCATTAGATCAACACAAGAGGAATTATATCTCATGTTTAACCACTAGAGACATCAGAGCCAGCGGCAAACACCAGAAGGACTGGCCGAGGAAAGGCTGTTCTCGACGGGGTTAACAAGCGCTAAGTGCCACTGATCGACTCCGAAAACTCAAGATTAAATTTTCCAATAGGTGATCTCTTTATAAATAAACCACAGATTTGAGCTTTAAACAAGTAAATTTTCCCCTGACTAAGTCTTAAAACTACATTTTGTTACACAATAACAGTAGTATTTTTAAATTACGCTGGGTTTCTCATCCGCTATTGACTTGCCATTCGTTTATCACCACGTGACAGCAGCAAGCAGGCTCCTGATTGGTTAACGCGGCGCGAATTGACGCCAAAGTTCAGATTTTTCAACTCAGGTGTCAGGCGTGAATTCGCTTCAAACGCATGAATGCACAAAAGAGCTTGAAAAACTAAACTCTAGTCACGCCAACATTGTGTGTAGAGTCGGGGGGCGGGGTTAACATAATGACGGCAGAGTTGCCATGGTTCCGCGTGCTACTTGTAAACAAAGAAGCTGGCGAACAGCAGTCATTCGAATCGGCTTTGGCCGTGACTCTGGGAGACTTGGAGTTAAGCTTTTCTTTGAGAAAAGAACAAAGAACGGCACTGAAGTCATTCTTAAGAAAGGAAGATGTGTTCGGAGTTTTGCTGACCGGATACGGCGAAAGTTTGATCTTTCAACTAGCTCCACTTCACCTTCTTCGTTGCTCTGGTTGGTTGAAGCGCTATCCTATTGCGTGCAGAGGGAATCTGAAAGACAACCATTTATCCCGCCCCTCGGATTGAGCCCTGCTAATGCTGAGCTCCCAGACCCAACATCTTGATATGGGTCTGGCTTGTCAGGCTACCAAGAAACGCCAAATGACAAAAATGCCCTTTATAAAAAGGTACAAATATATGCAGATTTAAATACATCAAAGCTGATTGAACACTGGTCAGAATATTGCTTAAGAATAATTATATTTAACTCTGCAGATCACCCTGATAGATAACCAGAATTGTAAGTCAGAATGTAAACTGGGCCACAGATGGCATTAAACCAAAACTTAATTAAAATGCCACAGCATGTTTTTAAAAATTATTTTTATTATTAGAATATAGACATTAAGAGAATAAATTGTTATCAAGTACTTGTACTTTTAATACTTAAAGTACATTTAAAATGTCAGCTACTTTTTACTTAAGTTGGGTGGTTATTGTGGTACTTCTACTTTTAATAAAGTAAATATGTCTCTGGTTATTTGTTCCTTTACTTAAGTACTGAGATTCAGAACTTCCTCCACCACTGAAGTTACTGCACTCCTGACCTCAACCAGACCCTCTGTTACCAGATATAACACAAAAGATTCAAATCAGATCATAATTCATACATCAAACCACATGAATCAAAATCTGTGAAAAAGCTACAGATAGAAAATAAAGCAATATTTACATTTCTGGATTTTTCCCCTTGTAACAGTAAATAATTTCTCACATTTTTATCATTTTAAATTGTGATTATATTTTATAATACCTCTAACCTATTTTATAAATGTGATGTGGCTGATTAAATATTATTGTCCCAACAAACATATTCACTACCAGCCCCATCCAGTGCTGCCACTTGGGATTCTAGGCCCTAATGATATGCTCTGGGCCTCTTCAGTTTTTTAAATCAGACCGGAGGGGCTCTCAGCACCAGAACCTGTCCCGCCTTTTGCTCTATCAGCAATGACACCACAACCAGCTCCAATAACAGCTCCAAAAGCTCCAAAAACAGCTCCACCGACAAACACTGCACCGACAACTGCTCCACCAGCAGCTCCAGCAGCCATATACATATACTGATTGTACCCAGATGTTTCTGGTAAATTTCTCTGTTCAGGTTTACACTCAGCTCTGATTTTCTCCTCTGTCTCTCTACTCTCCTCTTCACTACTCTCCTGTTCTGGTTTCTCCAATATTTCCCACTCATATTCCATCCTCACTCGTTCCTCTGTGTCTCTTCTGATTTCGTCTAATTTCGTCTGATGTTCTCTCTCTCTCCTCTCCACCTCTGCTCTCTCTTTCTCCTCTCTTCTCCTGTCAGTCTCCTGCATCTTTTCTATTGTGTAACGGGAGTTCCCGTTCTCAGTCACCAGTCTGTCAATCTTCTCAATGAGTTCAGTCACCTGCTGTCTGTTTGCTGGAGCTTTAATGTTAAACTCATGATATCTCTGCCCACACCGGTTAATAAAGTCAGATAATTGAGGATTTGCCCTGATCATTTCTCCTAGAGATCTCATGTCTCTCTGATCTACATGAGTGAAGAGGACTAGAGTAAATCTGAGAGCTTCTGCCCCAAACTTCTGCTCAAACCAATCAATGAAATCCTTCTCATGTTCAGTGAAAGTGCTTAAAGGCAGAATAAGCAGGATGACATGAGCTCCTGGTGAACATAAACGCAGAGCTCTCTTCAGCTCCGAGTCTGAATCAAAGTCAGTGTGAGTGGAGAATCTGAAGTCTGGAGTATCGATCACTGTCACGCTCCTGTTATGAACAACATCGGTGTGTGCTTTACAGGTTTTCGTCACTGATGAAGAGCTCTTTTGTGACTCAAACACTCGATCACTGAAGATGGCGTTTCCTGCGGCGCTTTTCCCGAATCCGGTTTTACCCATCAACAGCAGATGAAGATCTTCATCCTCTCCATTTCTCATCAGCCCTGGGCTCTGAAACCTCTAAAATACATAAAACAATGCCGCATACAGTCAATTAAAAGACTCATAAATTATTGTCTGCTACAATTACAAAAGAATGGGGTGGAAGATGTTAAATAAAATTTACCTGATACGCCATGCCGAGGTCTATTTTCTCTTGTTTAAACACAATTTCACCAAGAAAACAAGTTCCATCTGCAAAAAAAAAAAAAACGTTTAGATATAGAGCCCTGCATTTCAACCCAAATTATTCACGCCTTTTTTATATTATTTTTGATCACTCAAATTACTTTAGGAGGTGGTCTGGGACACATTCCAGACGAAACTGGACAAGTGTAGGCCTAAATGCATCTGATTGTTTAAACCACATATGTAAATTTTACTCCTTGCAAAATGTTGAAAAAAAAAACAGCAACATGTGAGCGTGTTATAGGCTATATGACATATTGTAGCCTGATATGAAGGCGCTACTGCAACACGCATTGCCACAGATGAGTAGATGAGTATCTCTAAAACAAGCCAACACGCAAACTGCGGTTGCCTGGGTAGTGGCTGCTGAGGCTTAGCAGGGGCAGAGGTGGAAGCAGGGAGTCGCCTTTGGCTGCTTCCGGGGCAGGATGTGCTTAATAGCCTCCATCTACTTCTGGGCCGCTGAGAACTTCTAGGCCAAATTCTATTGCCAAAGAGCCCGGCCTCCCACATATCTGCCCGACTCAGGAGGCGCACAGTGACTTTCGTTGCCCTTAGAGCGAGGACTGTCCATCAAGGTCAGGGCTACCCTTGGCCTGGTAGACCTGCAGGAGTGCCATGGCATGCAGGGTGGAAGCAGCTTCCACACAGGCTCTGTAAGCCTTACCTGCGAGAGCAGATGAAAACTTGCAGGCCTGGGAGGGGAGACGCGGATTACCCCGCCAAGTGTTATCAATCTTAAGACACAGCTGCATCTCAACCTACTGCTCCACTAGGGGTCTCTACATACCCATTAGCTGTCTTGCCATTGAGGGTATGAGGGGGAGGAGGAACTGGACCGGTTTCGGACAGTTAAAGGTGCCGTCCATGATCTAGGTCACCTCCTCATGCACTTCGGGGAAGAATGGCATTGGGGCGGGGCGCTGAGAACCAGCATGGGCAACCCCAAGAAACCAGTCGTTCAACCTTGAGGGTTCGGGACACGGTGGAGGGTTCCACTAAAGCTTGACACTTGCGGCAGCCCGGGAGAGCATCGCGGCCAGTTCTGGGTCTGACTCGGGCAACGCTACGGTCCCCGAAGGGGGCAGAGCAGCCGAATCCTCATCCCTAGATGACTCACGCTCACCCTCTGATGCATCGATCAACATACTATCCTCCGAGGGAGCACCGAAGGAAATGACTGGAACTCCTGAGTGGGGCCAGCACGATCCTCCGGAAGCACCAATGGCTGCGGAGTGCAGGAGTGAGGGGCCCGAGGAGGCTGACTCATCGGGGAAGCCCTCTCTGTAATCCTCAGATCACCAGTGCTATTAGCCGAAGTAGACCTGGTCTGATGGTCACCAGAACCTGAACTAGATCAGGGAATAGGCAAAGGGACTAGGGATGGGCAACAGTGGTCGAGTAATCGAGTACTGGAACGTGACAGCGACCATCGATCATGAGAACGATGATCGCCCTGACTTTAAAAAAATATATTTGTGTCTTTTTTTATTGGTTATTGCGTCATTTTGCGCGGTACCTGAGGTCTGATTGGTTAGCGTTATACAGCACGCCTCCAGACCGCGGTGAAATAAAGTGAAACTGAGGCGTGCACTGCAGTGATGTCTGGAATCACTGTGATCACTAAATGGTTAGTAATGCCTAATAGCATTATAATGAGAACACGATGGAAATAGAATGCTGTAAATGATCTGTGCTTAGTTCCCCGTGTATCAGCTGTTAAAGGAAATCCACAGAGAAACTAGCGAGAAGACTAGCGCGTGAAGTTCATGTGCGCATTCGCGTCCTTTTCTGCAGATGCACGTTTACTTTTATGTTGTCTATATCTGATTAATCTAATATAAAACGCGTTTGGTTGAGCTTAATAAGCTAGCAAAGCACTGCCGTTATACCGGCTGTGTTCATTCTTCAGTTTCAGCTCAAATGCATTAATCCTCGACATCATGGTTTAGAGACGGTCTTCTTTTTAGATAGGCTATTTCTTTCTCAGAATCATTGATATTAGTAATGCAGCAGTGCTATACTGTTCTCGTATTTTTTTAACAGCAGACCTAGTTTATTTAAAGTTGTTTTTCGTTGTGAGTTCGAAAATGCGCAGTGATGTCTGTAAACACTGCAATCATGAATAATAAAATGAAGTGCATGATGTGCAGAGTCAATCTGTCAAAGCATTATAATGAGAACACGTTTTTAATAAAATGTTGTTTCTGTGTGCTTTCGTTGTCCGTGTATCAGTGTTGTTAGGGGAAGAGCGCATTCAAAATGTTCCGTTTCAAACCATAGCCTGTAAAATCTAGCACGCTGAAGTTCACGTGCGCATTCACGTCCTTTTGTGTTGATTTAAGTTCTAATAGGTTCATAATAATCTGATATAGGGTGCGTTTGGTTGAGTTTATTAACCAGCTAGCAAGCTCTGCAGGGTGGTGTTATTTCACAGTTTCAGTTCAAATGCGATGCTCGATATTATTGACTTGGTTATTTGAGACGGTCATTTTATAAAGATGTTTCTTTTTCAAAGACATTTATGCATTATAATCTAGCAGTTATTTTTTGTTTTATATGTTCATGTTTTCATATACCTGTTTTCATGTCACATTTGTATTTGTCAACAACCATTTTCAAAACAGTATTTTCATTATCTCAATGACGGACAAGCCCCGCCCCCTGCACATGCCCCACCCCCGAGTACTCGAGTGCTTGTTTTTGAGACCTATCGATGATCGAAATGAGAAATTGACAAAAATGCCCATCCCTAAAAGGGACTCCGCCCTGGTTGAGATATTGGAGTCTTTTTTTTTTTATTAACTTTTTATTGTTTTACAGAAAACAAAATAAAATCCATTCAACCAAACAAACAGGGAAGGGGGGAGCAACAGATGAGTCATCAATAATTTAACACTCTGGAGAGAAAAAAATAAAATAAAATACAATTTTAAAAATATATATATAATAATAATAATAATAAGAAGAAGAAGAAGAAGAAGAAGAAGAAGAAGAAGAAGAAGAAGAAGAAGAAGAAGAAGAAGAAGAAGAAGAAGAAGAAGAAGAAGAAGAAGAAGAAGAAGAAGAAGAAGAAGAAGAAGAAGAAGAAGAAGAAGAAGAAAAAAAATTGAAAAATAAAATAAAAAAAATATTACTAATAAGAATAAGAATAAAGCTACTTCACATGATCATTCCTTTACATATTCCAATATGCTGGAGGAAAAACATTGCCATGCATCAATGGTCTTAGGTTTAGCCTTGTTAATTCGTACCGTTGTACATTCACAAGTCACAATTTTTAGGAGGCTATGAATCCAGTAAGTTTTTGCACACATGTGCGGAGTAAACCAGTTCTGTATTATTGTCTTCTTTGCCGCTGTAAACCCAGCAAACAGCATTCTCTTTTGTAAAGAACTAATACAGGAGTCAGAATCATTGAGAAGACAAAGACCTGGATTAGACCTGTAATCAATTTGTAGCGGAGAAGACAAGATATTGGAGTCTTGATCGTAACGCTGCGATGGTCATGTTCCACAGTGGGAACATGACGCATCCACAAAAGCTGCCTCAGCGTGCTTAACACACAGAGACGAGAGACAGCGATCGTGACCATCAACCGAAGCCAGATAGTGACTGCATCCAGAAACACACGGGCAGAATGACATCTTGAAAAAGATGCAGTGTCACACCCGTGTTAGCTCTTTTAGGGAAATAAACACTCTCTCAGTGCTGAGACCAGTGTTGGGCACGTTACTTTAAAAAAGTAATTAGTTATAGTTACTAGTTACTTCTTACAAATAGTAACTGAGTTAGTAACTGAGTTACATCATTATAAAAGTAACTAATTACCAGGGAAACTAATTACTGCATTACTTTTTTTCCCCCCAAATTTTCAAATATGTCAAATAACTTGGATGCCCCCAATATTAGATATGTTAAATGAATGAATTGGACACTAAATAGAATAAATTATTATTTTAAAACATTGTACATTAATGTACACTATTGTAATGTTGCTGTGGGACAATGTAAGAGACACCTATCAAATTCAATGCATTATTGTAAATATTATCTGTAGACCTACTATAGTGTAAATATTGTGTAAATATTATCAGTACTATACTTTCCTTTGGTAGTGGAGCTCACGTTATCACCTGGGTTTTTAGCCACTAATTTTGTGGCATATGATGATGTGAGGCGCTTCAGAATCACTTGCCACCGGCGTGGAGAGACTCTTTCTTCCTGGGCATAAGTTGCATGTTACATAAATATTCTTACCTTTCACCTCAACGAGGGAAAAGTAGCGCTTATACTTCCAGTTTGCGAAAGCTACCTTTGAAGTCGTTGGACCATCGCTGAATGTGCATATATATATGCGTGTGCGTCATTGGTGTGTGTGTGTGTGTGTGTGAACCATAGACCTGTTTCCGAAACCGCCCCCTATACCCTCATTCACTATTCCCTACATTAGTCCACTGATATAGTCCACTTCGAAAACGAGTGAGTGATTTCGAACACTAAGTGCGCCAGAAAGGCTGCCGTTTTTGCAGTTTGTGCTTGCTGTTTGGCAGCTCCAGTAATAATGAAAAGATTTATCCTGAACTCTGCTACGGAAACTAGCATGTAACCTTAATCAAACAATATAATAATCATCTTAAAAAGGATCATTTATACCTGTATGCATGATATTGGGCAGGACCAGTGCGGTTGGGAAGATGGATGGATGATTGATTCAGCTGTGGGCACTATTTGAGGGAACAGCCATTTAGTGGTGTCCGAAACCATAGTGGACGTTATTAAGTGCACTCATACAATCCCACAATGCACCACAATAACGAGTTTGCAACCGATGTATGCTCGACGGCTAGAGAATACCCATAATGCATTGTGAGAGTCGCGCCGTGCATTGAATGAATTCCCGCGTTTCGCCAGGAGATGGCATCGACTCACACACTTTTTAAGACCAATGATATTGGGCCCACTTACTTGTATCGTCTCTAATTGAGCACGTCTGTTTACATACCCTGATAAACACTGATTAAACGCGTTAGTAGCTTTATTTTCACTTTTCTAATATTTTCTTCATATTCATAGAAAATAAATTCCTTTCCGATCTGATATATGATGGAAAAAAGGATCAGTGCGAGTTTGGTAAAAGGCGGATTCGAACCTCTGATCAAATTAGCGTCAAATCTTAACGCCAAGCGTCTTACCCCTACACTATTGCTGCTGAAGAAAATTATGTATTCCGTAGGTGTGTCTTCCTCAACCAGACGTTTAAACAAGCCGATATATTTAAATATATTTTTTGTAAATTGCATCTACTCCAGTAAAATGTTTCTGTTAAAGGACCCACCGACATTTTTTTTTGCTTCTGACGCCCATAATATAAATAGTAGCCTACTATAAAGTTTGAAATATATAGGCCTACTACGGTATATACAAATATTATTGTTATTTTTTTAATGAAATGCTTATTAGTTACTTTATTATTCCCCTTTCCAAGTAAGTTCAGTGCCACACAAATAAAGAGTTATAGGGTTAACTTTAAGCTTGTTGGCTCGTTTTTGGAGTAGTGGAGTAATGGAGAATGAGGGTACATAGGGCGAATCGGACAGCGGTAAGTTCATTAATCAGGGCGCGGCTCTCACAGTGCGTTGAGAGTACACCGTCTGGTTGAGTGAAAGAACGTTTCAAAAGCATAAGGAGTTGTTTCTCGTTTGCTCTCGAAATGCTCTCGCGAGACTTTGCTGTCATACGCCGATCGGGCATCGAACAACCATATTCTCCAGCGCGTACATCTAATGTACACTCGTTATTGCGGTGCATGGTGGGATTGAATGAGTGCACTCAAAAACGTCCACTATTGTTTCGGACACCCCTAAAAATGGATGTTCACTCAAATAGTGCCCTATTTAAGGGTATAGGGGGCGATTTCGAACACGCATGGCTGGTGCGCGCGCGCGCACACACACACACACACACACACACACGTTGCAGGTCCGACTGACAGAGAGCCTGTTCGGATGAAAAGCGCTTCAGTGAGCTCAATTATAGTAACGCGACTAACGCCTCTTTTTTTTCCCTCAGTAACGCTAACGGCGTTGTAACGGGAGGAACAGTAATTCGTTTGATTACTCGTTACTGAAAAAAATAATTCCGTTAGTAACGCCGTTTATCTGTAACGCCGTTATTCCCATCACTGGCTGAGACGCATAGGGAAATGGCCACAGCATGCCAGACAGGCCGCTGCGTCCTCTCACTCTCAACTCTCGTTGAAGGCGCGGCACACTGACAGCTGTCAGCTGCGAATGCAAAGTTTGCATGCCAAAGTTTGTTTAGTTTCACTCAAAGTGGATTGGGCTCTCAAGCGAGATCCCATTTTTTCAGAGCATCGCTGACGTACGTCGAAATTCAAGATTCATCCTGTGAAAACCATTTTGAAATTGACATTGTGTTACCATGGAAACGGTGCTTTAAAATCTTTTAGTAACCCCCCACCCCCACCCCCAGTGAGCAGTGTCAAGTGTCATATTGTAAAATGTATTATGATATTTTATAATCAAAACTTTTTATAATCTTGACAAAATAAATATCGTCTGCAAAGGTTTGAGTCTCAAGATTCCATATTTGGTGGTTATATATTTATACATTTGGTTTATAGATTAATGACAGGAAAATGCATTAAAAAAATGGAGTTTGGGTCTCACCTGGTGGCTGTTTTTGATATAACACCTAAATAAAATCTCACAGGAACCTACGTTTTTTAATATTAACTTCAAATTTGGAACATAACTTATTTAGACCTATGGCTTTAATTTATATAGCAATTTCAGAGTAAAACATATTGTAAAATATTTCTTATAAAATATATACTTTATAGTACCGTACATTTTCTTTACTGTAAACAAACTTCTATACGTTTTTCATACTTTCATTTCAAGAGACCAACCTTAGGTCTGTATTACAAAGCGTTCATTAATTACAACAATTTAAGTAAGGAATAATTGATGACGGGCCGTTGAATTATTAAAAAAATAATGCACACCCGAGGTGGTAATACGGTCATGAGTCCTATTACTATATTTCTTTGCTTGGTCAGTTTCACTGTGGGTTTTGGTTCTTTTGCTGTTTTATGCTGTAAAGACATTTGTAATAACTGAAATCATTTGGCGAAGTGAAATGGAACTGTAATGCGGTCAAGACTGCCTTGAACTACTTTTGCTGTGTGATCAGATTCAAGCATTCAACAGACCCATAGTATAAGTTCGGAAAGTGCATTTTCACATTTATGTTCAAAAAGGTGACAGTTAAGGGGCTAAGCTGTCCGACATTATTGCTTACTCTATCTGTATGGTTGTATGTTTTTTTTCTTTTTACCATTCTGATTGTTGTTTATGCATCAATTATAAAACGATGTGTAGTCCATCTGGATTTTAATGGGTGTTATTTATAACAATAATAGTGATGATGATCAGGGCCGGCGTTTGCTATAGGCGAGCTAGGCGGTTGCCTAGGGCGACAAATTTGTTGGGGGCGCGGGCAGGCGCCCTCTAGTGGCGCCCTTAAACTTACTTCCCATTAAGCATAGAATTAAAACAAGCGAAATAAAACATACTGTTTATTAAACAAGATCATCATTGGGCGCCCCCTCAGCCACACGTTTAATTACTTAACCTGATTATTAGATTGAATTGAAAGTGAATATTGTCTAGCACAGGCGTTCAGGCGGTTGGTCAGGCATGTGCTCATCACTGGCGCGTTCATCAAATATGAAGCGGTCTAAACCCTCGAGTGCACAGGGACGGAAAAAGAGAAAGGCAGACGATCAAAAGAAAGCCCAGTATAGAGGTAAGTCTTCTCATCTCAGCCATAAAGGTGTCAAACGAAATAAATTAACTTCGTATTATCGATATTATCAACTAATATTGGACGGCATTGGACGTTTTATTGCTGTCACTAAGCTATCACTAGCTAGCTAGTTATCTACATATTACTACGCATTTCACTGACAATAAGGAAATCCAGACGAGCCAAATTTTAATGCTGCGTCAATTTTGAAGGTGAATAGAAATGCCAGAAACAACTGTTCATCTTTTATTATTTAAGATAGGGATAGAGCTAGAAGAACTTATATATTTTAATTTTGTAGTGGTAAGTAGAGTGTATCCATAATAGCACTTTTGTTTGTAGAGGGTATAGTTAATCCAGTTTATGGGTCATAATTTGCTTAAGTGTCTTTACAGGTGCTTAAGAGAGTTTTTGCACCGTTTATGGAGTTAATATTTGGTAAATATCCTTGAACATTCTTTCTAGCATTTGTGCTACCAATTTATTGCAGTTGATCCTTCAAGTCTTAATTTTCTTGATTAAGTGTTGGAGTGACTATAAAAGCATTTTTGTTTGTTCATCCATAGTTTGAGTCATAATTTGTTAAATATCCGTTAAATATAATAAACGTTAAACGTTAAATCTAACGTTCTTTGTAGCATTTTTGTATGTGCAATTTATTAGAGTGCATAATTTAAGTCATAATTAGCTTTTTAAGTCTTGGAGTAACAATAGGAGCATTTTTGTTTGTATAGTTTTTATAAATACTTAACCCATTTGTGCCCAATGTTTTCTGAATGGCATGTTCTGCATTTATTTTCCCCAGGTTTTTGTATTTTTTCTTGAAAATTGTATTTGAATCTGTGGCAACTATAGTTGCCGGTGGGCAAATATGTTGTATGCACCCCTTCAATGTCAAATATGAATAAGAAGAGAACATTTAGCATCTAACTCAAAATAACTGCTTTCAACAGATCAATCTTTATTCATAATCAAAACTCAATCTTTTTGAGTTTTTGGGGGCGCAAAACTCAATCTCGCCTAGGGCAACCAAAGAGCTAGAGCCGGCCCTGATGATGATAGTAATGATAATAATAATTTCTGTTCCCAAAAAATAACTCTGGTGTTGTGTAAACCCATCTTTCACATTTTAGACATCTGTTTTGGTCTGATGTGAACAGGTGCTGCTGCTGGTGTGATATTTTCTTGGCACACTTTGGGCCTCTTAGTACCAATAGGGCCTCGTTTAAACGACAGTCTACCTGAGTTGCTGACCAGGTCCATGCATTTAGAAAATCACACTGCATTTTGCTACAATTATCATGCAGTATGTTGATGAAAATGCAATCCTAAGTGTCCTACCTGTGAGTCTAAATGCAAAATCACCTAAATGCTGCCCGCTTGGTAGTCACTTTAAAAATTAAATTAAACAAACAAAAAATGCTCCAAATATTTTCCTGAATACAGAAACGAAA
Organism: Gobio occitaniae; assembly: GCA_033150135.1. Lineage (NCBI taxonomy): Eukaryota > Metazoa > Chordata > Actinopteri > Cypriniformes > Gobionidae > Gobio > Gobio occitaniae. The sequence goes on from JARQWZ010000615.1 coordinate 377,087, forward strand.
AGACATCTAATTACTTTGCTATTTTAATGGCTGCAACAGTAGTGAGAAATAGGGAGGATAAAAAAAAAATAAAAAAAACAGTCCGATTCTAACGGGCCAGGCTAGGGCCTAGGTTTGAGGCCTGTGCAGGGCTCTATTTAGATATACACAATACAAATCTTCTTGAAATATGTATATGCATGAATTGCATTTATGTAAATTATTAATTATTAAATAAAAATGTTTTATTATAAATTATTTATTTTATTAAATGTTTTAAGAAAGAAAGAAAGAAAGACTTCAAAAGGAGGCTGGTGTTAAAACGATACAGCAGTATACTTTTGAAGAATATTTTTGTTCTTTTTCAGTCCTGTCAGATTCACTGTTGAACAGATCTGATCACACACAGCTGCTTCAACATTCACTATCTTATATAAAGCAGGTTATTCGTATGATCCAATACACCAACATGGCGATTTTGAGCGCATTGGAGAGGTAAACAAAACCTCGCCAAACATATCAAGCTGTGGTAATGTTATGTCTTACCGAGACCTCTAAAGCTGAGCATCGCTCATGTTAATGTAAATGCAATGTAGCCTACACATTTCCAGTGCAACATATATTTGTTAAACATAAACAAATACAGATTTATTAAACGTTACACTTACTGGGAATCACACAATAGCGGGGAGGTAAAATGCCTTCCGTCAACAGTGAGCTTCAACAAAATGTCGGAATAGCATTTTACTTTCACTTTAAACAGAGTCACGTGACCGATATAAAATTGGTTTGACGCTGGACGTTTGATATTTGTCAGAGATTCAGCTTCGAAACACTTCAGTAAAATCATGTGTTTAAAATGTAGAAGAGAACACACAATGTAGTGTATGTGTATTTTTGTAAGGTAGGCTAAATTAGGTAGGCTAAATTAATTGATAGGGACCATCTACAAAGTACAAACCGAAGAGGAAAAACGCTCAATTGCTCCATACATATTTACTCTCTTGAAAAAGGTCGAACAAACTGTGCACACAAAGCCTTGAATCACACACACACACACACACACACACACACACACACACACACACACACACACACACACACACACACACACACACACACACACACACACACACACACACACACACTCACCTGGTAAAAACATTGTAAATGTGACATATTGGAAAGAATAAAAGTAGTGGTAATAGTAATGTTATTAAAAAAGTTTTACATTTTGACTAAAAACCATAATAATATTCAATCCCAAATTCAAATGGTGTGACTAGGTCTTAAAATAACTGTTTTCGGTTGGTTTTGCTATCATAAGTGATGCAAAAACCATGCTATTGGGATTCAGGTGTGATAATACATTTGTATAAAATACATATAGACTTTTTTGAATGTGTTGTTGCTGGTTCCTTAAATAACATTTTAAGGTTGGCTTCATTCACAGAATTGTAGTACAAAGCATTCAAAGAATAATATATTGATATTGATATTCAAAGAAATACATACATTAATTGAACACAGATAAGTATTCTAACTCAACTTTAAAGGATGTGTGTCATTACTGGTTCCTAAAAGAACAAGTTTAAATTTGTTTTATTCACAAAACTATAGCACGACACGTGTTGTTGAAATACAACTACAAAAATTAGCAAAGCCTCCGTGGGCACTATCATACACCGGGCACAATGCGACGCAAGTGTTTTTTGCTAGCTTGAGCCTGACAGTTATCATTTTCACATCCAGCGCCATGTTGTTTAAATAGAAAATGCACTCGTTCACCCATGGGGCTGCTGGTCTGAAAACCAGGCGTGTTCAGGCGCATTGTTGGCGCGTTGCTATTTTGAGGAACTGAAAACAAGTACTTTTGTGTTATGCGCCTATAGGCAGGTACACAATGCACGTTGTAAAGCCTGACATTGGGATCCTTCGCCAGCTTATGCAAAGATTATGTTTTTCCACAGCCAGGAGCAGCATCGCAATCTTGTTATTCTTGCGAGAGGAAAGACTGAACGCCTCTCCAGAGAGGAATCCTTTTATTTTTAATATTTACAAAAGTTTGTGTGCTGCTGCGCGTCCCTGTGTGTGTAATAAGCTGAGTGCAGCCAAATCAAATTATGTTGCATTATCTTCCTGTTAGCTGCTTTGAAACGATCTGTATTGTAAGGTGACTTGACTTGACACATAGTTTATAAATATAAAATGTATTCACATTTCAGTTTTGGATTAGAACCAAACAAAAACAAATAACTTGAAGCAAACCCATTACCTGTAGAATTGTAGGGGTGCACTCTCAAACTCAAAGAATACACTGGCTGTGTCCGAAAACTGAAAAATGCTGCCTCAACAGACAGGATAGGAAGGGAAGTTAAGAAGGCACGTCTGAATCCAGTGATCGTTCAACAATCTGTCTCCTGAAATATCTGAAATCATCTGATCGATTTTTGAAAGCAGCATAGATGTATCCTTCCCTACCTTTCATATCCCACAATCCTGCGCAATCCATTCCATGGCAATTTTTAAAAAAAAATATTGCATCTGAAATTAGAGGTTTTTGGTCAGTGTGTGTCAAATGTACATTTTGACCAACTTTTTACACTTTTGATTACATTTCTAGCGAGAAATTAGTATTGTAGTAATGTTAAGGTGCACTATGTAATATTTTTTCAGTAAAATATCCAAAAACGAATAGGTCAGTGTTAAATACTTTGTTCAGTCGATTACTTATAATATCCCAAACTATTTGTAAATCGTGAGAAATTGCTATTTTAACCAAGGAACCGGGACGTGTGAGGGAGTCGCCAGTCAATGCCGTCATATCTGCGTTCCCCTCGGTTTCTGGTTTTATTCTGCAGAAACGCTTTACTCTCACTGCAGTGTGAACAAGTGTCATATCAGTCGCCGAGAGAACGCACAGAGTAATGTCATAACTTAATTTTCAACACACTCAGATGTGTCTAATATGATCAACAGAGCCGCATGACCTCATGACCGGGAAAGCAGAAGTGGCGCTGGTGATTATGCCATAATAAAAGTCCCGCTGCTTGCGAGGCGTGTGTTGCGTTCATCTTATTAACAATCGTTCGGGCGGCCTTGCTCGGCTCCACAACACTCGGTCCTGGGGCCTCATTTAAAAAACTTTGCGTAGGATTTGCGTCAGAAGTGGCGTACGGATGAAACATAGGACGTGCATACGCACATAAATATTCGTATTTATAAAACCGTGCGCACGCACATCCTACGTAGTTTTCCCTTAATAAATCACAATCAATTCTAAATGTAGCGCAGCTTTTGCGGCTTCATGTCACGCCCATAGTTGCCCATAAATAGTCTGTGAAATGCCCGCAAGTTAATATTCATCGATTGCGAAATCATGGCAAACACAGAGAGAAAAAAAAAAACGTAACTTCACTCAATGTGGAGTAGAAGTTATCGTTGGCAAGGTGGAAAATAGGAGAAAAATGTTGTTTTGGAGGGCACAATGTGGGCATTACTAATGCCAAAAAGGCACTTGAGTGGCAAAAGGTTTCAGACGCCGTAAATGCTGTAGCCTCACAATCTCGGACCGTGGCCAAAATAAAAAAGAAATGGTCGGACAACAAAGTCGAGGCAAAAAAGCGTCTAGTGCTCCATCACCAGAGTGTGTCCTCGTTTGCCAGCAAGTCTTCTTGCTGTCTGAAGATGTGTTCACTCCGAATCCTTCCATTTGCCACATCTTCTAAGAGCGCAAGATCAGCTATTGTGCGTCATTATGCATTGTGATGGGGCATTTTATTTCCATCCATTTAATTGAATCTGACAAGCCACAGATGTCGGTTATCAAATGTAATGTCTTGCAGCTTTCTGAATGGTTAAGACATACGTCATACGTTATTTTATCAAAAATAAAACTAAAGGAACAATTAATCTATCTATCTATCTATCTATCTATCTATCTATCTATCTATCTATCTATCTATCTATCTATCTATCTATCTATCTATCTATCTATCTATCTATCTATCTATCTATCTATCTATCTATCTATCTATCTATCTATCTATCTGTCTATCTATCTATCTATCTATCTGCAGATCGATCGGGTGTTCGTGTAGGCAGTTAATTGTAAGACTTGCTTTGTGAAGTCTTCAAGTTATTTATGAGAGGCAGTATTGCTATTTCTTTTACACAACAGTCTGCAGTTTCACACACTTTCACGTGTTTCTTCCATCTGCCGACGGTGTCGCCATTTCTCATTTCACCCGTTTTTGTGCGTACGCCTGGGTCAGAGCTTGCGTGAAGGACCGCACATTTTCTCGTCAAGTTTGCTTTTTATAAATACCAATTATTGCGTAGAGAGCGGAGTACGCCTTCTTTTGTGCGTACGCAACGTTTATAAATGAGGCCCCTGCTCTGCTTCAGACTACAGTCACGTTAATGATCGCATCATGAAAATGATTTCTGCCCGAGTCCTATCCCGATTCTTTCCCACCGGCTGTGACGTGAAGTCCACGTCCCGAGATTCTGCGCTCAAACTTGGCATCATCAAACTACACTTTTGTTTTGAATAGGCGACCTCTAGTGGATGTAAAAGTTACATAGTGCACCTTTACAGTTTTTTCTCAGTTTTTCTCAGTCGCTTTGGTACATTTCTCAGATCAGAATTGAAATTCTCAAATCTACCTGTTCAATCTTCACATCATTGTGTCACTTGTGCACATCAAAAAAGCAGTTTCTCATTTCTTTGAACAAGTTGCAAATGCTTGTGTACATCCATGCAAATGATTATGAACAATTCTCTGCTGTTTCCTACATTATCAGTTGCTTATGTCATGTTGATCAAAATGTATTATAATGGGTCTCTGTTGAATAGTCTCACCCCCCACAACATTTAGGCATTAGTTCATAGCATAAGTCTTTACATGCAAAATGGTTGACCAAGATGTCATAAAATGTCAAGCATATTTCTATACATTTCCGTTAGACGTTCACATTTCTACTTTTGTTTTTCTGGGGTTTTTTTTCTTTGTGCTATGCAGTGCTGTCTTTTCCTTTCTGTATTGCAATGACATGGTCTGTCAACAAATTACAGTACAAACAGTAAAAGCATAAATGTGAATCTTGTCCAGTCTCTTGCAATCAAACTCCCACATACACTGAGGTGTAACCTACAATTTACAATAATTGTCATCAAAATTTTAGCCATAGTTTCCATCAGAACATCCCTCCAGAGTACAGTTATATTGACAACATGACTAAGCAATATGACTGTCTTATCCGTACACAATGACACAAGGACTTGTCATTCTGATGGCACTGACATGTTCATTGACACAGATATTTACTTTTGAGAGATGAACTAAGGATTTTGAGCAAGAGACTGGCTTTTGCAGGTAATCCATGGTGTTTTGCTATTTGTACGAATTGTTTTGAGAAATGCACTTGCTGTTTTGCAAATGTCGAGGATGATTCGAGAAATGTACCAAAGTGACTGAGAAAAACTGTAATCTTTACTTTGTTGTCACTAAAGCTCTCTCTGTTTTGTTATCGATCATTAAATCGTTACGCTGCCTCAGAAGTCTGTCCGAAATCAGTTTTGTGAGGTACCTTTGGGCGCAAATGCTGCCTGCCAGGTCATTGCCTGATAAGGCAGCAAGGCAACAAGTCAGCTGCCTAGGTTTTCGGGTGCAGCCTGTGTGTAAGAAATACGTTTTTTTTGTTGTATGGGGCGAAAATTGGAGAGGACTTCTGGCAACTACACTGCCAGAATAATAAGGACATGGTCTCTGTCCTCATAAACCCAAATGTCCCCGTAATGCTGGTGCGTAATCAGGCTCATAAATCACAAAAAACAACACACACACACCACATACAAGCATGCTAGAAAAACAAAGATCATTTTATTGCTTCAATTGGTGTCAGATGTGAAGGAAGAGAGACCACTTACATGCAGACATTACTACATTTTTTAACCTACCAATAGAACTATAAAGCCTCAATTAAAGTAAAAGCAGCTGAAAATATGACATACATGGCAGACATGATCGTGGCCAACAACTATTTTGTTTTCTTGCTCCTAGCAATGAATCTATGAAGCTTTGATTCAAAGTAAAAGCAGGAAACAGAGATGATTGTGGTAAACAACTACAAATAATTTAATGTCTATTATATTCTGTTGTATTTTTTTATTTATTTTCCAAAAAATATGTGAAATTTTAAAGTATTATGCATCGACTTCCCTTTGGTTCTTCTCCCTCAGTCTCTTGTAGTTTTCCTTCCTCAATCTCTGCCTTGATTTTCTCCTCTGTCTCCTTTTCAACTCTCTCAATCTCCTCTTGTCTTTGTTTCTCCTCTTGTTGTTTTCTCTCCTCTTCCTCTCTCAGTCTATGCTCTTCTTCCTCTCGTCTGAATCTCTGAGCATCTTCGTACATCTGATTACTGTAGTGTCCTCCTCCATTCTGCTCTATCGTTGTGTCAATCTTCTGCAGTAGATCATTCACCTGCTCTCTGTTATTCTGATCTCTGTTGTTGAAGACGTGATATCTGCCTCCACACTTCTGAACTAGATGTCTTAAAGCTTCATTCTCCTCGACGAGTCCCTCTGCTGTCTCTCCATCTAGCTGATCTCCATGAGTGAAGAGAATGATGGAGTATTTTAACACTACTACACCAAACATCCTCTCAATGAGCTGAGGAATCTGCTGCTCATGGTCAGTGAATCTCATAATCAAAGGAAACACAATGAGAAAAGCGTGCGGTCCAGGACTGGATATATAAACACTTCTGGCTATCTCCTCTGCTAAGTCCTCAGGTTTCATCTGTGTGTCGATTAATCCAGGAGTATCAACTATAGACACAGATCTGCCTGAAACAGTGGCATGAGAATATGAACATTCACTGGTTACTGAAATTGTATTTAGTTCAGATCTGAACTCTTTCTGTCCCAGTATAGTGTTCCCGGCTGCGCTTTTCCCAACACCAGTTTTTCCTAGAAGAACAATCCGTCTGGATGAGAGACTTTTTGTCACTGCAGGAAAAAGGAAACAGATCACAGAATCACTTTTTTTACTTTGACACATTGGCTACTTTACCATACTATTGTAGTCAATGGCTGCTGAGATCTTATTGTTTAAAAACATTCTTCTAATTATCTTCCTGTGTGTTCAGCAGAAGAAATAAATGCATACAGGTTTGGAACAACTTGAGGGTGAGTAAATGAAGACAGGATGTTCATGTTTGGGTAAACTATCCCTTTTACGTGAATGTAAACACTGAGAAAGAGCGCATGTGCAACAGTTTATTGGGTCCGTGCAGCTCTTAAAGTGACTGTAGCCAACATGAATGACTGCTGTTGTCATTGTTAATCTAACAAGAAAAGGCGATGACTATATTTTGTAGTTTTAAATAAGGATTAGTCTATACTGAATGTATGCAGAAGTGTAATTTTTTATATTTTCAAAATCCAGGAGACTGAGTGGGGGTGGGGGGATGGGGGGGGGGTGGGAGGTGTTGGATGGCAGAGGCAGTTGGATGGCAGATTTCCAGTCTTTTTTTTTTTTAGATTAATCATGATTAAACGCATACATAATGTAATAATTTCACAGTTAATTTAGAAACAACAAATTAAAGGTCCCGTTTTTCCTGTTTTTTTGAAGCTTTGATTGTGTTTACAGTGTGCAATATAACATGTGTTCATGTTTCGCGTGTAAAAAAACGGTATTTTTCACACAATTTACTTATCTGTATACTGCTGTTTTCACTGTCCTCAAAACGGCTTGAGGATTTCCCTGTTCTATGAAGTCCCTCTTTCAGAAACACGTAACGAGTTCTGATTGTGCCAGCGGTTCCCGTGTTGTGATTCGAAAGCAGCTTAGCTCACGTTGCCCGGAAAGGTCACTTACTCTTACCATAACGGGGAGATGCGTGTGCTCAAAGTACAGCGTCCCTGGCCAAACAAAGGTGATTTGACTCCGGGATGAAAATAACAGCGTCTCGACGACATGGCGACAAACACACTCTACGAACGCAACACTTCCTTTTCTCCACGTGGGAGAGCAACAAGACCACGCCCCCTTTTTTGCGTATTCTTGTGGGCGGAGGTTAGTCATCAAACTGTTCTACTGACGTCATTAAAGCAGGATGTACAGGTATGTAGTCCAAACCGGCCGTTCGCTGTAGGCTTTGAAAGGGAAATGAAAGCTTAGCATAAGTTCTGCCGGGAAGACTTAATTGTCACGTCACTTCAAATTTTTATCTATCCAATCACATTCTAATACTTGGGTATAAAAGATCGGTAACTACTCATGTCTGAGTTCGCAGATGCTGACGCTCCAATTCACCACATTTGTGTGGCTATTAATGTTTAATATATATTTTTAATGAAAATGAAAAGAGGCAGATTGATGTTTTATGACATTTTTCTCCTGGAGCGCCTTGAATGTGCGTCTATTTCGCTTCAAATGCTCAATTTATACGAGCGTCCAATTCGCTGTGGATGCGAAATTGTGTGTCCAACTAGACGCGGTAGACGCCATTTTGACGCTCTATTCGCGTTTGATGTGAACGCAGCATTACAAATAGGAAATATGCAGACATTGAATTAAGTTTTTAATCAGTTTGCACTGCATAAATTAAAAATTATATATAGATCAATCCTTATTAAAGCTACAAAAGTTCTTTAGTCAAGAGAATTTAGTAATTTAGTGAATAATTACTTTTGTTCTTTACATTAAATGACATCATAAGTGGTCACTGTCACTTTAAGACCTGCCGCTGCTGCACATGGATCTCACACGCGTCTCATTTCCTCACAACTCTTTAGGATCATTTAAGACGTTATTTAACTCATGACTGCTTTTATGAGGATATTCGACAAAATGACATTTTGGCATAATTTTGTGTCATTGTTTGTTCAAGCGTGAAAGAGAACAGGATTTCAGCGCTGTCTGTGCGCACAATTCTGGCGCGCGTCTTTATGTGTGTTGTGTGTGTGTTGACAGCGCGTTCTCTTTGTCTTGCTCTCATCAAAATCAAAACAAAAATGTGACATTGAGCGCAAAACCAAGCATCTGCAATGGCCATCCCAGTTCCTGGCCTGAACCCTATAGAAAATGAGTGGGGTGACCTGAAGAAAAGAAGCACCAACATGGATCTGGGAATCTGAAGGATCTGGATAATTGTTCCCAATGTGTTTTGGAGAGAAACATTTATTTCATAACGTGATTTATTTCCAAACCTAACCGCCCTGCTCCAAGTCGGTCTTGCACCCCGATTGCTGGCATGCGAGGCACACTAACAAGGACGCTAAACAGTAAACACCACATTCTCTAGCAGTCATCTAGCCTGCAAAACTCACTAGTTGGCCTCCGTTACACACGCAATGCAAAAGTGGATGTCAATTTATCGTAACAGAAGCGTAATAAAATAATGCTTCATAAAAAAAAAAAGCGAAGATAGTGAATGAATGTCAAGGAAGCACAAAAAGGGCCAACAGCACAGCAGCTCCAGACAAACAATGATACTCAAAACCAGTGTTACTCACAAATGGAGCGTAAACAACGCAAACTCTGCATCTGTTTTAAGGCATTCACCGCTTGGTAAAGACTAGAAGGGATACAGCTACGGCCACTGTATTTACGTATTACGGGTATGTATGGTTGGGGTAGGTGTAGACAATAATTAAACACAATGTGATAGTAACAAATATAATTTATTGTCATTTATTGTTTTATCATGAGATTTTGCATCACGTCCGGCTGTTGCTGTCTCCCTTCTAGCCACAACCTCCAGATCCAAACCTCCATGATGTACATTAAAATGGCTTAAACCTCATCGGTGCATCTTGGCAAAGAATTTGGACATAATATAAATACAACCATTAGTAGATATTCATACTGTTTGTGATAAATGTACTTTTTGTAACAGTTGAAGATAGGCTACAGAACATTTCTTTTGTCCATTTATTTATTCTCTGTTTCACATTGCCTACTCTGAACTGCCTTATATTTCCCTTGTACATTTCGCCTTGTTCTTGACTGCGATTAAACTAAACTAATAATAATAATAATAAAGGACCACACACGCAGTCAACTGTCGCAGCTTAATTGCATAGCGGAGGGAGCGAGGGCTAACAGACTTGTGACGTGAATGACAACACAACCATATCAAGTGCATACACTACACGGTTGAGTACAGTACACTAAGTGTATAAGTGCATATTGTATAGTACCTCATTTGGGGACGCAACTGTAGCTTTTCCCGTTAAATAAGTGCATCATACAGAACTTTTTATTTTTGGAAAAGTTATACAAAATGTGTCTGCCAGTTTTAAAATGTGTTTTATGCAGCCTATTAGACCTACTCGTTTTAGCTTTTGAAATGCTAATCATGAAATACACGATATCACGAATATTAATACAATAAGCGGTATTATCAGTTACTTAACAACTTAATAAAACAAATAAAAAATAAGACAAATCTTACCCGTATACGCCATTTTATGTTCAACACGTTGACGTAGCCTACAAAACCGAAAGTAAAGTGGCTGACCGTGACGTAGGCTAACGATGAAATGAAAAAAAGGCTTACACACACACACACACACAGATTCTCCATTTCAACAATAAGGAACGCGATAAAAGTAGGCTAATAAACACGTAGACACGTAGCCCAGTTCAGTTACAGATCCGTGAGTAAACAGAGTGAAAGCTGTCTTCGATCTGATAGTTATTTATTTCCAATTCACGTTATATTTTAAATTAAAAATTAAAAAATTTTCTTCCATCTCATTTTGTGGTTGTCTTGGGCTTTTCTTTTTGTCAGCTGAACTACTGAACAAACTATACAGTATGGTAAAAGGAAATGGCATAAACAGTAAAATTATGCATCACAAGACAATCAAATTTACATTTAGGCCTACATTCCTACAAAAAAAAATAAAAATAAAAATTTCTTAGCTTAATTGATTAAATAAAAGTCTGTTTCCTAAACTTCTTAACCAATAGCTTCTCTTAATTAATTAAAAGCTTCAAATGATAGAAATTATTGCTTCAATTACAACAATAGCAGTGGTGACAGCACTCCGTTTATTATATTTATAGACAGTTCTGTCAATCATACTAATGTTTGTATTAAATTACTATGGATTCATTTATACATATAGTGCTCAACAAATGTATTAGACCACCACTTGTGCCACAGCTGCCCTAAACTAACAGTAGGCTATTGGTGATTACCAATTTTTTTTTTTTTTGATGTTTCAGTAATGGTTAATCCACCAATAAATGTAAGCTCTTTAGTCACAGCATTTCTAATGCTAAAATATATTTATTATTGTTATCCATGAATTTTCGAATTTACTGTTTTACAAGTAAGACACTGAAGAACAAGAGATTGGGGCCAGTTTCAATAATGAGGTCAACCAACTCTGAGTTTTAACTTGAACTGAGTTGACTTGCCCTGAGATGGGAAACTCTGATTTTTTGGTTTCAGAACAGCTGAAATTAGTTTAACTCTGAGTAGACTGACTCTGAGTTGAGCGCGTGCCCCACGACTATGAAAATCCGGGTTATGTGTCGATTGTGTGCAATGTTGCGGAATGTATACGCCAAAATTTGTTTTGGCATGCATATGGTACGCAGTTTTTCGCGTACATATGATACGCACTTTGGCGTATTATACGCGCGAACCCCCCACCTCCATCCTACCCAAGAGCGTGTCATATACACGCATAAAGTGCGTATCATATGCACGCGAAAAACTGATATGTCATTTTCTAAAGATTATTAGGTTATGTAACAAATTTGAAGAAGGCGGGAACCGGTTCAACAAACTTTAATCAATAATAAACACAAACTGAAAGTAAAAACGGCAGCCTCACGGACGGCGTCCGCACACACATAAAAAGGTCTTGTCCTCTTTCGTCCTTCACTGTAGTCGCTCCTCTTTGAATGCTTCCGAGCTCCTCCGTGAAAGGATTCGAGACCGGTGTGACGCGCAGATGACGCTCCTCTTGACGCTCTCACGGCCAGAGATGTATAAAGTACTAGAGACACATACTTGAGTAAAAGTACAAGTTCCTTATCAAAAAAGTGACTTGAGTAGAAGTTGAAGTGCTCTTTAAGCACCACACTTTAGAAGTACTAAAGTATTCAACATTTTTTGTACTTAAGTATTGCAAGTAGTTTATTTTAAAATGTACTACTCAAGTACTGAAAGTAAAAGTACAAGTATTGTGTTATGTAGTTATTAAAGAAAGTAGTCAAAAGTTTGAACATCATATTGTTTTTATTATTTCAAATGATTAAGCTAAAGGACAATCACAATGTTGGTAGGTAATTTTTCTACATATTGTCATATAAATAACCTGAAAATACTGTAGTTCATTAAGATTAAATCTTACTATAACCACTCTTACTAAAAAAAAAATGGGGTAAGCACACTTATATTCTCATTTCAAGAGGTGTTCTGAGTAAATTATTTGTTTGTAACACTTTACAATATGGTCTGATTTGTTAACATTACATTAGTTAATGTATTAGACTAATAACTAACATGAACTAACCATGATCAATACATGTGTTACTGTATTTATTAATCTTTGTTAATCTTAGTTAATAAAAATACAGCTGTTCATGTTTTGTATATGTTACTTCACAGTGCACATTAACTATGTAAACAAATAGAGAGCAATTTGAGCGCAAGACGCTCGTGTTGTTTTAAAGACAGTGAATGCGCGCTCGCGGGGCTCTCTCTCTCGTGCACTCTCTCTCTCGCGCGCTCTGTCTCTCTCGCGCTCTCTCTCTCGCACTCTCGCGCGCACTCTCTCTCTCTCTCTCTCTCTCTCTCTCATGCGCGGTAATGTGGGTTTGGAATGGAATGATTCGTAACATTTTTATAATTGTAACGAGTAACGATGCTGCACATAAAAAAAATATCGGAGTAAAAGTATTAAACTCATCGAAAATATGTACTAAAGTAAAAGTGGAAGTAGGAGAAAAAAATAATACTCTAGTAAAGTACAGATACTGCCTTTTAGTACTTACAGTAAGAACAGTAGTGAAGTAGTTCTACTTCGTTACTATACATCTCTGCTCACGGCTCACGTCCGCCCAATTCCCGTAATTACGAGATTCTATCTTAAGTGTTCACGTTCTCGTAGAGCCCGTAAGTACAGCTTGTAGGCTGGGAGTTTTCTGAGAGTATGCTGGGTTCACGCCACCTGGTATTTACCGGAATCTTGAGATGACAACACATATGACTTTGTATTCGGAGCTTTTCACGTCCTCGAACTGGGCATTATCCATTTCTATAGCGACAGTCGGCAAAATGAACCCGCGTGAAAGAATGTTGTAGGCTAATTTAATTTAAGTAAAGTGTTATAAAATGTAATAAGTAGGCTACTAAGAAGAAGAAGAAACACGAGTTGTTATGAGTGAATAAAGACTATATATTTAATATATAGTGAATATTAATTAATATATTTAGTTGTTTCAATTTGTTATTTCCCGAATGACAATAAAATGTTTCGTTTTAAACAAGTTCTTGACAGATTTATTTTATTTGTATTATGACAGGTGTTGTAGGCCTAATAAATGTATCAAGCATATACTGTTATAAACTGGAATAAGATGGTCTGGGATCACAAAGTTATCCAGAATGATAAAATAATGCATTGCAACTGAACTTGGGCTTCATTATTAGGGTGTAGTTTATGTTTAATTTAAAGGTACCATGGCATGGATTGTTAATAATCCATTAAAGCTACACTATGTAACTTTTCCGTCCACTAGAGGTCGCCTGTTCAAAACAAAGGCGTAGTTTGATGACGCCACGTTTGAGCGCAGAATCTTGGGACATGTGGTCTTCACCTCACAGCCGGTGGAAAAGAGTCAGGACAGGACTCGGGCAGAAATCATGTTCATGGATGCGATTATTAACATTACTGTAGTGAAGCAGAGCAGGACCGAGTGTTGTGGAGCTGAGCAAGGCCGCAGGAGCGATTGAAGAGCGGGACTGTTATTATGGCATAGTCGCCGGCGGGACTTTTATTATGACACGGTTGCCGGCGCCACTTCCTCTTTTCCAGTCATGAGTATATGAGGTAACGCAACTCTGTTTATCGTATTAGATATATCTGAGTGTGTTGAAAAGGAAGTTATGACGTTCGCTCGGCGGCTGCTATGACACTTGTTCACACTGCAGTGAGAGTAAAGTGTTTCTCTGAATAAAACCGTAAACCGAGGGTGACGCAGATATGACGCAATCGACAGGCGACTCCCTCGCACGCATAGCTCACACGTCCCGGTTCCTTGGTTAAAATAGCAATTTCTCACGATTTACAAATAGTTGGAAACATTTGGGATATTCGAAGTACTCAACTGAACAAAATATATAACACTGGCCTAGTGGTTTCTGGATATTTTACTGCAAAAATCCTACATAGTTCACCTTTAACAATCCATGCTGATAATGTTTCCTGAGGTGTACTTATATTGTTAGTATGGTTTTTACATCAAAAAAATGTCATAATTTAGAAATAAAAAGCATTTTTCTATACTGATATTAGCCCTCTGGTTTGAATGCTCTGTTTGAAGAGGCGTGTCTGCTGTGAGACTTCAGTAAAAACGCCCACTGTTGTGATTGGCTGACATCTTTACATTTGAAATGATCATTAGATTATGTGGTGGAGGGGGTGTGGTTTAACGAGATCTGGAAGCACTGCCAGAGAGAGCGACGAACTGCATGTGGACCAGAGAGACTTTGAGCAAGACAGCTGAGAAAGTTTTATTGTACCGTTGTTGAGAGCGCAAGTTTATTTTGTTTGTATCTGAGAGTTCTGAATAAACACGAGTCCCAGTCACGCCGACCCTGCATGTCTTCTTCCTACTTTGTAACATGTGGAACCCCTCTCAAATACTTTTACTACTTTAATTTTACATCACAGCCTTCGAGATAAACGAGTCAAAGTGTGGATTATAGCATTATTTTAAGATCTTTTCCCATCACATGAAAGGCTGCAGTGATGAGCATTGAGTACACAGACAGTCTGTTGATCGATTGAATGCAGTGATCTTGTCATTGCAACGCATTTTCTCTCACAAAATGCTTTCACCACAACTAACAGCAAACACGACATCGACATGAATACAGTAAGAGCTTTGTGCAGCATAACAGCGTTATTCGTATAACGGCAGTTTGGGTAAGTGTGTAGATACACTTGCGACGTGTGATTGACAGATCCGAACATTATAAGGAGAGTGTTCTTTGATCGCTAGCATCTAATCAAAATTGAAATAACAGATTTGTTTCATACGATGTGAAGTTGATTGTTTTAGTCATTGGCCATTTTCTCCTAATTCTCTGGGTGGGCAAAGCAGAGGAAGGGGAGGTAACCGTTCCCCGTATGACGACATACAGGGAATATTCTAGATCGGCTCGTCTGAGCTGTCATTTTCTCAAAGGCAGAGCAGGACACCCAGAACTCGGTTTACTCCTATCAAAATTTCTAGCCACTTGGGGACCATATACAGGCTAGGGGAACTCATATTAATGTTAAAAAACCTCATAAAATGAAAATTTCATGCCATGGGACCTTTAAAACTAAATAAAAATGTATATAGAAGGAGTTCATTTATATTGGTATTTGCACATTTGGTCATATAAATATCTTCTTTAGAGAGCTTATAAATATATCTTTTTTAGAAAGTGAGGAATGGCTGTAGCTACACAGAGAAGGTGTGTGGAAAGTCTCTATGTACATGATTTGGAGATGTACATGCACCATGTGTTCAGCTTCCTCATTTACATCAGGAGAGATTGAGAGTATATAATTGTATACAAATATTATTGTCATTGTAAGATTTTTGTCATATTCACAAGTGCATAAGTAGACTAGAGTACGACTACGAAATATGTTCCCTTTCTGCAGAGGTGTCAAGTAACGAAGTACAAATACTTCGTTACCTTACTTAAGTAGGAATTTTGAGTATCTATACTTTACTGGAGCAATTATTTTTCAGCCTACTTTATACTTCTACTCCTTACATTTTCAAGCAATTATCTGTACTTTCTACTCCTTAGATTTTAATAATAGCCTCGTTACTCCTATTCCATTTCGGCATTTTTCTATTCCGGCTTGTCTTAAAAAAAAAACTATCCAGATAAATCGTGCCATCCGGATGGAGTGAATTTGATTGTGGTTGGATGAGAAGGATAAACACAAACCATTCCGACACCCTATTGGGTTGTACGCGATCAATCACGCCTGCACCTGCACAAATCACACACACCATGTTGCCAGATAGGGCGGGTTCTCGCCGACGAGCCCGCACTTTCAGCCAATCAGCCATCAGCAGGCAGACGTGCTCATTCATGACTTTAGCCGGGTTTTTAGCGCGATGACTCGTAGCTGTATATTCCAGTGATCGCTATGCCAGTGGCATAAATATACAGTAAGTTGTATCTACAGTAAAGAGTGGGAGAGTGACTCAACTCTCAAACGTGAATTACACCTGTGACTCGAAGACTCTTTATAAATATAACCGTGACTCCAGTCCATCATCATATATACACACACTTAGGACATCTGCAACTCAACCCCGACAGCTGTTGAAAGAGGTTTAAATCAACCATTAATCCGTTCTGACTGTGCGTGTGCCATGTACTTCACGAAAGACATACTGTAGTTTTGTGAATGCAAAGTGCAACACAATGGTAAACGCATTGTTATTTTTTGTTGGCGGATTATTGTACAGTATCAATGAATTACGCATTTTGAAAGTGGTGTTAGCATTAACGTGTGAAATGCCTGTTTATTACATTGCTTTTTCCAATCTCTATATTGGGCACTTTTTGCACATAAATTGTGTTTTTCTGAGGGAATGCCGTTTTGACAGTTTCTACTTGGACATATAGTCATATTTGATCCGTTTTACTGGGAAATAGATTTTTTTTATCATCAATGTTATGTTTTAAGGAGATAAAATGGTAACTTATCAACATTGATTGGTATGGCAATAAAATAATAATATCACATTATTTTGGCAGTTAAAGTTTTGGGATTTTTCTTGGAGTGACTAGTTGCTTATAAGTATTGTAAAGGTGCAAAAAGTCAAAATTCAGAGGCATGTTATCAATAACCATTTTTTGCATATAAATGTACATTTGGTGAGTTTTTGGGCTGGAAATTGTCGACCCAATCTGGCCACACTGATCACACATTCAAATAATGGTTATTGATAACATGTCTCTGAATTTAGATTTTTTGCTCAGTACACATATGGTTCTTTAATGTATTTGCATTGTCCTAAAATGCGTTCATTTTCAATGGGAATATATGCAGCTGAAACAGGTAGCCTATACATCTAAAACATTTCAACATTAACTTTTTAATATAACATTATAGTCATTATGGCCTTTAGAATTTTTTTTTTTTTTTTTGAGGTGGGGTATACACTGTGCCGCGGCCTAATATTTTGTCCTTAAAGGGATACTTCACCCAAAAATGAAAATTCTGTCGTCATTTACTCACCCTCAAGTTGTTCCAAACCTGTATGAGTTTCTTTGTTCTGAAGATATTTTGAAGAATGTTTGTAACCAAGCAGATAGAGCAACCATTGACTGCCATAGCATTTTTCCCCTACTATGGCAGTCAATGGTTGCTCTATCTGCTTGGTTACAAACATTCTTCAAAATATCTTCAGAACACAGAAACTCATACCGGTTGGAAATACTTGAGGGTGAGTAAATTATGACAGAATTTTCATTTTTGGGTGAACTACCCCTTTAATGGCATTTTTTCCCCCTTACATTACTTTTACTTTTATACTTTAAGTAGTTTTGAAACCAGTACTTTTACACTTTTACTTGAGTAAAAAGCTTGAGTTGATACTTCAACTTCTACAAAAGTATTTTTAAACCCTAGTACTTGAGTAATGAATGCAAATACTTTTGACACCTCTGCCTTTCTGCTATGTCACGTGATTTCATGGAACGCAGATTGTCCCCCCCCCCCCCCCCCCCCCTCTCTCTCTCTCTCTCTCTCTCTCTCTCTGAAAATGAAAGTTGTCTGCCTGTGTTAATAGCGTCAATAACGCTTAATTGTTTTAAAGCAGCTTAAGTGCCCCGGGGCCGCTAAAACAGTTAACTCTCCATAATTTTTTTCACCCAAGCATAATATATCACGTTGTGTTTCACAGAAGAAGGACGTTTGTACAGGTTTGAAACAACATGAGGGAGAGTAAATTTCAGAAAATGAAGACGTGTTTATTATGATAGCCTAGGTTTGATATTTTACCTATTGTTCTTAACAGGCTGCTTTAGCCTTTCAACATAGTGTGATTTGTCTAGTGTAGTTAATATCATTTCCTACTCCATTTTGCATTCGCTCCGCCTTTCGCCAGTCACAAAAACGAAAGTACAGACAGTTCGAAGCTCGTATTCAGATCGAAAAATTCATACCTATCTCAGAGTTCTTCTTTCGTGAGGTAAGTTTGGAAGAAGTCTGAATCCGATTCAAACTCTAATATATTTGATGTGAAATTTAAATGTACAGCTGATGAATTTGAGGTGTATCAGGGTTGCAAACGCGAAAAGTATGAAGAATGAGTAGCCTCATTTTATTTAATTAATAATTTATTTATTTTTTGTTGTTCATATAAATATGCCAATATGTCGTTAAACTATCACATTTTTAATTACTTTTCTTTTACTTAGTAAAGTAACCATTTCCAGAGACTAAAATCAATTAAAAAAATATGACTATATTTATTAGTTATTTATAAGTTTTAAATCGAAATAAAAAAAAAAGATGCCAACATATCACAATTTCCCTGACGCTAAAGAACTAGATGCTTTCTGTTTTATCTTACAGCCTTTGACCGCTAACTTCCTTGTACAATCTTTCGATTTGATTCACTGTTGCATGTCTTCATTTAATCCACATAGCCTACAAATCGGGCATTTTCCCAGTGGGCCGCCGCACTTTGTGGCCGATAAAAGGTTATTTATTTATTTATTGCCACGGACTGGCCCATCATGCAGGGACCGCGGCCCATTGGGTTGTCTTCTGAAATGACAGGTCAAAGCAAGAGAGACCTTCTCTCCTCCATATTAGGCGAATATCCGCACAGCGTTGCCGCAGACGAACGTGCGCTACGTTTCTGCTGCTCTATGAAGTGATGAACGGCACTTTGACTCCGAGTTTTGTTTTATACAGTCATGTGATATGGGAACAGCTGAAAACAGCTGATATCATGTAAACACATACACGACGAGGTAAATTGGAAAACGCCAGAACACACAACTACAAACTTGTCAATCTAGCACCACCACATCTTTACCTTGCAGCTACTTTAAGTGAAGAAATATGGTGTTTTGACAAATGTATTTATAAAAAATTTTGCTATTATTATGTTGCAGAATATACATAACTGTTTTCGTATTTTCTACACGTGTTTACAATATTATTATTTTAAATTCAATAGTTTATTATTATTCATTTATTTTAGAAACCATACCCATGGTAATAAGGAGCATGGTTTTACCTGTGACTATCATGATCTTACAGTTAAAACTACATGAAACTACAATTAAACTATAAATACAATTTCATAGGGTAATTAAATGATAATTCAACAAAACAGCTTTAAAGCCTGGATCCCATGAATTAAGGACAGCTTTTTTCACTTTAAATGTTTTATGAACTTTTTAATAGTTCTAATGAAATTTAATTAAATATTATTTTAATGACAGCCTCATGAAATATAGATATCAGTGTCTTACATAAATTAGGTGTTAACTCTAAAATATTATTGTTTTTAAAGGGTATAGTTCAAAACCCAAAATGTGATCATTTACTCATTGTCATTCCAAACATGAATTAATTTATTTCTGTGTAACATAAAAGAAAATCATTTGAGTCTGGGTTTTTTTTGTTTTTTTTGTTGTTGTTTTTTGTCCATACGATATTCAATGGTAGAGAAACCAAAATGGTTTGGTTGCAAACATTCTTTAAAATATCTTCTTTTGTGTTTTTACAGAAGAGGGTAAATCAAAAAGGATTGGAACAACTTGAGGGTGAGTAAATGAGGACAACATTTAATAGCAGTAGATTTACTTTAATGCATCCTAGCTCAAAATCAGTTATTCATTGTCAAGTGCATTTCTGTGTGACAAAAGTGCAATATTAAATTTCTTAACTGTATTTGCAGTAAATTCAATAATATCCATCATTATTTGTCCCTGTCCTAGTTTTATTTGTTTACTCGAATTTAAGGCCCTTAACTCAGCAAAAACATTCACGGGGGAACTCATGGGCCGGTTGGGCTGGGTTTGTCCAGGGCCGAATTTTAGCCCCAGTCCAGCCCTGCCAAGCCAACCATCATCACTTTATAATTCATGATTTAATATTAATGAGGTTTTTATTTATGTAGCGAAATGTTCTGTGACGAGCAGGACGATTTCTGTGAGTAAGGCATTGGGCCTCATTTATAAAATGCGTGTACGCACAGATTTGATCTTTGCCTATGAGTTCATATTTATAAAAATGGTCTTTGACGTGGAAAATTGCTTACCGCCACGTCAGGGTCGGAGCAGATGTACGCACTTTTCCTTGCGGAAGAGTCGGAGTACTGCAGGTATTTGGAAATCTATAAGCAGTAGCAATAATATTTATAGTAGTAGTAATAATAATAATAATAATAATAATAATAATAATAATTATTATTATTATTATTATTATTATTATTATCCCGATAATAGTTTATTTATCCTGACAGATAAATATACTCTAATTAAATTACATTAAACAAAAACATTATTATTATTATTTTTACATGTATCAGCATGGACAACAGAACATGAGTTTTCAAATATCGTAACATTACGCACATGCAACGATTCTGTGAAAGGAGAAAAATAGAAAATGTATAAGAAAAACAATTTTTATATATACATAATTATATATAATTTATGTAAGCCTGTTCATTTTATTATATTAACACATTAACAAAATGAAAGAAAAAAAACAGTGCGACAAGTTTAGGCTACACAGACTGACTCGCTCCACAAGTTAAAGGAAATTTTGTACACTCTAAAAAAATATTTAGCGTACCTTAACCATGCAGCAAATGTTTTAAACATAGCCTGAAAAAAAATACTTTTTCGTGAGTTTTACAAATTAATCAATTAAAAGAATACCCTAGGCTACTTGTTTAAAATGAAACATATAGCCTGCTTTAAAAAAAAAATAAAAAAAAAACCTGTTAGCATAATTTCACGGCATTAAAGTTGAATTATTTGGCATGTAATAGGCCTAGCTTCTTTGATTCCACACGTGAAAATGATTTAGAGTAATCTAGACTATAAAAGGATTTTTCGGAATTACACTTACACACACTTGAGAAATATCTTAGATCAAACGTACAGTTTCTGCAACGTTTTATAAAAGAGGCCCATTGGGTTAAAACATTACCAGTCCATTTCACCTGCTGTTACCTATAACTGTGTTTGGACATTGACATCAAATTGTTAAATTGTAAACTTGCATGTAGTAGCCTAGTAAACTTTGAGCTCCAACAAATCAACGGCAGAAACATTGAATGCTCAAACATGATTTTCCCCATCATACGGATAAAATTTAAAGCACTACCATGCCATGGGATGCCATTGCTAGAATATGAACATCGGCACACTGCAGATACCTTGACTCCGCAGAACTGAACTATTAAAGCAATGCACGTTGGGTCCATATTCGTATGTTGGGGGTGGGGCCCGAACATGCAAATTCTGCTCACCAAATTCATTGAATTTCATTGGCCTTTTTTGAACAACTCGGAGGTGATTGGTGCTCCCAAGAGCAACCCTAATCTATCTATCTTTACACATTCTCCATTCCATCCCTCAGGGAATGAGGGTTACCATTTGTCTGGCTATCACCAGACCAAGCTCAATTTAAGATTGAACAGAAGAGAAGTCTGCTCTGTATTTTCTACTGCACACGGGAGCATAAACGCGCATAAATTAAATGTCTCTGTACGCAATTGGATAGTCCTTCAACCAATCAGACCACAAGAGGCGTGATCAACGGGCAACGACCCATCGCTTCTCTATCCGTCATCGTGATAATCCCACCAATAGCGGGCCAGGTGGATAAGCCAGTCTGTGATTGGTTCCCGCAAAAGTGTAACAGAAGCAGTAGAAGTGAATTTATGGGTTTCCATATGTAACTGAGACATTATTATTATGTTTTTATGTCTTTTCTCCCTGTGACACTTGACGCGTATAACTAAACCCAAGCCAAGTTTTGGATAAATGAGGGAAAAAAAGTTTTAGTACGAGTTTAAGTGCTTTCGATGTAAATGGTTTTCTTTTGTCAAGAATCATAAATATGAAGACACAAATTGGCAAAGTCAGAATTTCCAGCGTTCCCACAAACCTCTATAGGACAAGCATTTTGGAAAATAGATGGATTTATCATAACTGTTGATTACTACAATATATTCACTGAACAGCATGTTTTATAACCTTATTGTATAATATTTTATCATATCTATGGGATATGAATTTCACATGTGCATTTTTGTCCTACGACACGTTTCATCTTTAGGGCACAAATTAAAAATGGAACAAATGCCAGAAAGTCTGAATTTGGTCTTGTTGGGAAGAACAGGAGCTGGGAAAAGTTTATCAGGAAACACAATACTGGGACAACAAGCTTTCATATCAAAGAAAAGCTCCAGATCTGTCACACAAGATGTTGCTATTGAATCTGGAACAGTTGGTCAATTTCAAATCAATGTTTATGACACACCAGGATTGTATGACACAGATATCAATGAAGAGGAGATTCAACGGACACTTGAAAAGGTTTTTCAGAAATGTGAATCTGGTCCCTGTGTGTTTCTGCTGGTCATCAAAGCTGAAAGATTCCCTGAAAAAGAGAAAGAAATGGTGGAGAAGATTGAGAAGCTCTTGGGAGAAAAGCGCCTGAAGAAAACCTGGATTCTCTTCACCAAAGGAGACGAACTGGAGGAAGAAAACATGACCATAAAAGAATTCCTAGATGACACTGAACCACTGAAGAAACTCCTTCAGAAATATGAACAGAGATATCACGTGTTCAACAACAAGGCAAAAGGAAATGCTGAGCAAGTTCAAACACTGCTTATAAAAATACTTAAGTCATATTTTGTCACATTGGGTGAGTATACCAATATTAAATATTCTAGACACTGTTTAATCTCAATTCTTTGCAGTGAGTGTGTTAATTTTTTTTATTAATTTTGGTTGTTGTTATTGTTGTTGTTTCCATATTATACAGAAGATGTAGCAGAGAGACTGAAGCAGAATCCACTGAGGAGAAAAATACCAAAAGACATTGAACCAGACCCTCCTGCTGACAGTCTTCCATCCAGACGGATTGTTCTTCTGGGTAAAAGTGGTGTTGGGAAGAGTGCAGCTGGAAACACAATACTGGGGCAGAAAGAGTTTATATCTGCTATGAGAATGAATTCAGTAACCCGTGAATGTTCAAAGGAACATGTCACTGTTTCAGGCAGATCTGTGTCTGTTGTTGATACTCCTGGATTATTCGACACACACATGAAACCTGAGGAGTTAGCTTTAGAGGTAGCAAAAAGTGTTTATGAATCCAGTCCTGGACCGCACGCTTTTCTCATTGTTCTGCGTGTAAATGACAGATTCACTGAACACGAGCAGAAGATTCCTCAGATCATTGAGATGATGTTTGGTGAAGAAGTGCTAAAATACTCCATCATTCTCTTCACTAATGGAGATCAGCTAGAAGAAGTGACCATAGAGGAACTAATTGTTAAGAACTGTAAACTAAGACATCTAGTTGATCAGTGTGGAGGCAGATATCACGTCTTCAACAACAAAGATCAGAATAACAGACAGCAGGTGAATGATCTACTGCAGAAGATTGACACAACGATAGAGCAGAATGGAGGAGGACACTATAGTAATCAGATGCTGAGAGATGCTGAGAGATTCAGACAAGAGGAGGAAGAGCAGAGACTGAGAAAGGAAGAGGAGAGAATAAAACAAGAAGCAAAACAAAGACAAGAGGAGATTGAGGGAGTTGAAAAGGAGACAGAGGAAAGAGTCAGAGCAGAGTTGGAGGAGAAAGAAAGACAAGATAGAGTGAAAAAGGAGGAAGACAAGAGCAGTGGATTTAATCAGTTTTTTCTAAAGCATCAACGCTATTTTTATCTGGCAGCTGTTGCAATTGGCATTGGTTGTGGTGGAGTAGCTGGTGGATTTGTTGCTAAAGCTGTTATCGGTGGAGCAGCAGCTGTTGTTGGTGGAGCTGTTGTTGTTGGAGCTCTTGGTGGAGCTGCTGGACATGCTGTTATTGGAGTGGTTGCAAGAAATGCTGCTGGAACCACTGGTTGACCTAACCATTAACTTCCATTCATCCATCCATCCTTCAAACTGCTTATCCTCTGTAGTGTTGTGTCATTCTGGAGCCATCCGGGCTTTAGGCAGGAATGTATCACCAGTCTAAATATATATTAAATTCAATTCAATTCAAATTTATTTGTATAGCGCTTTTCATGATACATATCGTTTCAAGGCAGCTTCACAGAAAATGCATCTACATTACAATTTAATTTGATTTGTACATGTTATGCATTTCAGAATTGCACATATACAAAGCACACAGATTAGCTAACTATCTATTATTAATCAATATAATAACTATGGCACAGAAATAAGAATACATGTTGTTAATGAATAGGTATATAGATGAGCATGAGTGCGTGTTGATACAGAGCTGCGTCATCTGAAGTCCTCGCAGGAGTTGAGTCGTCTCTTCACAGGTGATGGTCATCTGAAGTCTTTACGAGAAGCTGGATCCAGCCTGGGTCCTGATGGGCGTCCCGAGATAAAACAGAACAGAAAAATAATTAGCGTTGCTGCTGTTCAAAGAATTAAGTAAAGACAATCATGTGCATTGATATAACTATAGAGTACAAGGTTAGGAGAAGCATCATGTGTATGCCTGGCTAAAGAGATGCGTCTTTAATCTAGATTTAAACTGGAGGAGTGAGTCTGAGCCCCGAACATTATTAGGAAGGCTATTCCATAGTTTAGGTGCCAAATATGAAAACGTTCTTCCTCCTTTAGTTGACTTATATATCCTCTGTATTAGCAGATGCCCAGAGTTTAGAGACCTTAAAGATCGTGATGCGTTATAAGGCGATAGAAGATCCGTTAAATACACTGGAGCTAAACAGTTTAGGGCCTTATAGGTCAGTAGCAATACATTATAATTGATACGAAACTTAACAGGTAACCAGTGTAGAGATGATAAAATTGGTGTTTTGTGATCATATTTTCTTGACCTAGTAAGAACTCTATCAGCTGCGTTTTGGACTAATTGTAGCTTGTTTATTGAGCAGGCAGGACAGCCAGCATTACAGTAATCTAGTCTAGAGGTCATGAATGCATGAACTAACTTTTCTGCACCAGAGACAGATAGCATGTTCCGTAGCTTAGCGATGTTTCTGAGGTGGAAGAAGGCTGTTTTTGTTGTGTTTGAAATATGATTTTCAAAAGACAAGCTGCTGTCTAATATAACACCCAGGTCTTTAACTGTAGCAGATGAAGTAACAGTACATCCTTCTAAATAAGTTATCATTTAAGAGATTCTGTGTATATATGTGTATATATTTGTTTGTTGTAGTAGTCCCACAGTTTATGTATCACACATAATGTGTTATCTGAGATGTGTCTGATTCTTGTTAAAAGTGTTTTACTCATTCAGTCTGGCTTCCAGAGATTGAACATGCATCTGTTAAACACGTTTTATCGATGACCTGATTTTTTGGACATGAGACAATAAATGTAAATTTCCTTATGGTGAAAGTTCTAAAAAAAAATAAAACAAGTGGATCTAACAAACTTGATGATTTAGTGTTCATTTCATATACATTGAAAATGTACAAAAACAAATGAGTTCCCATACCGGAGACCAGGGTTCAAGGCTTGCGCATTGTGGGACGAGTAGGACCCCAACCATTTTTCATCTGGTGAATAAAAACCTGAGAGTCAATGAAATTATTAATTATTATATTTTTTTTAACTATGCTGCTGTATTTAGCAATGTGTTTGTTGTCAAACTCAAAAATTAGTATATTTTTAATGATTAAAAAATGCCATTATTTTATTTTTTTTAAAAGGTTAATAATTGTATTTTATGGACAAAATAGTTTAGTTTGTCTCGGATATTTTCTTGATTGTATCAGATAATATTTTAAGCTGTCATTTGGTCATGTTTCAATGAACCCGACCTATGGGGCATGTTGTCACATTTAATTTCCATTCTTTCCGGGTACATCAAGAAAAAAGTATACACTGTATTAATGAAACAAAACCACACAATTGTACTAGACGTGTGAAATGAATGTGTGAAAAAATAAATCTGACCGCCAAGTGGATTTACACAAACTGAGACAGTCAGAAGCGTTAGGTTGGGCGTAGCGTACTTTTTGCACTAGGTAGGGAATAGTGCAGTCTAGGCGGTTTAAAAGTTGCAGATGTCGTGATCGGTGTGCACATGACGATAGACAGGATCATATAGTCCCATATTCGATTTCAATTAAGTCATTCACTATTTTCAATTAAGTCATTCACTATTTTCAATTAAGTCATTCACACCAGCCTTCAAGTCATCATCTCCCACAGGTGTAATCCATGTTTTGAGAGTTGGGTTATTCACCCACTCTTTACTGTAGATAAATTACTGTTTATTTATGCCACTTTTGGATAGCGATCACTTGAATACACAGCTATAAGTTGTATAAGCCTGCAAGCCTGTGTATGGATCTAATTCTATCGTCAAGTTTGCGGACGACACTACGGTGATTGGTCTCATCAGCAACAACGATGAGACTGCCTACAGGGAGGAGATCCAGCACCTGGCCACATGGTGCACCGAAAATAACCTGCTCCTCAACACCACCAAAACGAAGGAGCTCATCGTGGACTTCAGGAAGGAGTCAAGAGGCACACACGACACCATCCACATCAATGGAATGGCTGTTGAGCGTGTCTCCAGTTTAAAGTTCCTGGGGACCCACATCTCGGCGGACATGTCGTGGACGACCAACACCTCCAGCCTGGTCAAGAAGGCTCACCAGCGCCTCTTCTTCCTGAGGACACTGAGGAAGAATCAGCTCTCCTCGGCTATCCTGGTGAACTTCTATCGCTGCGCAATAGAAAGCATCCTGACCAACTGTGTCGCAGTATGGTATGGGAGCTGCTCTGTTGCGGAGCGCAAGGCACTGCAGTGGGTGGTGAAAACTGCCCAGCGCATCACAGGGACTCCACTGCCTGCCATCGAGCACATCCAGAGGAAACGCTGCCTGCATCGAGCTCGCAGCATCCTCAAGGACTCCTCTCACCCAGCCCACAGACTGTTTTCTCTCCTGCCCTCCGGCAGGCGTTTCAGGATCCTCCGGACCAGGACCAGCAGACTAAAGAACAGTTTTTTCCCCAGAGCTGTCTCTTTATTGAACTCAAACCCCCGTTGATCCACTTCCCTCATAAACTGCTAACTCTCCTACCTCACATCCGCCTTCACTTTGTTATTTGCACTACCGACTGTTTATTACAGTAACAACTGTTTACTTATGCATTTTGCACTACCATACCGTAACTGGATTATGCTCATTTGCACTGCCGACTGTTTTTACAGTACCAACTGTTTACATTTGCATTTTGCACCGTACTTCTAACTGTAATATGCAACCACTTTCCACTGCACTTTACACTTTTTTTTTCGGATAGCTTCTGTCCATAATTTATTGCACTACCTTAATCCACTGCTATATTCCTCATTTTAGCCTAACATATCATTGTATACCTCTAACTGTAAAATTCTGTTTATAGTAATAGCCATCTGTATATTATATTATATTCATAGTACATATCCACCTGTAAATTCTGTTTATAGTAAAAGCCATCTGTATATTATTCACTGTACATATTCACCTGTAAATTCTGTTTATAGTAATAACCATCTCTATAGATATATTTATATATACTCAGTACATATCCATGTCCTGCACTTATGCAAACGTTGTATATCCTGCACTTGCTGCTATTGCACTTCTGGTTAGACCTAAACTGCATTTCGTTGCCTTGTACTTGTACTTGTGTAATGACAATAAAGTTGAATCTAATCTAATCTAATCTATAAATTGCTATAAGCGCATCTGCCTGCTGATCGCTGAATGGCTAAAAGTGCGTGTTCATCTGCAACAACACCAATGCCAGCTGACTCTGTATGGGCTCCTGTGTAGACTCCGGTGTTTAGTAACATTATGACTGATTTTATGGAGTACATGCACACTTAAGTTTTGTTTATTAAACAATTAGTAAAAATTACAGCAATTATTTATGCTCCCACAATTCATAGCATAAAATACAGTGATACTGTAAATGGCAAAAGTACAGTAACTAATTGTAAATATTTACTGTAAAATGTACAGCAATATTTTACAGTGTACTAAAGTAATTATATGTAAGCTTACCAACAACGCAAATGTTTATGAACAATGTTTTGACATGCTCTTTCAAATAAAAAGTTTAATTTAAAAAGAAACTTTGATTGCTAAAATGGGCTACACACACACACACACACACACACACACGCACGCACACACACACACACACAAACACACACACACACACACACACACACACACTTTTACACAGAATTTACACAGAAATTGAGGGTGAAAATAGTTTATCCTAGATATCTACCCATACAAAATCTTAAGACTTTAAAAAAAAAATTGCATTGCAGACAGTAAAGGAAATAAGAAAGAAGAGAGGAGAGAGAAGAGAAATGAAAAGATATGAAGATGTCAGGACAACCAGGGGAGAATTATTTTGTTTAGTTTTATTTTGTACATACATACACACACACATGCACGCAAAAGACACCAAAGCACAGAAACACACACCTACACAGCATGACCAGTTCATTTTAATTGCATGGTTAATTAAATATTCGTTCAACTTTCTATTTAATGAAAATCATTTATGGTGTTGTTGTGGCTCACTAAAGACAATAGTGTACACAAATAGTTACTATTGAAAATAAAATGCCGATATTACCTGTGTTGTTCTCTTTTTATATTGGCCCATTTTAACTGAATGTTGTGCCGCGGCTCAAGAAGGTAGGCTACCTGCTGATACTCTAACTCTCATAATTTTAAAACTTTTATACTTGTTTTCTAAAATTAATATAAGCCTATATGCATTGTTTGTGGTCTGGTTTGCAGCGAAAAAGAGAGGAAAAAAGACTACAGTAAGTGCATGGCAGCATGATTAAGACATATCTCAGTACATCAGAGCATTTCTACACGCTATATTCTATAATCATACAATTCTCTAGCGTAATAGTAAGCTGTACTTGGAAAATATACTTGGGTTTCACTCGTGTGGCGCTGACGGAGTGCAGCGACAAACAGCGTCACGTGACTCAGTTTAAAGCGAAAGTTAAATGATATTCCGACATTTTGTGGAAGCTCGCTGTTAACGGAAAGCATTTTATCTCCTAGCTCTTGTGTGATTCCCAGTAAGTGTAGCGTTTAATAAATCTGCATTTGTTTATGTCTAAAAAATATATGTTGCTCTGGAAATGTGTAGGCTACATTACATTTACATTAACATGAGCGATGCTCAGCTTTAGAGGTCTCGGTAAGACATAACATTACCACAGTTTGATACTAGGTATGTTTGGCGAGGGTCAAGTTAAGTTTTTGTCTCTCCTAAGCGCTCAAAATCGCCATGTTGGTGTATTGGAGCATACGACTAACCTCCCTTATAAGAGATAGTGAATGTTGAAGCAGCTGTGTGTGACCAGATCTGTTCAACAGTGAATCTGACAGGACTGAAAAAGAACAAACATATTCTTCAAAATTATACTGCTGTATTGTTTTAAGACCAGCCTCATTTTGAAATAATAAATCAAATAAATAATACATCAAACTAATAATTTACATAAATGTAATTCATGCATACATATCTCATGCAGATTTGTATTGTTTAAAGCTAAACTTTTTTAATTTGTTTTATTTTTTTTTAGATTGAACTTGTTTTCTTGGTGAAATTGTGTTTAAACAAGAGAAAATAGACCTCGACATGGCGTATCAGGTAAATATGTTAACATCTTCTATCTCATTCTTTTGTAATTGTAGCAGACAATGATTTATGAGTCTTTTAATTGACTGTATGCTGCATTGTTTTATGTATTTTAGAGGTTTCAGAGCCCAGGGCTGATGAGAAATGGAGAGGATGAAGATCTTCATCTGCTGTTGATGGGTAAAACCGGATCCGGGAAAAGCGCCGCAGGAAACACCATCTTCAGTGATCAAGTGTTTGAGTCACAAAAGAGCTCTTCATCAGTGACGAAAACCTGTAAAGCACACACCGATGTTGTTCATAACAGGAGCGTGACAGTAATCGATACTCCAGACTTCAGATTCTCCACACACACTGACTTTGATTCAGACTCGGAGCTGAAGAGAGCTCTGCGTTTATGTTCACCAGGAGCTCATGTCATCCTGCTTATTCTGCCTTTAAGCACTTTCACTGAACATGAGAAGGATTTCATTGATTGGTTTGAGCAGAAGTTTGGTGCAGAAGCTCTCAGATTTACTCTAGTCCTCTTCACTCATGCAGATCAGAGACACATGAGATCACTAGGAGAAATGATCAGGGCAAATCCTCAGTTATCTGACTTTATTAACCGGTGTGGGCAGAGATATCATGAGTTTAACATTAAAGCTCCAGCAAACAGACAGCAGGTGACTGAACTCATGGAGAAGATTGACAGACTGGTGACTGAGAACGGGAACTACCGTTACACACTAGAAAATATGCAGGAGACTGACAGGAGAAGAGAGGAGGAGAAGAAAGCAGAGAAGGAGAGGAGAGAGCGAGAACATAAGACGACATTAGACAGAGTCAGAAGAGAGACAGAGATACGAGTGAGGAGAGAATATGAGCAGGAGAAACAGGACAAAGCTGGGAAGAAGGAGAAAGATCTGTTCTTTAATCAGATAAAGCTGAAATATGTCTATGTAATTATGTTTTTTGCTGTAGTGACAGGAGGTGTTTCGGTGTGGAAGGAAGACTCTTCACATGGGTGGATGTTCACTAAGGGTTTCTTTACAGGAGGATCAGCAGCAACTGCAGGAGTTTTGACAGGGAATCTCTGGAGATTGATGTTGAAGAGTCAGTTAATCCGTTCATCTTCTTATGAGCGTCCCAACGATGTTAGACAGTCTGTGATGAAAGCAGCAGGTGTTGTGTGTGGTTTATCAGCTGGTGCAGTGATTGGTCACTTTCTAGGAGGAAATGAACTTCCTGTTACAGCATTAGCAGGATTAGCTGGAGCTGCTGGAGGTTTTGCAGCAATATGGTGATGAGTTAATGATTTACAACTCATGATGAAACACATTTTGCAATGACTCAAATCTCTTCAGATGTTTTGCAACATCCACATGAACAAACAAAATCTGAATTCAGATTTCTGCTATAGACAAGTCAATTTCTCATGGCATTAAAAATACATCCAATTACATTTGCTTGTTGTATGTTTTATTCTTAAGTAATGCATAACTGTTGAAACGTCACTTTTTTGAATCTTCGTTTCTGTGTGAATATGTTTAAACAGGCAACTCTTTATTTCTGATTTCATTTGTAATTCTGACATGTCTGTCAGTTGTTGGACTGTTCTGACATTGTGTTGTTTTGCGTTTCTAGAGGATTCAGAACAAATTATTGATGAGAGAGGGATATTATGATATTGAAATATAACAATGTGTTTTTCTGTACTGTGGAATAAGAAAGTCCATTGTGAAATGATCTCTCCAGATTGGCATCTTAAACTGGAGCAAGACTCATGTAAATTCACACATGACTCTGTATGTGAGATAACTTCTCAATGATTCCGTTAAAACAAACAGACAATCCAAAAATATCTATTAAACAGAATAGTGTCAGTCCGTCTTTGTCAGTCATTGTTTTTGCATTCCTGTTTCCTGAGTTGATTATTTTTGGTTGTGTTTTTTTAATAAACTTATGCTGCGCTTGGATTTTCACCTGTCCTCCATTGATGTAACACAAAGAATGTCATCTTTCCTTTTATGAGCGTTTTGGCACTTGACACATATTTGGCTACTGTGACTGTTTTAAAAAAAACTTTTAGAACCAACATACACGAGACATGCTATGGCAACCACATTTGTGTCCACAATAAATTGGCTTCTTGTAATAGCAAATAGAAATATCTTGCATTTGAGGCCTCATTTTTATATATTTTTTTAGATCATGGCACATACTCATTTCTGTGAAGGACCCAAGTAGAGGATGAATACACAGCCCCAAACAGGCACTGCACTCTGACCCCCCACTGAACTCACTGCACTTGATGTTCTCATTACATCATAAAAAGAATGGCATCTACACTAATGTTAGTCTGTCTGTTTATTTCGAGGTTTACTGTAGTCAGCCGGATCCGGGCCATATCCAGATCAGATGGTGGCCCTGTGCCTAGCCACGACCACAACCAGCAACGATGTCAACTAGACTCTCCCCGTGAAGGCCTCCTTCCCTTCCCTTCCCTTCCCTTCCCTTCCCTTCCCTTCCCTTCGATAAAAACACATATACACACATACGTAGTCAGACGCGTTTGCCTATAGGCTGTACACGTAATGCTTGCGTTCATGCCGTCGCCGTTTTCACAGACTCGCCTTTTTTGGGGTTAGCGCGACGATGATGGTATAGTTTCAAATCTATTTCATGGTTTCGTTCGGCTAGGAACTATGCTCTCATTCCTGTGTAGTAATCAAGGAACTTTGAGACATACCATGGGTGCAATGGCGCAATGATAATACACAGCGCCTGAAAATAGGCTAACTTCCGTAAACATAACCATTGTTACAACCTGCTTACACGGGGAGCGCTGGGGACTATTTTCAGGCGCTGCGTAATATCATTGTGCTGCTGCACTCATGGTACGGCACAAAGTTCCTTGATTATTACGCAGGATATAGTTCCTAGCCATATCGGCCTAGAAAATCACAACTTTTCATTTTCTGTCGATCTTAGTACACGATGTAACTATTCACATCACAACATGTAAATAGGAAAATGTTGGCGTAATTTTGTCACTTATTGAGCAGTAGGCTTGCTGGAGCCATTTACCTTCAGTCTTTGTGCTAAGCTAGGCTAGCGGTGGGTGCGTCAGACAGAGTTATGGCACGCACAGAGATGAGAATGGTGTGTATGGACTTATCTAACTCTGGGGGATACGGTGAATAAGATATAGTCCCAAAAAGTCGGCTTGTTCCTTTAAATGGCGTCAAATTAAATAACTAATCAGTTTGTACAACTGAAATTAATCAATCAAAAACTTGCTTTAGCTTTACATCACTGTAAAGCTGCTTTGAAGCAATCTGTGTTGTATAAATGAAGGTGACTTGACTTTTTTGCCCAAACCAGTTCAGACCAAACTCCACATCACAGATTGTATTTGTCATGTCAGTCACATTGTTTATTGCCTGCACGATGCTACAACAAATATTACCCCCTAACCCTACCCTAAATCATGACCTTAAAGGGATAGTTCATCCAAAAATAAAAATGACCCTGTAGTGAATGTTTTTGTTACTTGTTATTTACTGCAATTTCCACAAATCCATGATTTACCTACCCTCAAGTAATCCTAGGTGTATATGACATTATTTTTTACAAATATAATCAGAGTTATATTAACAAAATGTCCTGGCTCTTCCAAGCTTTATAATGGCAGTGAATGGCAGCCCATAATTTGAAAACCAAAAAATTGCATCCATCCATTATAAAACCCATCAATTCGCTTCAGAAGGCCTTTATTAACCCCTGGAGACGTGTGGAGTACTTTTAAAATGGAATAAGTTTATTCAAAAAACTCAAACAAAGATAATCAACTCAGGAAACAGGAATGCAAAAACAATGACTGACAAAGACAGACTGACACTATTCTTTTTAATAGTGATATTTTTGATTTCTGTTTTTTAAACGGAATCATTGAGAAGTTATCTCACATACAGAGTCATGTGTGAATTTACATCAGTCTTGCTCCAGTTTAAGATGCCCATCTGGAGAGATCATTTCACAATGGACTTTCTTATTCCACCGTACAGAAAAACACTGTTATATTTCAATATCATAATCTCCCTCTCTCATCAATCATTTGTTCTGAATCCTCTAGAAACGCAAAACAACACAACGTCAAAACAGTCCAACAACTGACAGACATGTCAGAATTACAAATGAAATCAGAACTAAAGAGTTGCCTGTTTAAACATATTCACACAGAAGCGAAGATTAAAAAAGTGACATTTTAACACTTATGCATCACTTAAGAATAAAATATACAAAAAGCAGAAAAAGAAATTGACTTGTCTATAGCAGAAATCTGAATTATTATTATTATTTTTCTTCATGTGGATGTTGCAAAACATCTGAAGAGATTAGAGTCATTGCAACATTTTAAACTGTGTTTCATCATGAGTTGTAAATCATTAACTCATCACCATATTGCTGCAAAACCTCCAGCAGCTCCAGCTAATCCTGCTAATGCTGTAACAGGAAGTTCATTTCCTCCTAGAAAGTGACCAATCACTGCACCAGCTGATAAACCACACACAACACCTGCTGCTTTCATCACAGACTGTCTAACATCGTTGGGACGCTCATAAGAAGATGAACGGATCAACTGACTCTTCAACATCAATCTCCAGAGATTCCCTGTCAAAACTCCTGCAGTTGCTGCTGATCCTCCTGTAAAGAAACCCTTAGTGAACATCCACCCATGTGAAGAGTCTTCCTTCCACACCGAAACACCTCCTGTCACTACAGCAAAAAACATAATTACATAGACATATTTCAGCTTTATCTGATTAAAGAACAGATCTTTCTCCTTCTTCCCAGCTTTGTCCTGTTTCTCCTGCTCATATTCCATCCTCACTCGTATCTCTGTGTCTCTTCTGACTCTGTCTAATTTCTCCTGATGTTCTCTCTTTCTCCTCTCCACCTCTGTTCTCTCTTCCTCCTCTCTTCTCCTGTCAGTCTCCTGCATCTTTTCTATTGTGTAACGGTAGTTCCCGTTCTCAGTCACCAGTCTGTCAATCTT
This sequence comes from Gobio occitaniae, assembly GCA_033150135.1. NCBI lineage: Eukaryota > Metazoa > Chordata > Actinopteri > Cypriniformes > Gobionidae > Gobio > Gobio occitaniae. The sequence continues at coordinate 412,269 of JARQWZ010000615.1, forward strand.
CTCCATGAGTTCAGTCACCTGCTGTCTGTTTGCTGGAGCTTTAATGTTAAACTCATGATATCTCTGCCCACACCGGTTAATAAAGTCAGATAACTGAGGATTTGCCCTGATCATTTCTCCTAGTGATCTCATGTGTCTCTGATCTGCATGAGTGAAGAGGACTAGAGTAAATCTGAGAGCTTCTGCACCAAACTTCTGCTCAAACCAATCAATGAAATCCTTCTCATGTTCAGTGAAAGTGCTTAAAGGCAGAATAAGCAGGATGACATGAGCTCCTGGTGAACATAAACGCAGAGCTCTCTTCAGCTCCGAGTCTGAATCAAAGTCAGTGTGAGTGGAGAATCTGAAGTCTGGAGTATCGATCACTGTCACGCTCTTGTTATGAACAACATCGGTGTGTGCTTTACAGGTTTTCGTCACTGATGAAGAGCTCTTTTGTGACTCAAACACTCGATCACTGAAGATGGCGTTTCCTGCGGCGCTTTTCCCGGATCCGGTTTTACCCATCAACAGCAGATGAAGATCTTCATCCTCTCCATCTCTCATCAGCCCTGGGCTCTGAAACCTCTAAAATACATAAAACAATGCAGCATACAGTCAATTAAAAGACTCATAAATTATTGTCTGCTACAATAACAAAAGAAGGGTGGAAGAGAGAGATGTTAACATTTACCTGATACGCCATGTCGAGGTCTATTTTCTCTTGTTTAAACACAATTTCACCAAGAAAACAAGAGTTCAATCTAAAAAAAAAAAAAAAAAAAGTTTAGATATACACTATACAAATCTGCATGAAATATGTATGAATTACATTTATGTAAATTCTTTATTTGATTTATTACTTCAAAAAGAGTCTGGTGTTAAAACAATACAGCAGTATAATTTTGAAGAATATGTTTGTTCTTTTTCAGTCCTGTCAGATTCACTGTTGAACAGATCTGATCACACACAGCTGCTTCAACATTCACTATCTTATATAAGGCAGATTATTCATATGCTCCAATACACCAACATGGCGATTTTGAGCGCTTAGGAGAGACAAAAACTTAACTTAACCGTCGCCAAACATACCTAGTATCAAACTGTGGTAATGTTATGTCTTACCGAGACCTCTAAAGCTGAGCATCGCTCATGTTAATGTAAATGTAATGTAGCCTACACATTTCCAGTGCAACATATATTTGTTAGACATAAACTACAAATACAGATGTATTAAAAGTTACACTTACTTGGAATCACACAACACCGAGGAGGTAAAATGCTTTCTGTTAGCAGTGAGCTTCCACAAAATGTCGGAATATAATTTTACTTTCACTTTAAACGGAGTCACGTGACCCTGTTTGTCGATGCACTCTGTCAGCTCCACACGAGCGAATACAAGTTTACCAAGGTTATTAAGTGTAATTGCAATGGCTATTTGTTATCATACGCTGAAATTCTACAAAAATTTTCAATAACGAGTTAAACCAAGAGAGTTTGCTATTTTTCTTGACGCGATTCCAGTGTGACGTTACTCTTAAAGAACCCTAAGAAAATAAATTTGGACAATCTTTGTGGTAACATTTTCATTGATAATGTTAATGTTTTAAAACAAAGATGTTGCAACAGTGATATAAGAAATTCTATTTGTTTTGTGTATTTTCCTGCAGCAAGATTCTTTTGGTCTTTATGTGGTGATATCTCTTGGGTCAAAGCATGGAAATGGCCAAATAAGTGTTGTGTTAATAACAAAATTAAGGAAGTGTCTTAATAAATACTTCACAGAATGTATTCTGCTAAGCATTTTTTGGAAAGATTTAAGCTTAATATTTCATATACCAGTGAATTTTGTACACTAAAAAGAAACTATTCTGCATCTGTTTTTTTTTCTTCCCCCACTGCATTTACTCAAGAATATTTTGGAAAGATTTGGAAACCTTTATTAATAGAAAACTGTATGATAGTGTATGATGATGAAATTTGTGTATTCAATGTCCTTTTTTATTCTCAGAATGATAATTTGGAATGCAAATAACAACATATTATACAGTTATTGGTTTTATTGGGAAAACATCAAGTTTTTCACAATTTGTAAATTACTTTCAATTATACGTAAACCTTTTGGAACAAACTAAAAATAAAAAGGCGATGAAAACATAATGCTTTGAAAGTACTGGACTTTATGTAAGGTTTTTTTTTTTTTTTTTCTTCACGTTGATGTGATATAATATTATATATGTATGAGACATTTTTGTTTTCCGCTGAATTCACGCGCTTCTCACTGGATCTCACAGCGCTGTCCCGTGACCGAGGCCGATCAGAGTAAACGGATCTGCTGCTCTAGTGAGCTCGCACTGCGCTGGAGTTTGGACTTTGACCCAAGCGGATAAATGGTCTGTGTGGCGCGGTTCGAATGAGTAACTGAATTCGTGCTACCTTTTATCGTCAGTTTCATCATCTTTTTTGATGATAGCGCAATGTTAGTTTCACTTTCGATTTAACGTTCGTCGTCGCTTCCACTAATTTTAGTTTTCTTTGCCAGTAGAGCGTGTAGGCTACTTTGACTTGCAAGCTAAAAGCTGCATGCTGACTGGCTGTTGTCGCTTTTATTTCTGCTGTGTGATTGGTTGTTAGAGTAGCCTAATCCATTTCGAGCAAACATGTCCAGAGTTTATCATTGTTATCGACATACACTGTATTAATGAAACAAAACCACATAATTGTAGGCTACTAGTCATGTGGGAAATTAATGTGGGAAAAATAAATACTCTGAACCCCTGAACCAAGCAGGGAGAAATGCCGATAAAAGAAATTCCACTCTTTATGACCTCATACATCAGTGGTCTGGAACATATGGCCAGGTCTCTCACCCTTTACCAACAAATGATTGATAAAAATTTTTTGACACATCAACAGAGATCCGCTCTCTGCAGAAAAAAATAAAAAATAAATTACAATTCCCTTGTTGTACAGCCTACCGAAGTTAATGAAAAATGTATGATAATAATATTCAAGTTGTACCGGCGGCTCGTGTTGTTCGCGATAACAATCAACTAACCAACTTACGTTTCTGTGGTAACAGCTCCTGCACTGGGATTCAAGCGTCTGTAGCTTGTTTAAAGTAACCGAAAACCATTTTTAGAACAACAGCGAAAACGTGAAAGTATGCTATATAAACTTTAATATAGGCCTATCCTTTTATTGAAACTGTGCTTTGCTGTGTGAAGAGTCATTTCGAAACATTTTACCGGCTGGTACTTTTCGCTTTTGCCGCAGATTTCAGTTGATGAAAATAAATCATAAATACGACTGAATTAGCCTTCTGACAGGATGCTGTGCACGCTCTCCAAGCGCAACATGGACAAACATAGTAGCCTTTGTCTTTGGTTGCGCACCTAAACAGCCAAATAAACAGAAATATATCAAAATGCCAAGTTGAGTTTTCAAATAATCGTCTCAGGTTACACATGTAACCAACCAGTTCTCACTCCCAAGGCGTCAAAGTCCAAAGCATGGTCAAGTGCTTTCCGCGTCACAATAAAGACGCTAAAGGCACCCCTAGGCGTCACTATATTGACGCGCTGAGTGCTCCATTCATTTCAACGAGAAACCTTTGGCGTCATACACAGACGTGTTGGGCATGGGGACGTTATCTTCATGATGATCATTTATTGGGTTATGATTTTGCCATTATGGCACATTGGAGTGTGATTCTCAATTTAATCAGCCAGCAAAATTTTATTTACGCTATCTAGACACGTTTTAACATGTAACCCAACCCCATTCCATCCCTAAACCTACCCATTTGTGTGGTATAAAACAGATATAACAGGCAGATACGACTGCATGCACAATTTATTCAAAAAGTACAAATATTCCGAGGCCAAGCGATTGATTGATTGATTTGACACTTAAAGGTAAAATAGTTCACTCTGAATCCTCTGGCTAATATTGGATTCCGTCGTTGGGCTGAAGGGTAATCCTTACAGTGTCCTTTGTTAGATTTTTTTTATCATGGTTGTTCATTGCTTCAATAATTAACCACACCTGTTTCTCATTGCATTTATTGGTTTGTGTTGGTACTAATTGAGCCGGATTTCTGACAGTCTTGGTTCAGTCTTTGTTGTCATTTGCTGGTTGTTTTGTTTGTGTTTGTGCTTTTATTTTTTGGATCTCTGAGTACTTTTGTTTCATATTGAGGGTTTGAATATATTGAGACCTTTTTTGGCTTTTTAACTTGCTGCAACTGTGCTGTGACAGTGTACCCAAAACTGTATTAACAGTATCTATCAGCCAAGAAGCTGACCAAGTAAAGCCAGAGAAGAGCAGGAGCAGGACACAAAGTGATGATATTAAAAAAGTGTTTATTGAATAATTTTAGTTGTGTGTGTTACAATGGTCATACTTTGTCTGATCAGTACAAATCCGTATCCACAAATGACTAATCAGTGAATGAAATGAGTATATACATTGTTTAAATGATTATTATTAATGATGATATGATTAAATAAAATAATAAAATGATAAACGATTGAATATATGAAGAATAAATGCATATAAAAGAAAGTAAAACAACACAAATGTATGGTTGCTTTCTTGAAGCAACAGTTTACATTTGAGAATCCTTATATCCTATAACTAGTTTTAATATAACAAGCAAAGGGAATGGAAATGAAACCGGTCATTAAACCGATGACACATGCCTCACTATTGCAGTTCAGTTATTATCTTTATGACTATGATTATCTTTATGATTACATAGAATGTCTCTCTCTTAAAATTCTCTCTCTTTCAGATACCACAACAATATAAAAACAGATATAAAAAATGAATATACAGATTAGTAAAACAAGTACACATTTTAAGAAATAATATAGAGGAAAACAAAGAAGTACATGTATTGGTTTTAAGTAATATTCTAATTTTCTGAGATACTGAATTTGGGATTTTCCTTAGTTGTCAGTTATAATCATCAAAATTAAAAGAAATAAACATTTGAAATATATCAGTCTGTGTGTAATGAATTAATATAATATACAAGTTTCACTTTTTGAATGGAATTAGTGAAATAAATCAACTTTTTGATGATATTCTAATTATATGACCAGCACCTATATATATATATATATATACAGGGGCGTAGGAACGACTTTGACTTTGGGGGGGACATTTTGGCCGCTATGAATCCACGTCCATCCCACCATAATAGTAACATACAGTATGGTGACATGGTACAACATGTATGTTTTGCTCAGGTGATAATGTAACAGGAAAACAACCTTCTGCAATTTTTAATCCCATTGCCATTTAAGTATAAAATGATGCAATCTTTGTTAATAGGCTTTTATTCTGTTGGCAGAAAATATGCTTAAACAAACTTGCCCTCAAATAGAATAGATATAGACAAAACAGCATATTAATAGCCTAATAGAGATTGAACAGGCTACTCCAAACTGCGAATATTCTGGTGAAAATGTTTTTTTTTTTTTTTTTTTTTTTTACAAATGAAAAATGTATGCATATAACATTTTATATATTAATGTTTATATATTAATTAGACTAATAATAATTATTATTATATTCGATAAATACAAATATTTAACAAAATTTTAAATATTACTATTACAAAAACATTTTCATTATTTAAAAAAATTAAATAAGAGTATTTAAGAATAAATAAACAATATAATAATATTAATAATAATATAATTTATATTTTACAGAAAACTGATGGGTTACCTGTTAATATACAGACAGCATATGATTAAAAATCTTTAGAAAGGTCTAAGGATTTAATGTAAAAAATAAATGAAATTCTGTGCTTTTTATCTGTGATATCAATTTAAATCTATGTATTTAATATGCAATATGAACCTCTTATGCATCCACTGTGGGGGAAAAAACTGTACATTGGAGAAAAACATGGATTGTCATATAGATTTATTTAGAGATAAGTATTATTTTTCTTATTTGTTACCCAAACGTTTAATTCATACTGGAAGCCAGAGGGCGCCCTTGAGCAGAAACTCCACATTTGCCTCAGAGAAGTCATCCTTAGCCCTAATGTGTGAAGCTAGCGATGTAGGCTAAACTGAAGATAGAAACGCTTTGACTGATGAAATAAACAAGAATAAACATGACTGAATCAAGCTATGGTGTATTTGAGTTCTTCAAGCCTTCACTATTGTCATAATAATAAGGTATGCAGTGCTGATTGAGTGCAGACTTTATCACTGTATAGAATAGAATAAAACAATGCTGGTCTGCCTCATTCTGTCCAAAACAATACAACGTTATTAAACGTAGACGTATTTTGCGGGCAGGTAATTGCCTTTATCATGGGATTTGTGGTTTTATCACCGCATGTGTACCAACACCACCAATATCCCCCAGAAAGAACTACTACACACTGAGCGAACGCTCTGAGGGCGGCATAGCAAAGACTCTAGAGCTCCGCTTTGTAGTCAGGATTCGATACTTTTTTGCTACTGTGTAACGTTAATAACTTTCTGCGGCCAGCGTTTTTGGAAATGAACAAGGATAAACCCTTTTTTTTGTAGACCTAACTGAATGAAATTTAAGACCTCGGATGAAAATCTGGCCGTTTTTAAGACATTTTAAAGCCTTAAATAAAAAAAAATAAAAAAAGTAATTTTAAGACCCCGCAGGAACCCTGTAATTTCAACCGCTTGACTCAGACTAATTTACCTCATACAAAGTCGAGTCGTATTCCATTTCAAAGCTGGTGCGCACCGGTAACGTATTTGTATGTTCCTAGTATATGTTAACTTCTCTCTGCCAATCAGATGCTCCGAGTCCGACTATAGGTGAAAAGATTCTCAAAAGAGGTGAAAATGAAAGCATTTTCAAATATTGAGGGGGACACGTCCCCCCCATCCCCCCCGGTTCCTACGCCAATGTATATATATATATATATATATATATATATATATATATATATATATATATATATATATATATATGATCAAAGACCAGTGTGCCAACAGTGACAGCTCAACTGGCATTTTTGCTAACCCTAACTCCAACAACAGCTCCAGCAACAGCTCCAAGACCAGCTCCAGTACCAGTTAAAACCAATGCTCCAATAGTTATTCCAGCAACAACAAAAGCTGCCATTTGAAAATAACTTTTGTACTCGGAAATAAAATTTAAAAATCCCCTTTGGCTCGTTGCTTCTCTATCTAATTCAGCTTCAATCTCTGCTCTGACTCTTTCCTCAGTCTCCTTTGTCACTTTTCCAATCTCCTCTTGTATTTGTTTCAACTTCTGTTGTATTTTCTCCTCTCCCTCTCTCCGTCTCTGCTCTTCTTCCTTTTGTCTGAATCTCTCAGCATCTTGAAGCATCTGATTACTGTAGTGTCCTCCTCCATTCTGCTCTATCGTTGAGTCAATCTTCTGCAGTAGATCATTCACCTGCTCTCTGTTATTCTGATCTCTGTTGTTGAAGACGTGATATCTGCCTCCACACTGATCAACTAGATGTCTTAATTTACTGTTCTTTTCAATGAGATCCTCTATGGTCTCTCCTTTTAGCTGATCTCCATTAGTGAAGAGAATGGTGGAGTATTTTAGCACCTCCTGACCAAACAATAACTCAATGAGCTGAGGAATCTGCTGCTCCTGTTCAGTGAATCTATCAATTACTCTGAGAACAATGAGAAAAGCGTGCGGTCCAGGACTGGATATATAAACACTTCTCGCTATCTCTGTCATTATGTCTTCATGTTTCACCTCTGTATCAAAGAATCCAGGAGTATCAACTACAGACAAAGATCTGCCTGAAACAGTGGCGTGTTTCTCTGAACATTTACTGGTTACTGAATTCGCACTCATCTCAGATTTAAACTCTTTCTGTCCCAGTATTGTGTTTCCAGCTGCACTCTTCCCCACTCCACTTTTACCCAGAAGAACAATCCGTCTGGATGAACGTCTGTCGACAGGGATATCTTGGATGTTGATTGGAATTCTTTGCTGTGGTTTTTTAGGCACTGCAAAAAAAAAAAAAAAAAGAACACAGTTCAAACAATCACATATTTTATCCTGGAAGCCACTTTTCCACTGAAAAATTCTGGTGTGGGTTCATGGCCCACATATAAAAACTGCAAATTTAATGTAATTTAAACTGGGTCCAGTTCGTATTTACGAGGTGAGAAGTCGTGTTTAAGACATCATGTGCGTTCAAGTCTCTTTGGTCGGTGCAAGATGGAGGTGTACCTTCTTTTAATGAATTTCACGTAAATTCATCAAGGTTTGTTATCTCTGCTTATAGAAAATGAAGAACAAAGAATGTGCATCAGCTGAGTTATAATCTTTTACGTTTTTAATGAATCTATGAAGCCACTGTAAACAGTATTGTTATATATTAGGCTAATTGTTATATTAGAAGGATAGCTTACTTTGTTGTAAATGACCAAGACTGTCAGTGTCACTGCTAAATACCCGTTATATTCAACTACAGACGTTGCATCCATTGCCCCCAAATCGTACAGGGGTGCGTTTCCCAAAAGCATCATTAGCCAACTATGGTCGCAAGTTCCGTCGTTATCAACATAGTTCAACCAGTCTGTGTTTCCCGAAACCATCGTTCCAACGAACGTTCGCAAACAGCGAGGTTGGAACAACAGCTCTCTACCATGACATGACATGTGGACTTAATAAATCCTTACCTTGAGCAAAATAAGCAAGCTGACACTCAGTCCAACCTATATCTTTTATTTAGAATACATACAAATGTCAATTATGTCTTTTAGTTTGTCAAGGGATTTAAAGCTCCGTTTTGTGCGGACGAGCACTAGTAGGCCTATGTAAAATCGAGCTTGTGATTGAATCTGAAAATAAAACAAAATAACTGAGAAAAATAAGAATTAATCCTCAGATGCCATGTCTGTAATTTATCGCAAAAAATCTAGCATTAATTTGATCTCAAACTAATTAAATACATTAAGTTAATACTCCACCACCTGCGTGACATCATTAACCAACGTGGTTGAACGACAGATTTGCGACAATATAGTTTCGGGAAACAGTCGTGACTAGCTAATTGATTTCTTCAACGATGCATCGTACTATGGTAGCCTAGTCTAGCAGTGAGTTACATCGTTGTACGGGAAACGCACCCCAGATCGGGGCTTCCCGAAGAAAATCCCGAACTCCCAACTGGTATTTACGACTTTGTGGTTGCGTTCATTTGCGTTCAACTCGTAAATACGATCTTTACGACATGACTTGAACGTACTCTTAGAACAAGCAACATAAGGAGATGGAGAAATATAAAAGGGGTAGAGACGTATGAATATACATGAAAAGGCATGAATGTTGTGTTTAATTTATATGACTATATTTTACAGTTAACATACAGTATACCAATTATACAGACAGATAATATCTGACTCTATCGCTGCTGCTTTATATTCCAAAACTTTGGGATTGTTCCATTTGTTAAAACTAAAAAAAAAAAAAAAAAAAGTAGTTTTCCTTTACTGGTATAATCTCCCATGGCAAAAAGTTACCGTGGCCATAATGATAAATGGATGAATTAAGTTATTAATAAGCAAGGAATCTAAATCTGTTTCCATTAAATCTAGTTCAAATAAACTTACGATTCTCTAAGATCCTCGCGCAAACTTTAGATATCAGAGAATCCACTTGACCACTAGGTTCATTCGACTTGTTGTTGAAATTGTGGAATCTGCCCTCATATTTCTGAATAAGATTCTTCAAGGCTTCAGTCTTTTCAATGAGTTGCTTTGTGCTCTTATATTCATCTTTGAGTTGATCTCCTCCAGTGAAGAGGATCCAGACATTCTGCATGCGCTTTTCTTTCAGCAGCTTCTCAATCTTCTCCACAGTTTCTTGATCTTCTTCAGTGAATCTGTCACACTGGAGAACCACGAGAAATGCACAAAGGCCTGATTCACATTTCTGCAGCACCTCTTCATATTTCCCAAGCTCTTCCTCGCTCTCTGTACCAGAAAACCCCGGTGTGTCATAAACAGTGACCGGTAATTTACAAACGTCACCGACTTCACCAGCAAAATCTTGAGTGACTGAAACTGAGCTTTTCTCCGATGGGAAAGCTTCTCGTCCCAGTATTGTGTTTCCTGATGCACTTTTCCCAACTCCAGGTTTTCCCAGCAAGACCAAATTCAGACGCAGATTTTGCATCACATTAGTCATCTCCATTTTTATTTCGTAGCCTAGAAACACATAAAATGAACATGGTGTAAAAGAAAAGAAAGAAAAAAAACATAATTCTGTTTCAAATGCTTTTGTTGTTACAGTAACATTTTAATATCAAATCTGTAAAATAAAAACCCATTGAAATGAGTCGGCCACTACACCTGCTCCTCGGATTATTCAGGATATTATAAAGAGGATGATTGGCATTGTCCATTTGCAATTTTCTTCTTACACATCTCTCCACTACCACTCCCACATGATCTCTAGACTCTTGCCAAGCACCGAGCTGGCTTTTCCCACCAGCTTGTCCAGTCGCCTGTTGTCCCTATCCATCATATATCATATATGCCACCCCAGCAAACTGCCGCATAAAAGAGGACACCAGCCACAGCTGACTGATAGAACATACACAACATTATCTTACAGACATCAAAGGACTTGAGTCTCCTGAGGCAAAAGAGACAGATCTGCCCCTTTTTATAAAGGGAATCCGTGTTTAAGGACTATTCCAGCTTATTATCCATGTACACATCCAGATACCTATAGGACGGCACCACCTCAATGGGCTCTCCGTTTATAGTTTACAGCTTACAGTTGAGGTAGGCTATTACAACCCCTTCTCACTCCCAAAGCGTCGAAAAAAACGAAGCATGGTCAAGTGCTTTCCGCGTCACAATAAAGACGCTAAAGGCACCCCTAGGCGTCACTATATCGACGCGCTGAGTGCTCCATTCATTTCAATGAGAAACCTTCGGCATCAGACACAGACGCGTTGGGCATGGGAACGTTATCGTCATGCTGATCATATATTGGGTTATGATTTTGCCATTATGACATGTTGGACTGTAATTCTCAATTTAATCAGCCAGCATCATTTTATTTACGCTATCTAGACACGTTTTAACATGTAACCCAACCCTATTCCATCCCTAAACCTACCCATTTGTGTGGTATAAAACGCAGATATAACAGGCAGAGTCGACTGCATGCACAATTTACTAAAAAAATACAAATATTCCGAGGCAAAGCGATTGATGTGTGAAGGAAATCCCCAAAAGCGATCAGCGTCTCCATCCACAGAAGATCACGAACACAAACAATTTCAAATATTGCCGCCCGTTACGTCAGTTTTCATAGTGAGATTTCATTGGCTATGTCTCGTGACTAATTGCGTCATTATGTCAGCTTTGATTGTAAAATGTAATTGGTTCTCGTGTGTCTTGTGACCGAATGCGTCATGCTAAAGAGGCGTGTGTATTATTTGAATGAGATATGAATGAGTGCGTTAACGGGCGGCGGGATTATCATCTCAGCGATTAAAACATTAAGATCAACTCTGTTCTTTACATGAAGACATCGTGTGACTTCAGAAGACTTGGAATGTAACATGAGTTAATAGTTTTATACTGTTGTTGGTAAGTTTTTGCAAAAAATACCTGTGACTGTACTTGTATTTGCCTGTTGTGTGTTTTATATTGTTTAGGAGTGGTTAGGTTTAGGGTAGGAGTTGGGTTAGCTGCTCCAAAATATAAAAGTAACCTTTAAATATGAATAAAATATTAATAAAATCATGTATGCTTTTACAAATGCAAAGAATAAAATGCGTCTGATCTGACGCATTGGGTAAACAACTGAAATGAATGGAGCATTCAGCGCGTTAAAATAGTGACGCCTAGGGGTGCCTTTAGCGTCTTCGTTGCGACGCGGAAGGCACTTGACCATGCTTCAACCGATTGGCTATTAAAACATGACGAAACTAAAGGTCGAGGGGGGGGGGGGGGGGATTGGGGGTTGACATATTTGATACAAACTTATTTTAAATAAACACAAAAAACATAGATGAGAACTAAACTTAAGTAAGAAATTTACTTTTGCTATTGTTAAATAGATGTTCAGTGATATCTTCCAGAGATTTTATAATTTTGGCGATATTTTTCTCTAAATAATGTTGATATGGCAACTAGTAAATACACTAAGTTTCGTCATTCTGGCATGTGTGGAAAGTTTTAAACCATGCGTAACCCCTATATGGAGAAACAGCAAGCGCAAAATGCGGCACTGGCATCTCAAAGCGGCACTTCCGGCGGCATCTCCAGCGGCCAGAGACTTTTACCGGCAGATGTCGGTGTAGCGGCATCTCCAGCGGCCAGAGACTTTTACCGGCAGATGTCGGTGTAGCGGCATCTCCAGCGGCCAGGGACTTTTACCGGCAGATGTCGGTGTAGCGGCATCTCCAGCGGCCAGAGACTTTTACCGGCAGATGTCGGTGTAGCGGCATCTCCAGCGGCCAGGGACTTTTACCGCAGCACATGCCGCTGGACATATATTTTGATTTAATAGCCTAATTTGTATTTTATAAACTGCATTTCAACAAAATAACATTATATATGTAGGCTATAGGCTATCATGTGTAAGCAATTTATCATAAACTGTTATGCTGCGTTCACACCAAACGCGAATAGAGCGTCTGGCGCGAGTGATTTCAATAGTCAATGGAAAGGCACGTTGACGCGCGTCTGGAGGTCCCGTCCCGCGGCGCGGAAGGGCGTTTCGCGCGGCGCGATGACACGAATTGAGCGTCTTGCGTTGCGTGTGGTGCTTTTGTGCATGCACGCATTTGAAACGAATTCGCGTCTGACGCCCGAGTTGAAAAATTTTAACTTTGGCGTCAATTCGCGCCGCATTAACCAATCAGGAGCCTGCTCGAATCTATACTTTGTTGTCTGCCAAATCGTTTTTAATGAGGGCAAAGATACATTTCATAACTTTATTTTTTAAGGATATTTAAATATACATGCAGTGAAGATAATGTAGGAGTTGCCTGGACCACATTTGTGTGGCTATTAATGTTTAATATATATTTTTAATGAAAATGAAAAGAGGCAGAGGTGTTTTATGACATATTTCTCCAGGAGTGCCTTGAACGCGCGTCCTTCAAGCCGCGGGACCTCCAGACGCGCGTCAACGCGCCTTTCCATTGACTTAACATTGAAATCACTCGCACCAGACGCTCTATTCGCGTTTGGTGTGAACGCAGCCGAGTTTCTGAGTTGTGAGTTTCTGATTCTGCATTACATAGGCTACATCAGAGAAAGCTGAAATTGTTCTGTGTAGGCCATATCCAGCAAGAAGTGTCAATATCACCTTCATGTTTCAGTGCCGCCAAAATGAATGTCTCACCTCACGCCTTTATAAAAAATGCTGTTTATTAAAGATTTATTTTAAATGTTATTAAATATAAATGTAAACTGTACAGTTATACAGAATGAGTTTCTGACGTGCTGCACAATTGTGATATTAACTCGTATAAGCTGTCCAAAGCTGAAATTGTGGCATCTCGTAGCGCCATCTCCAACAGCCAGCTGTTACTGCAGCGGCATCTCGTAGCGGCATCTCCAGCGGCATTTCGTAGCGGCATCTCCAGCGGCATCTCGTAGCGGCATCTCCAACAGCCAGCTGTTACTGCAGCGGCATCTCGTAGCGGCATCTCCAGCGGCATTTCGTAGCGGCATCTCCAGCGGCATCTCGTAGCGGCATCTCCAACAGCCTACTTTCTCCGGCAGCCGTTGCTGTTTTTAACACCTGTCACTGGCCAATTACATTGATTCGATGTAATTTGACCAAGACGACATTAGCTATAGCCTACACCACAGAACTATCATTAAAATAACATTATACACAAACTGTGTGTGTGTGTGTGTGTGTGTGTGTGTGTGTAGCCTACATATTTTTCTGATAGGCCTACACATATTGATGTAATAGGCTACATGATGTTCAGTTAGCCTATATTTTTATGGGGAAAAAATAACTTTTTTGAAAATGTATTTAATAATTTCCTCTGGGCAGAAACATAACTGTAATAATCAGAAAGTGGTATCAATACACTTCCTTTGGCATTGGCAGCAGCTACAGCCGGAGAAAGCCTATTTGCTGTTGGAGGTGCCGCTGGAGATGCCGCTACGAGATGCCGCTGGAGATGCCGCTGATGTCGCTACGAAATGCCGCTGGAGATGCCGCTGGAGATGCCGCTACGAGATGCCGCTACGAGATGCCGCTGGAGATGCCGCTACGAGATGCCGCTGGAGATGCCGCTACGAGATGCCGCTGGAGATGCCGCTACGAGATGCTGCTGTAGTAGCCTAACAGCTGGCTGTTGGAGATGCCGCTACGAGATGCCGCAATTTCAGCTTTGGCAGCTTATATGAGTTAATATCAAAATTGTGCAGCACATCAGAAACTCGTTCTGTAGCTATAACTGAATAACAGTAAATATTCATATTTAATAACATTTCAAATCAATCTTTAATAAACAGCATTTTTTTATGAAGGCTTGAGGTGAGACATTAATTTTGGCGGCACTGAAACATGAAGGTGATATTGACACTTCTTGCTGGATGTATACACAAACACAGACAGAACAGCTTTCTCTGATGTAGTAATGCAGAATCAGAAACTCACAACTTTAACACAATATATGATAAATTGCTTACACACGATAGTAGCCGGTAGCTATATGATGTTATTTTGTTGAAATGCAGTTTATAAAAAATAAAAAAATAGGCTATTAAATCAAAATATATGTCCAGCGGCATTTGCCGGTAAAAGTCCCTGGCCGCTGGAGATGCCGCTACACCGACATCTGCCGGTAAAATCCCTGGCCGCTGGAGATGCCGCTACACCGACATCTGCCGGTAAAATCCCTGGCCGCTGGAGATGCCGCCGGAAGTGCCGCTTCGAGATGCCAGTGCCGCATTTTGCGCCAGCCCTTACTGCCTATATGGAATGTTAGGCTAAACCTGTACTATCTCTTTTAATATAATCACTTTCTTATCAACTATATTTGAGTCTTAAAAATCCACATGATTACACCATGTCATTGTCAGCCTCTGGAGTCGTCTGACGGACAAGAAAATTTGACATCGCTCCCTCCTGTGCCCGCAGCCTCTCGCTTCTCTTGTGATTATCGCCTGATGCGTGCTGCTTAATATCACACACTCCGCCGTGACAAACAGAAAAAACGCGACGGCATATGGTACAATTGGCCTTGTATTCATTGTCCCTCACGCATTCCACCCACGGGTAGTCATTTTCCCATTCAATTCTATATTTTTGTGCTCTACTCTACTCTCAAAAAGCATGTCATATGAACACGCCATAAAGTGCGTATCATATCCACGCGAAAAACTGCGTGGCATGCACATTCCACGAGATTACACACTCGTACTATTGGTACGCATTGTCATGAGATCGTGTTGCTCACACACCCCAAACTGCCTTATCTAACAATAAAAAACGTTTCCAAGAATGAACATATCAACTACTTCAAAAATAGTGTTTTGGCTATGGGTGAGTGTAATTTATGTTTTAGAACAGTACGTCACTGGCATAAAGTTTGTTTGTTTGTTTGTTTGTTTGTGGTACTTTATTGTTCAGCCTAAGCTGAAAATTGATCTTTGGTCTCGCCACACAATCACAAAACAATTAACAGTACACAACATCCAATAAATACATCTTACAATACACTACATCCACAATGACAAAATTAAAATATTCATATTTCCTACCTCTTATTCAAAAGACTTATTGCATTTGGTACAAAAGTTTGTTTATATATTGCTTTAATTGCTTTTGGCATTCTATAACGACGGCGTGATGGTAATAATTCAAAAACATGATTCAAGGGGTGTGTTGTGTCTCTTGTTATAATCAAAGCTTTCCTCTGAACAGCAATTTGAGCGACTGATATTTGCTTTAATCCTATAATTTTTCCTGCTACTCTTGTAATTCTGTCTAATTTCACTTTATTTGCCGAAGTAACTCGTCCGAACCACACTGTAATATTATACCCTACAACACTCTCAATTAGACCTGTATAAACTCTTTGCAACACAGCTTTGCTCACTCAAAATTCTTTCAATTTCCTTAACAAGTATAGCCTTTGATTTGCTTTCTTACAGATAAGAGCCACATTCTCAGAGAAGTTCAATTTACAGTCGATCATATATTTCAACAGGTCCCTAAATTGCCCTAAGTTGGCTTGACATTGTTCAGTTCGACAGACGCAAATTTAGGGACCCTCCCTAAAGTTACATACGACAGTATACACGTTTCTAACTTCAAATAATAAAAAAATTGATATATTAAATGATTTGTGTATCATCAGTTACACAGCGTTATCGGTGTTTTTCTATTAGGACATTCTCATATGCAGTCATTCAACCAGATTCCGATGGTCCCATACAGTAGTGGAAAACAAAGTATTCCCCAGATTCCCAGCCAAGTTCACCACTGGTTCCCTCGAGATTTTCTTATGGGGTTTTCGAATTACGTGTAAAATAAAGCATTTGGTGAACATACTGACTGGCATAAAGTTGGCTTGACATTGGTACTGCGCAATTGCAAATTTAGGGACCGTCTCTAAAGTTACACACGACATTCGTTTACACGTTTCTAACAATAGCATTAGAAGAGAATGACTTACAGTCATAAAACCAACTGAAAGTGTTCATCTAGGTGTCAGCCATGATACACACCCTTTACATTTTTGATATTTATTCAAATAAATCATGTGAAAATGTTGCTGTTTTCTTTTCGAATATATAGGCTATGCTCCTAATTTATGTTGTAATTGTACATTTTTTTAAAAGATCATTTTGTGTACTTTTTGGCTTCAAGGAGGAAACGCCAGTGAAGAGAACTATGAAAACACTTCTTAATCCCAATTTGCCTCATTTGCACAACCACTGTTAATGTTCATTTAACTGTTTCCACCACTATAATAAAGGGAGTTGTTAACCTTACCTGTCCGAGAATGCACGTCGAGATACAAGTGAAAACGCAAAGCCTTGCACTGATGAACTTGACAGAAATGGCTCGAGATTATTGCTTTCGATTTCAAATGTTACGAGTTTAACAAAGGCGGAGCAAAACCATAGAGTGTTAACCTCAGACTAACTGGGGCTTTAGCTCCCTTTGACCACGGTTACAACACTCTATGAAAAACAGCAACAGATTCTAAATGTTTCACTAAAGAAGACGAGCAGTTTGATTAATATTACATAGGCTACTTGGATTGTATTGGTTAAATCACGTGGTTTAAGAGAAACACAAACTTTTCCTAATATTAGAAAGAAATACAATAATATCAAAGCACTGAGACTGGACCCTGTTAGGTCCATAACGACATTAATACTTTGTAATATTTGTTTCCTTATATTAAGACTGATTATGTTTTGATAGCCTACATGTATATTTTGGGTTATTTGTATATCACGTGACTTTATTTACGTGGTAGCCTACGCGTAAGAAGCTTTGAAGAAGAACAGAAAGGAAGAAAGGGTTGGAACTATAGACAGTATTTTGACCATGCAAACACTGCAATTTCTCTTATTACGTATAACAAGACAAAGAAAAAATAAACATTTATACTGCAATAGTTGCCGCAAATGATTTCAAGGATGATGCACATTATGTGATATGTTGAGTGGAGCAAACTGCGGTTATTGAGACGAGCGAAAGTGAAAGTACACCAGGAGTGCGGGCGGGCGGAGCTAAGCTTGGCCACCCCGCTCACAACAGCTGTTTCTGTAACAGTAAAAGTAACGGTACAAAGACTGGATAGAGACATTGTGCAGTTAGAAAAATAACTAATGGATAATCCTGGAACTGTGCAGAAAACATTTTGAAAAAGAAGAAAATGACTCTTGAATCTTTCTTACAGCTCCATTAAAGATATGGATGCTCCTAGTTCCTATTTTTTTAAATTAGAAAAAAAAAAGTTAAACAGAAAAAGATATTTCCTCTTCTACATTCAAATTGAACTATAACTGATCTGGTGGATAAGAAAAATGACTTGGTGGATGTTATGAGTCATATACGCATTCAGATTACAAGCAGCAAAAAAGATTCCTTTATCATGAAGACTCTTTATGTACTCATACAGCATATGTCATCTTGAAGACGGCAAGTGGGTTTGGATTTGACAAACACTTGTTTTTAATGGTAAATGGTAAATGGACTGCATTTATATAGCGCTTTTAACAGACCTACGGCCATCCAAAGCGCTTTACATTTTTTGCCTCACATTCACCCATTCACACACTCATTCATACACCGACGGCGGTGTCTGCCATGCAAGGCGCCATCCAGCTCGTCGGGAGCAGCTGGGGTTAGGTGTCTTGCTCATGGACACCTCGACACTTGGTCAGGTGGAACCGGGGATCGAACCACCAACCTTCCGGTTTGTAGACAACCTACATGAACCACTGAGCCACTGCCGCCCTCTGAGATGAGATAATGAGATTGAAAGATTATGAATTTGTCTGAAATTACACCTTTTTATCGGACAATGTTTCATGTGTGGAGGAATGTTTTAAAGGTGGACCGAGACAAGAGCAGTTGTACACTCTAAAAAAAATGGTGCTTTATGGCACTAAAAGTGGTTTTCTTGGCTCATAATCATAGAGGAACCACTTTTGGTGCTATATAGCACCATATCTCACCATATCACCATATATATATATATATATATATATATATATATATATATATATATATATATATATATATATATATATATATATATATATATATATATATATATATATATATATATATATATATATATATATACAGTATATATACACTCACCTAAAGGATTATTAGGAACACCATACTAATACTGTGTTTGACCCCCTTTCGCCTTCAGAACTGCCTTAATTCTACGTGGCATTGATTCAACAAGGTGCCGAAAACATTCTTTAGAAATCTTGGCCCATATTGATAGGATAGCATCTTGCAGTTGATGGAGATTTGTGGGATGCACATCCAGGGCACGAAGCTCCCGTTCCACCACATCCCAAAGATGCTCTATTGGGTTGAGATCTGGTGACTGTGGGGGCCATTTTAGTCCAGTGAACTCATTGTCATGTTCAAGAAACCAATTTGAAATGATTGGAGCTTTGTGACATGGAGCATTATCCTGCTGGAAGTAGCCATCAGAGGATGGGGACATGGTGCTCATAAAGGGATGGACATGGTCAGAAACAATGCTCAGGTAGGCCGTGGCATTTAAACGATGCCCAATTGGCACTAAGGGGCCTAAAGTGTGCCAAGAAAACATCCCCCACACCATTACACCACCACCACCAGCCTGCACAGTGGTAACAAGGCATGATGGATCCATGTTCTCATTCTGTTTACGCCAAATTCTGACTCTACCATCTGAATGTCTTCACAGAAATCGAGACTCATCAGACCAGGCAACATTTTTCCAGTCTTCAACTGTCCAATTTTGGTGAGCTGGTGCAAATTGTAGCCTCTTTTTCCTATTTGTAGTGGAGATGAGTGGTACCCGGTGGGGTCTTCTGCTGTTGTAGCCCATCCGCCTCAAGGTTGTGCGTGTTGTGGCTTCACAAATGCTTTGCTGCAGACCTCGGTTGTAACGAGTGTTTATTTCAGTCAAAGTTGCTCTTCTATCAGCTTGAATCAGTCGGCCCATTCTCCTCTGACCTCTAGCATCAACAAGGCATTTTCGCCCACAGGACTGCTGCATACTGGATGTTTTTCCCTTTTCACACCATTCTTTGTAAACCCTAGAAATGGTTGTGCGTGAAAATCCCAGTAACTGAGCAGATTGTGAAATACTCAGACCGGCCCGTCTGGCACCAACAACCATGCCACGCTCAAAATTGCTTAAATCACCTTTCTTTCCCATTCTGACATTCAGTTTGGAGTTCAGGAGATTGTCTTGACCAGGACCACACTCCTAAATGCATTGAAGCAACTGCCATGTGATTGGTTGATTAGATAATTGCATTAATGAGAAATTGAACAGGTGTTCCTAATAATAATCCTTTAGGTGAGTGTGTATATATATATATATATATATATATATATATCCCTTAATTTTCCTCTATTCCCTTCCTATTCTATCTTATCTCTATCTCTTATCTCTACTCTAAGCAATGTCCAAAACTTAGTATTTTAGGCACTTTTTTGTGATTTTTTGCCTCTTCATGACTGATCGCTTCCTGTATTGCTCAGTTGTAAGTTGCTTTGGATAAAAGCATCTGCAAAATGAATAAATGTAAGTGTAATGCGGTCAAAATTAATTTGGTCAAACTTTTTTTTCCCCATTGTATGAAGAGCATGAAACTTCAAGTCGAATTGAAGCTATTAATCTGTTGGATCTTGGATCACAGGAGACAACAGGAGAATCTGTGACAACTGATAAGATTGACTGACTACTATTAATGAATAGAATTATTAGTAATTGAATTGACTGAAATGAACCAGAACACATTTTGTTGATTATTTACTCGCCTGTTGCATTTTATCAGATTTCTCTCTTTAATTCCTAAATGTCTTTACACAACAATGTTCTTGTTCCCCAGAACCCATGTTCACCCACACACATAATGCAACACACAGTATGTCCTCTTTACAGGATCTGGTTTACACGTGAGTTCTCAGTGTGCCCTTTTATCGCCTTATGTAAACTTCATGGCCCCAAGAGAATCTCCATGGAGACCAGCTTCTGAATTTTGTCAACAGGCAAATGTACAGTGGTGCTTGAAATTTTGTGGACCTGTTATTTCTGCAAAAATATGACCCAAAACATCATCAGCAGTCCATACAAGTCCTAAATGTAGTCAAAGAGATCTCAATCAAAACAAATGAGACCAAATATTATACAAAACAATATACAAAATTACATATCTTTGAGTGGAAAAAAGTATGTAAACTTCTAGGATTAGCAGTTAATTTGAAAGTGAAATTAGGCTCCACCTGAGATGTCAGTGTATGCCCTGTTTTATTTAAAGGTCCCATTCTTTGTGATCCCATTGTTCAAACTTTAGTTAGTGTGTAATGTTGCTGTTAGAGCATAAATAATACCTGTAAAATTATAAAGCTCAAAGTTCAATGCCAAGCGAGATATTTTATTTAACAGAAGTTCCCTTTCAAAGCCTACAGAGAACGGCCGGCTTGGACTACATCCTGGTACAGCCTGCTTTAATTACGTCAGTAGAACAGTAGAACAGACTAACCTCCGCCCACAAGAATACGCGAAAAAGGGGGCGCGGTCTTGTTGCTGTCCCACGTGGAGAAGAGGAAGTGTTGCGGGGAGAAGAGGAAGTGTTGCATTTGAGTGTGTTTGTCGCCATGTCGTCGAGACGCTGTTATTTTCATCCTGGAGTCAAATCACCTTTGTTTGGCTTTCCCAGGGACGCTGTACTTAGAGATCATTGAGCGCATACATCTCCCCGTTACGGTAAGAGGCGTGACCTTTCCGTGCAACGTGCGCTAAGCTGCTGTCGAATCACAACACAGGAACCGCTGGCACAATCAGAACTCGTTACGTATTTCTGAAGGAGGGACTTCATAGAACAAGGAACTCATCAGCCTGTTTTTAGGATAGTGAAAACAGCGGTATACAGATAAGTGAATTGTGTGAAAAGTACTGTGTTTTACACGCGAAACATGAACACATGTTAAATTGCACACTGTAAACACAATCAAAGCTTCAAAAAACACGGAAAACGGGACCTTTAACAAACAGGGATTTAGCAATGTCTGAACTTCACAAAACGTTATGACTTGAAGTAAGCAGTTTATGTGAGGAAACCCACCGACATCCCAGAGTTGAAGCTGTTATACTGAGGAATGGGCTAAAATTGTTGTGCAGGACTGATCAGGAGTTACCGGAAACGTTTTGTTGCCATTATTGCTGCATAAGAGGGTCACATCAGATACTGAAAGCAAGAGTTCACTTACGTTTGCCACACAAATTTCCTTTTTCAAAAAAATATTTTTTCTCAATAAATAATTTACAAAATACATATTTTCTTTGATTACTTTTAGACCTTTTGTGATCATCTGATGATGTTTTGGGTCATATTTATATAGAAATATAACAATACTAAAAGGCTCACAAACTTTCAAGCACCACTATAGATCTGAGGATGGTGGGCCAATTTATAAACAATCTGATAGCTGCTTTTCCTCCTCAGCTCCTCCCGCTTGTAAATTATTTCTTATCAGGTGCCTCGATACAATGTTCTTTCCCTAAGTTTTCTGTGTCTCCAAGAGTTTCTATAGGGAGATCAAGAGGGGAAGTTATTGCCATATTTGGGCTACAGGAGCTTGATTTTCAAGCAGTTTTTTGATCCAAGCAGTTTGATCGGATATGTGTGAAGTCTGATTACTTTGAAGACAATCATACACACAATAAGGAAAGAATATCTTTTGGTGTCTGATGATCTTGCTCCTGAAGGCTCTTGTATAAAGGTCAACACTCTCTCACAACCAATTTGTATGTATTTTATGACCTCACTCATACGAATTTGTCGGTTTGTCTAAACCCCAGTGATGGGTAGGTTTAGGGGCGGGTTTTGAGGTAGGTCATTTGTACGGATTTGCTGTGGAGAATATTGCACTGTGTGTTACCTACAAATATGATTGTTAACACGTTTAATATGGCTGATTCATCATATTGTAACTTTTTGTTACCACCCAGAGACAACCGTTATACAACCTTTTACCTTACTTGAAAGAATACTTGGAAATGTAGTTTTTTTTTAATAAATCACTTTTCATTTATGGATGCAACTAAATTAGTCATGTGAGAAGCCCGATCACACGGAAATGCGTATAAATAATACGAGTGTGCAATGTCGTGGAATGTATACACCAAAATTAGTTTTTGCGAGCATATGGTACACTGTAAAAAAAGAAAAGTTGACATAACTTAAAATTGTAAGGCAACTTGCTGCACAGCTTTTTTGAGTTGACTCAAATTTTAAACAAAGTAGTTCACTTAACTCAATTAACTGAGTTAGGCCACATGTCTCCCAATTTAAGATCTTTTGTTCAGCTGACTAAGTTTTTAATTTGTTTTTATGTCACCATCATGGTGATGAGTGTTTTCTTTAGTTGGGCAGTTTGATAAGAATATAATCAGATTGTATGACTGAGTTTAATATGAGCAATATACTATAAGCTTTTTTTAATTGTGATTCTAGAAAAGATCAAATATGGTTTTAATCAAAACAGTTGACCAAGGTTTAAAACTGATTGTACATTAAGCACTTTGACCTCCTATGAGATTTTCTCACACAGACATCAAAAATCAGCCTATAAATCTCAACAATGGTGACATGCTTCATACCGCAATGCATTCTGGGAGCCATGGATGAGTTTTGCATGATGCACCCAGAATGCATTGTTAACTTGTTGCAACTTGTATGCGCGTTAACTTGCATTTACAAATCGAATTTACAGTGAATACTAGGTTGGTCCAACAATTGTTGAACCAACTTATTTTGACCAGTTAAGCCAACTTTTTTGCATTTAATTGTCCAGTTAACTAAAACATTATCATTAGTCAAAATGTTTGTGAGTTCGATTTTTTTACAGTGTATGCAGTTTTTCGCGTGCTTATATATTACGTTAGCCTGGATGCCAGACGAACTTAGCCCCGCCCACAATTTTTTTTGCACGGGCAGTTCGGTCTGGACTTGATCCATAGAGAAGTAATTATGGCCGAACAGAAACTGTTCAGACCAATGAAATTGTCAGGGCGGGCTTTATACGATGATGGACAGATGATAAACAGTACCGTATTCATCCACGTCATCAAAGGCGCTTGGGTTGAATTTGTTCTAATCCTAAACGGAGAACTTGTTTGTATATTCACCTTTACTATTTATCTCAGAAATGATGATCGTGTTGGTAAGTACTCTGTGTATCCTTAAATTCTTTTTTTACAACACCGGCAAAGATCGTTTACACTCATCTTCTTCTTCTAACGTGACTTATTCCAGCGTACGCACAGACAGGGTTGCCAAGTTTTTACAGCAAAACCCGCCCAATTGCTACTCAAAACTAGTTAAAAACAAGCCCAATAGCTTTCCGGGCGAGGGGGTTGTCCGGGAAAAATGCCTTTTGGGGGGTAAAATATGTTTTATTTTGGCTGGACTGCCTGCTAAATTTCGCATTCCTGGGTCTGTATATCACATAATTGGGGTCGCTTCAGTTGAGTTCTGTTGACATTTGACAACTAACGTTATGCGTCGCTCCGTTGCTCTGATCGGTTGTAGGTCTATCCAATTGAGGTCTTTCCTGGTTCGGTTTAAACACGTCCCATAATCACAGCCCAACGGAGCAGTATCAGACTCAAATTCTAGAATCTGACTAGAATTGAGCATGACGATGTCAGGCTAATGATACGTACTTTATGTCGAATTATACGCACAAACCCCACCCCCATCCTACCCAAGAGTGTGTCATATACATGCCATAAAGTGCGTATCATATGCACGCACAAACTCATTTTGGCGTATACATTCCACGACATTGCACACTCGTTCTATTGATACGCATCTCATGTGATCGTGTTGCCTGTGTAGCAGTTTTACTCTGGTTGTGTTTAATGTGGTGGTTCTTAATGAAGACAATGCAGATGGAAGAGGTCTCAGGATGTTTTATTCTGCAGAAATATACAGAGCACAATTAATTTTTGGAATACACGTCTCTCTTCACTCTGACCGCACAGCACGGAAAAGCAGCACGCTCGTTAGAAGAGCGAGAGAAAGCACATCTGACCCAGTCAGCAGCAAATGTGCGTCTAATGGTGCGTTCACACCGGACGCGATTCGCACGAGTGATTTACATGTTAAGTCAATGCAGAGACGCGAAATGGCATTCTGCGGCACGATTGAGGCGGCGCGAATGACGCGAATTGAGTGTTAACGCACAAGTTGAAAAATCTGAACTTTGGTGGATATTTCGCGCCGCGTTAACCAATCACGAGCTTGCTCTAGTAGTGACGCATTTACAAGCGGAGGCAGAAATCCGAACAACAATGGAGGAGTTTATAAAACTCACCGAGCTGGTGCGCTTCTGGAGGATCTGATGGACCCAGACACGGCGCCGAACGAGTCTACGCCGCTTTTCAGCCTTCCACAGCAAATAAAGCGCAGCTACCCTCTCAACAAAATCTATGTCAGCCATTTCACAACGAGACTGGAGCAGAAAAAAGAGCCAGAGCCAGCGGCAAATGTGAGAAGGACTAGCCGAGGAAAGGCGGGTCTCGCCGGGTAAACGAGCGCGGAATGTCACTGATCGACTGGATCTCACAACTCCGAAAACGCCAGATAAAATGCTCAAATAGGCACTCTTTTTATAAATTAACCACAGATTTGAGCTTTAAACAACTATATTATAGCCTGAAAAAGTCTTTAAACTACGTTTTGTCACACATTAATAGAAGTATTTTTTACAAAAAAGCTCATATAGGCTCATATAGGGCAGAAGCCCCTCCCATGACGCGAATTCGCGTCTGTTGTGTAGTTGTCACACGCGTATTTCACGCGCGATTCGCGCGAATTTCACACGCGAATGAAGCGAGTAAAGCGCGAATTATTCGCGCGCATCGCGTCCGGTGTGAACGCCACATAAAGATGGCGCTGTTCGCACATCGCGAAAGGTATCGTGCGTCACCAATACGTGCCCCAAACAAGACAATTTCTGAATGAATGGTTCCCACTAGAGTTAATTATGTACATTGAACCAAGAACATATATAAACAAATATAAAAAGTACAAGAAAATAAGTTTTGATGAAGTTCATTACATTTATATTTTCTGAACCAGCTACACCTGCAGAATGGCTGCTGAGGGGAACAATAAGTGTCCTCAATGGATTTCACAATAATCTATTACCAGCATCTGTAACACAATGGAAATACATCTAGGAAATAATGTTTTGTATCATTTTTGTTTTAATATATGATAAATATGTTCTGTACTTTTCATTACATCAATAATTCTTTCATCATACTGATTACATAAATAATTTTAGCCACAAAAAAAGCTCAGTTATGATATTTCAACTATGCAGTAAACGCAGTTAGTGGAACATCAACAATCAAAACTAGCAGGTATGAAATTGTTGTGAACGGAGCGTCTCAGTGGAAACAGCAGATATTACTACATTCTGTGAAGGTTGAGTTCAGGGAGAAAATATTACTGCAAGAACAATAATTAAAGTCACTGCACTTACAACCACTAGAATGATGTTCTTATGTAGTTTTACAAAGCGTTTGAACCCACTGTCTCTTCTCTCTTCACACAGCGCCTCATATTCCATCCTCACTCGTATCTCTGTGTCTCTTCTGATTCTGTCTAATGTCGTCTGATGATCTCTCTCTCTCCTCTCCACCTCTGCTCTCTCTTCCTCCTCTCTTCTCCTGTCAGTCTCCTGCATCTTTTCTAGTGTGTAACAGGAGTTTCTGTTCTCAGTCACCAGTCTGTCAATCTTCTCCATGAGTTCAGTCACCTGCCGTCTGTTTGCTGGAGCTTTAATGTTAAACTCATGATATCTCTGACCACACCGGTTAATAAAGTCAGATAACTGAGGATTTGCCCTGATCATTTCTCCTAGTGATCTCATGTGTCTCTGATCTGCATGAGTGAAGAGGACTAGAGTAAATCTGAGAGCTTCTGCACCAAACTTCTGTTCAAACCAATCAATGAAACCCTTCTCATGTTCAGTGAAAGTGCTTAAAGGCAGAATAAGCAGGATGACATGAGCTCCTGGTGAACATAAACGCAGAGCTCTCTTCAGCTCCGAGTCTGAATCAAAGTCAGTGTGAGTGGAGAATCTGAAGTCTGGAGTATCGATCACTGTCACGCTCCTGTTATGAACAACATCGGTGTGTGCTTTACAGGTTTTCGTCACTGATGAAGAGCTCTTTTGTGACTCAAACACTCGACCATCGAAGATGGCGTTTCCTGCGGCGCTTTTTCCGGATCCGGTTTTACCCATCAACAGCAGATGAAGATCTTCATCATATCCTCTCAACACTGTGTTCTCAAAGCTCTAAAAAAGCACAGAACAACACAATGTCAGCTTAAACCCATAGATATGCTTATTAAATTAGTAAATGTTGCTCACCTGATACATCACACTCATTTTCACCAAAATGTTTTCACCAACACTAAACAACAATAGAAAACATTGCTGGTTTAGTACAAATAATTAAGCATGAAATATTGACATACTTATTACATTTGGTTTCTGTAAATTATGCATTATTACTTAACATTATTTATAACATAGTATACATGCTTTAATAATATAAATATATTATATGAATCAAAATAGAAAGAAATACAGAAACACTCAACAGAGGAAGAAATAATATGTAAAAATAATATTTTACTTATGTTGAAGTCACAGAATTTGTCTGCAGTGTGCAGACAAAAAATATATATGGATACAACTTTTTTTTTTTGTTGATAATAATTGTGCTAATTCAACTGCATATGGTTAGCCTGACGTTGTCATACTCGATTCTAGTCAGAATATGAGTCTGATACATAGACCGTAAAAAAAATATGGACGACGCAAATTCATTGGCTTCCACTGACGAGAGTTGAAGCCTCCGGAGGCCCGCACACGACATCTTGCGCAGATTTGGGACCGAGTCTGCGCAGTAGTGATCTCGGGACCGGGATCTGCGCGGTAGAGAGCAGGAAGTAGAGCCGTGATATCAAAAGCCCGCCCACACTCTCGCAGATGCAGAACAATTAATTATGTTGGTGTGAACTAAACAGTTATGGAAATGTAGAAATTAAAGCTAAAGCTCCAATCTCCTCCCAAAAATCCTGAAAAAAGTCAGTTAGTGCCTTAGTGACAACTTCACTCAGAGAAGCCGTCAATCTCAGCTGTCAATCATGACGTCACATCCCCTATTTTTATAGCATCAGATAACTAACTCAAACTAAACTTATTTAAAAAACGAACACTTGAAATGAAACCATCGTGATAAAAGCTGCCTAAAATGACAGAAACCATCTTTAGGAAACATTTATTTGAAGTGTAATTTAATTATTTAGTTTTTCTTGCGTCCATTAGCATCCACGGAGGGGCGGGGTTTATTACCTATACTGGGACCAACCATGGGGGGCGATCAAGGCGCAGAGGCTTCAGTTTCTGAGAGAAATGCTGCAGGCTTGGTCTGTTGAGCTGTGATTATGGGGCGTGTTATACTGCACACAGTGTCACAATTATGTTACATTTAGACCCAGGAATGCAAATTTTATCAGGCAACCCTGCCAAAAAAACACATATTTTACCCCCCAAATGCCATTTTTTTCCGGAGAACCCCCCGGGAAGCTATTGGGCTTGTTTTGGGCTAGTTTTGAGTAGCAATTGGGCGGGTTTTGTTGTGAAAACCTGGCAACCCTGTCTGCACGCACGCTGGAAGAAGATGAGTGTAAACCAGGTCTCCAAACTCGTTCCTGGAGGGCCACTGTCCTGCAGAGTTTAGTTCCAGCCCCAAATAAACACACCTGAAACAGCTAATCAGTGTCTTACTAGGCCCAAGTAAGACACTGATTAGCTGGTTGAGGTGTTTTAATTGGGGTTGGAGCTAAACTCTGCAGGACAGTGGCCCTCCAGGACCGAGTTTGGAGACCTGCTTTACACTCATCTTCTTTCAGCGTGCGTGCAGACACGAATTGGCCTTGCGCGATACACGCGGGTGATTTTATTTGGTGCTTTTTGTGCATTCGCGCATTTGAAGCGAA
This sequence comes from Gobio occitaniae, assembly GCA_033150135.1. Classification (NCBI taxonomy): domain Eukaryota; kingdom Metazoa; phylum Chordata; class Actinopteri; order Cypriniformes; family Gobionidae; genus Gobio; species Gobio occitaniae. The sequence continues at coordinate 441,041 of JARQWZ010000615.1, forward strand.
TTCGCGTCTGATGCCCGAGTTGAAAAATCTGAACTTTGCGTCTATTCGCGCTGCGTTAACCAATCAGGAGCCTACTTGCTGCTGTCACGTGGTAAAGTGACGTGATGGATTCGTTTAGAACTACAAACGCGGATAAAAAAGTGTTAAAAACTACAAACATGAAGGGTGTGCGAGTCCGACGGTTAAGTAGAGAGGTATATGCCGCGTTCCAGGCAACCCGTGGCCGTGTTTTTCCGACCTTCTACCCGTGAAAGTGCACTGGAACAGCAGTCAAACCCGTGAATTCCCACCCGTGAATAGAAATGATTGTAAATGAGCATAAGCCCCGTCCACATAGCTTGGTTTACATTGAGCTACCACAATTCCTTGTGCTCAGGCTGTTTGGCATGACTTTGCCTGGAGCTACAAAGTTGTGAGTCGTGGTTTGAAGTTGTAACTTAAGGGCTCAAAACCCTGCCTGGAACTCAGCATTAGATTACGGGGCTTTAGTGATCAATTATCAGTATTTAACCTGACAAAAATATATTTATTCAGTGTTATCCACATTATATTTCACCTGCAGCAGCATTGTGAACTTTTGTAATGATACGTTTTGCCATTAACTTTTAAATGCATCACAGTGGCGGATTTAGAACATTTTACATGGGGGGGCAAAGGGGTGGCAAGAGGTCTTGGCAGGGTGGCAGGGGTAGACGGTACATGGAAATCCCTATATGTGAATTGCTTTAACAAAACAAACACAAAACCACTTTTAAACTACAGTACTTATTGTTTAATCATGCCCTTACACACTACAAAGGTTTTTAATTCACAACAGGAATAAGCCCAGTGTGCAAACAAAATAAAACAGTACACTACTGTATACTTCAGCTACTTTCTTCAACTACTCTTGCCTGCAAAAGTCAATATGTGAAAACCTCTGGTTATCCTTGTATTACATTACACTGTAGGGCCATGTAGCTAATAAGTAGCCTATATAACAAATATAAAATCAGAAAGGCTTATCACATGCACACACCAGTTATGTTTAGACTACTTAATCCTATTGTATTTGTTATTTCCCCAGTTGTAACCTGGTTTCATTGCTGTGATATCTGAGAGGAATTGGATTTAATAGGACTCCTTAGCTAAATCAAATGTAAAAAAAAAAAAAACAACAACACGATTTTTATCACAATACTTGTATTGTGATTGTCACTAACATTTTAGTAACAACTGAATTTTTTGGTTTAGTGACATGTTACAGTGTTTACATGGTACAATTTCTGGTAAGCTACGCTTTTTTGTTATTTCAATTAAATTAAATGATTTGATTAAATTAAATTAAATGTGATTTGATTTAATATTGACTCATTTGGGATAAATATTAGGCACACATGTACCTAATCTCAAGAAAAAACAACTCACGCTGTAAACATACGGAGAGCCCTATCAGCTGGCAGTATTATTTAAGGTTAAAAATAACTCAAATTACATATAATGCGTTTTTTTAATTATAATAACAACTTTATTTAATGATATAAATAAAAATATAATAAATATGTAATATGGTACACTACACATATTTAGCTAAATACTCTCTATAGCTCTTTTTTTATAGGCAACTAATGTGCTATAGCCTATTATGGTCATTAAATGGCTTTCCTGAGGAAAATGTTATGTGACATAATTGTTCTCCAGTTTTTTTATTGATCCCTTTGTTAGATTGATTGGTCGATATTATGTATGAGGAATATAGGTAAGTTGTAGGCTACTGTTTCTTTCAACATTGTTCATTCCTGTTTATTTACTATTAGCTAGAGATGATCGGTCCACGTGCAGCTAGGGATCTGTCACGTAACATTTACAAGCGCCAAAACGGCATTTATTGTTTGAATTTCGTAATAAAAGTGACAGAATCTGAGAGCTGAGATTTTTTTTTATATCATAAGTAACCTGCTGTCTAGTCTGTCGGTCTCCGTGTCCTCTTTGCTTCGCGATTTTTCTGTGCGTGAGAAAATGTAGGCTATGTGTTGCGTGAGAGCGTGAAAAGTATTGCGTGTGTCTCACGGTGAATGCGTGAGAGTTGGCAGTTATGGATACAATATTTTATATTTTGTATTAAGCTGTTCTTGTCTTTACTAAAATCAAAATTAGGCTAATCAAAGGGAAGAGTGCTCTTACGAATCACAACCGCTGATTTTGGCTAACGTAATAGACTCGCTGTTTTTTTTTGCTGATGCTGAATCGTCTTTAGCATTCAATACATTAATTACAAATGTAATGTTAAGTTAAACGTGTGTTTAAACTACACCTGGGGAAACTCACTTCACCTTCAGGGGCTCTGGGGCAGCTCAGTCTCTCCAGTCGGTGTGTAGGGCCACCGCACCGCCGCAGACTCGCTGTGTGTGAGCCAGACTGAGCGAACGCCGCTCTGCACGTTTGAATCAGGGACGTAGCTAAGTATTTGAGGGGCGGCCCGGGCGGGGGAGGGGTATTTTATGTATTTTAATTTTAATACATCTAAAATTAAAAATTAAATGGTTTACTTTTGGTAAATATATTGGACATACTGGCAGGTTGTTTTTACAAGTACAGTTTTTGGATCATCAAAGTTAGGGGGGCAGCTGGGGGGGCAAGGCTCTAGAGTGGGGGGGCACCTGCCCCCCCTTGCCCCCCTGTAGATCCGCCCCTGATGCATCATTATATTTAAACTGCAAACACATGAGGAGAGTCTCCGCATTAAAGACCCACGAATGTCAGATCAACGTGCGACTACATTTTTCTCCGATACAGTAGGAAATGAAACTGTATATGGACGATTTTAACAGTGACGATGATTGACAGGGCGGTTTAAACGGTGACGGGCTGCAAGCAACAGAGTCCGTTAAAGATAACGAAGTAGTATGTCCCAAAGCTTGCATGTAGGCTACTCTTTTGCTACACACTCAAAAGTATGTACTTTTTCTTCACAAAAAGAGTACATAGGTCGTAGTGTAAGTAGGTGAATTGGGACGCAGCACTATATTCTAAGTGTTCAGTATTTGCATTCAGGCATAATAATCACGTCCTACTGTGCATTTCAATCTTTTATAACATTGTCATTTTGTTAAATTTACATTTAACAAAAATACGTCAAATAGGCCGAGTATGAAGTTCTATAGTGTTGTGTTTACCCAAACCCAAAGCATATGTAACCTACATCAAGTTCTGTAACATGTCCTTAGTAAATTAATTCACATACTTTCAGAACAACGAGTTTGTTAAACACACACGAATACATTAATTAAACTTACAGAGACGGTCACTAAACTGTCGAAGATGTCTTCTGTCAGAAATGAGTTTCAACAAAATGTCCGTATTGAAATGTTCCTTTCACTTTCAACAGCGGCTCTTATTGAATCCTGTGACGCTGTTTGTCTCCAATAGGAGTCGCTGTGATTCATTCAGGCGAAACAGCGTGAATGAAAAAAACTGGGCATCTGAGGCATTAAAATGGTCACATGTGGGTAAATCTGTCCCGAGTGAATAAGGAATAACGTGGGCTACAGGCAGCCAGTGGTAATGGCAACAAATAATGATTTTAATAGTAGGCCTATACTGTAAAGTGTACTGTAAATATACAGTGCTTTACGAAATGGTTGGACTTGTTAAATGAAAAGCTTTTGATAAATGAACGTGTATCAGTCTAAAGGACAATATAAACTTGGTAGCCTATATTCTCCATATCTTTTCACTGAGTATCAACGTACCAGTATGAATTTCACTTGGCAACAGCTGATCTCACATCCTGTGTTATTTCTACCACTACTGAACTATGTGCTGCCTTTGATATTAAAAAAATCACAAGATATAAGATGCTAATTTCCTGTCTTTTACAATATTTTACATTTTAAGCTTTATCTGAAAGAGTTGATATTTACTGTAACACAAAAACCTTTGACTATAACAGTGGAGTCCGGTGGGTTTAAAAAAACTGTGTGTCTGTTTACACCAAGTGCAAATAGCGTGCCTTGTTGGCAAGTGCCATTCGCACTAACTCCGCCTAACAATGCCTGTTTGGGAAAAACAAGATTAAAAAATAACGGGCATATTCCAACATATTCAAAGCATCAACACACAGTAAATTATAGATTTATTACGTACTTTAGTTAGATACTGCTCTACTTCTGGGAAGTGATTTGCTCGCAGCACCTGAGAAGCAGCGTTGTTTCTTTCGTCAACAAAACCAGCGTGACTAGGTAGCTGATTTGCACAATGAACCCACAGACCAAAATTAAAACTTTCCATCTCCCCTCCAATTCATTAGCAAGGTAAATGCTACAGTCCAGAGAATTACCTCTAGCACCGCTCATTTGTTACTGTGACAGAGCGTGTTCGTGACAACACAATACTAACATTACAAGGGATACATGGAGCACGGGAAAAACTGCAATACAGTAGTGACCACCCTCTTCATGTAACAGTGTCACAAACGTGACATTAGATCTAGCTAATGGTACTGTTATAGTAGGCTAGTCATTTAAAAACATAACGGAACACTTACCGCAGTCGCGGGTGATCCCTTCTGTACTATCGATGGGAAGGCCGTATCCTTCAGCACACATTTCATAGTCCGTGTGGCAAATTTCCATTTTTTCAAAACAGTCGTCCTCTGTGAAATGTTCAGAGCAAACGCGATGTTGCTTGATGATGGCTACAGGTGTGTTTGGATCTATATTCAGAGCAAGTAGCGATCGATTCATCAGGTCAGCATCACAACATGTAAATAGGAAAATGTTGGCGTTGTTTTGTCACTTATTGAGCAGTAGGCTAGCTGGAACCATATACCTCTGGTCTTTGTGCTAAGCTGGGCTAGCAGGGGGGTGCGTCAGACAGGGTTGACATGAGAATGGTATGTATGGACTTATCTAACTCTGGGGAATGCAGTTAATAAGCCAAAGTCCCAAAAAGTTGGTGTCTTCCTTTAAGACATTTAACATGTTATGGGTCAGTTTATTTCTGTTGAAAGTGACACCATTGACTTAAAGGAAGTCGAAGCGACTGGTGCTCACAGTGACAAAGTTTAGAGGGTGTGAATTAATCTGCAAAAAAGAGCTAGATGGTTGCATTAACACCTAAAAACGTGACTATTTTAGTTGATGGTAGTTTCACTTCTCTTTACCACAGAGCAGCTTCACATCAGCGCATCTGTCATTTTTTCACTGAACCAGTTTTGAAGAGTTTGTCTTCATATTTGTTCATATTTTGTCTTCATATTCGACTGAAACCGTCGAAGATGTTTCACACTGTTTTGCTCTGGTTGTGTTTGTGGCGTCTGGTTGGTGAGTTTTAAATGCGTTTTTATGACTTCAGTTCTTTCTGTATCAGATTCACTGTTTGTTTGGTTAGATATAAACACTGAAGCTCAAACAGCGGCAGCATTAGTTTCAGATGTGACGTGATTCTCGTCTGAAGTAAAAGTGTTTACTGTGTTTGATGATGTGAAGCTCAGATCAACTTACTCGATAAATTACAGTTTTATTCAAAATCACCTCAAAGATGCGGTTATTAATCCACACAGCAGTTTGCTTCTTTTGTGTTGTATAGATATTCATTTTAAATTTCAAACTGTTTTACTTTAGGGATTTAAAAGGGTTAATCTTGTTGTGTTTGTTCTTCAGGTGTGTTTGGTGATGCAGTGAAGTCAGTGTCTGTGAGGGAGGGAGATTCAGTCACTCTAGAATCTGGTGTTACTGAAATGCAGTCACGTGATCTGATATTGTGGACGTTTGGACATTCAGAGACTGTAATTATAGCTCTAATTGATAAAGAATCTGGAGTCTTCTCCACATATGATGATCCTGATGGGAGATTCAAAGACAGACTGAAGCTGGATCATCTGACTGGATCTCTGACCATCAAAAACACCAGAAACACAGACTTTGGACTTTATAAAATAATCATCAGGGGCACAAAAGAGATCGCATACAGATTCAGCGTTACTGTCTATGGTGAGTCAAAATTACAGAGTAATTTGTGCTGCCAGTCAATAACTGATTAATGTTTTACACAGTTATTTAATATTTAATATATATAAAAAAACCTTTGCGTTACCTGTTTTTACCTGTATTGTTTTTTATTTAATTCTTTCAGTTGGTCATTTTTATATGACATGTTCTTCTCTGATAGCCTGATGTTGTCATACTCAATTCTAGTCAGAATATGAGTCTGATACTGCTCCATTGGGCTGTGATTATGGGGTGTGTTTCAACCGAACCAGGAAAGACCTCAATTTGATAGACCTACAACCAATCAGAGCAACGGAACGACACATAACGTTAGTTGTCAAATGTCAACAGAACTCAACTGCACTGTGTTGCCAAAACCGCGGGTTGTTTTCCATGTCCGCGGGTTGAAGCGACGCCAAATATGTGACATATAGACCCAGGAATGCGAATTTTAGCAGGAAGAAGTAACGTTAGAAGAAAAAGATGAGTGTAAACGATCTTTTCCAGTGTTGTAAAAAATAATTTAAGGATACTCAGAGTACTTACCAACACGATCATCATTTCTGAGAGAAATAGTAAAGGTGAATGCATATACGAACAAGTTCTCCGTTTAGGATTAGAACGAATTCAACCCAAGCGCTCTTTGGTGACGTGGATGATTACGTTACTGTTCATCATCTGTCCATCATCGTATAAAGCCCGCCCTGACAATTTCATTGGTCCGAACAGCTTCTGTTCAGGCATAATTACTCCTCTACGGATCAAGTCCAGACCGAACTGCCCGAGCTCAAATGTTGTGGGCGAGGCTAAGTTCGGCTGGCATTCAGGCTACTCTGATAGTGTAATTTTGTTAAATGTAAATAGTGTTTATGTATTGATCTGATCATTCACTCACACTAATGACTGTCTTTAGCCACTCCAACATCAGACTCAATGGCTTCCCAGCAAGCAATAGCTTTCATTTCACCATCTCGGTTAACTATAGACCCGATATAGTCCGGCTATGAGTAACCCACTTCTATCCAAAATAACCTTAAATTTGGTTACATGTCATTTTTGCCAAAATAACTTGCGAGATCTATGGTATTCCATCATGTAAGAAGAGTCAACAGTGATGCAGTGTTTGGTTTCATTTCTTTGACATGGGCTATGGTTATACATCTATTACATTTTCACTGACAGCCCACATTTTGCCTTGTTTTAGATATCAGGGCTGTGTTTGGATAGCTTTTATATGTCTTTTAAACGCAGCAGCGGCAGTAATGTAATTCGACTACGCCACCCCGAGATCTAATCCGGGGAACTGTAAGTAACCACCAAGGTTTCTATAAACTTAGGCCATCAGGTTCGGGCACTGAACAAACAGAGAAGTAGTTCCATACAAAAAAAGTACAAATTTTATTAATCAAATGCACAGCAAATTCACAGCAAAAAAAGTAGTAAACACTCTGAAAGCTGACGTCAGCACATTCCTAAAACACTGTACTCTGGGGGAGAGTTAATGGTAAATCACAGTATATCTAAATTCACAATCCAATGGATTGAACAATTCATCTTTATCAATAAAACACAATAATAAATAGCACCTGAGCTGGTTGAGTCAGTGTACTGGCAAGGAGTCTCTTACACACGCACACTCACAAGACCGAGCTTGAGGCTTACTGGTGGGCGTCCAGCGGCTCGGGCCGTCGGGCATAAGTATCCAGATAATCCACCCCAACGCATGTGCACAACCACACAACCAGCACAGCAATAATCACCTGTGAGGGCACCCACACTACACAGCAAAGAGAGCCCACCACCTCGAGCGCGCCGTCCCCACCGTCAGCACTCAGCTCCTCAAACATATAAGGACAGAATAAACAAAATTAATTACAGGTCATAATTTCAAACCAAAAATCAGACTAACACCACAATGACAAAAACAAAATAACTTTACCAACAACAGCAGTACTGATAAAGTAAATAAACAACAAAGAAAATTAAATCATGTTACAAAACAACAGTAATGCTGATCAGTGAAATTAACTAAGGAAAAAAATTATATTGCATAACAATAATGCTAAGAAATGAAAAAAACAAAAAGGCAAATGCAATAACTTCACAAAACCAAAATACTGATAAATGAATAAACAAAGAGGGCGAATGCAATAACTTTACAAAAACAGAATACTGGTAAATGAATAAACAAAATACCGGTACATGAATAAACAACGAGGGCGAATGAAATAACTTTACAAAAACAGAATACTGGTAAATGAATAAACAAAATACTGGTACATGAATAAACAACGAGGGCGAATGAAATAACTTTGCAAAAACAGCAAGACTGATAAATGAACTAAACAAACGAGGCAAACGAAATAATCGTTAAGAAACAAGGACGCACAAATCACTCAAACGATCACAATTAAATCACGTAACAAACACATTCATCCGTGGGTAACTGCATGAGGGCAGATGCTCAGTTGGTCACACAAGTGGCCAATGAGGCGATTTCTATGAAAGATGACCTCAGTCCATTAACTCAGACTTGGCGAAAAGTTCCGCACTTAGAGGAGACGTGTATTCACAGCACAAAACAAAGCAGCAGTTGCCCCAAGGCAGGCCGCAAACGCTTCCTTGCGATGGTAGCTATCCCTGAGCAACAGCACGCTGACACATGAATCTCGCAGGCAATGCGCAGTGCGCGAGTCAACAATAACACGTTATTCAGTTCAATCCGGTGGAAAACGGTAGCCGCAACAAAGCAAGGAATTCTGCGACACCACCAAAAACTGGGTGAACCCAAACAACACGAGCCTTCAGCGTCACGCACTACCCGGGGTTACGTTCGAGCTATAACATGCTCCTCCTGACCTGATTGGCCACCACGAGCCAATAGTAAACCGGCTAGAAAGGATAAAGCCAATATAACTAAATGGGGAGGAGGGACTGAATCCAACCACAGTCCATCCTGCCACACTGGGTTCACACTCTCCTTCAGCTTCTCCTACAGATCCAGACTCTCTGGCCGTGCTGACCTCTGCTGTTATTGTTGGATCTCTGCTGATTGTAGCTGTCATTGGGCTGTTTTGTATCTGCACGAATTACAAAGGCGCAGGTCAAGTAAACCTTCAGCTTAAACATCTGTAAAAACAATATTCTCCATGTTTTAATTGAACATGTGTGACATTACAGATCAGACTCATGAAGACAAGACTGATGCAACACTCTACAAACTCACTGGACAAATGACGGTAAGTGTCTCTGTGTAATGTCAATACCTTTTACATACATTCATTTAAAAGATGAAATAACAGTAAAACTAGAATGTACATTTACCCGAAAGACTCAGAAAGCGAGAAAAAACATTTGAATGAGATTTATTTACAGTTTGTTTACAATGAGTATTGAGTAGATGAAATGATAAAGTTCTTTGGCATAGGCCCCGTCCATAGTCCAAATCCAGAGGGTAACGGATGCTTGCAGTTCCTGCCTGAAGATGAAGGCAGCTAACACGATGCTAATGCAATTAGCATTTTGCTATCATTTTGCTAACATGATTATTATGTTGTAAACATGTTTGTAGAAATATGTTAACATGATTGGCATGTTACTAGCATAATGCTAACTCAACCACCATGTTTCTAAAACGATGTTAACACTATTAGCATTTTGCTAGTATGATGTTAGCACATTTTGACTAGTTTTTATCATGTTTTAACATTAAGCTAATTGCTATGAACATGTAGCTATTCACTGTTAACATGTGTAGCATGTTGAAAGTCCAGTTTGCTAGCATAAGTCAAAAGATCCAAACCCCATCTCTATATGATGTTCTGATGCAGAGATATAGGTCTTGTAAAACGGTTGCTAGGGTACTCTATTTGGTTGCTAGGGAATAGCTTGGCAGCTGCCAATGACGATACTCCAAAAGCTCATTGCCAGTATGAATGATAACAACTTCCATGCCTCTATGACATTCAGATTAGAAGATCCCTCTTTGGATTTAGGTTGCAAGGGTGCTTGATAACTTGATAATGGTTGCCAGGGCGTGGCTAGGAAGTGTTGAATGTGATTTGTGATTGACTGTTGGTGCCCTGAGTTAAACAAACCCACCCACATGTTTCTATGACACTTTAATCCAAAGATATCCCTTTGATCTCTTTGAAAGTCTATGGAACTTGTTGCTAGGTGGGCTCTAAATGGTTGCTAGCTGATAGCTTCATGTGATAGCTATGCTTATAGCTATGATCCTGAGATAGTGATTAGTTGTCTGAGTAAATTGAGCCCACCCTCTTGTCTCTATGACACTGTGATCCAGAGTTATGATCAATACAATATTTCTGCACCGCCATGGTCCCCTGAGCTTCCGGCGCCTCCATGGTCCCCTGAGCTTCCTGCATCGCCATGGTCCCCTGAGCTTCCTGCACCGCCATGGTCCCCTGAGCTTTCTGCACCGCCATGGTCCCCTGAGCTTTCTGCACCGCCATGGTCCCCTGCGCTTCCGGCGCCTCCATGGTCCCCTGCGCTTCTGGCGCCTCCATGGTCCCCTGCGCTTCCGGCGCCTCCATGGTCCCCTGAGCTTCTGGCGCCTCCATGGTCCCCTGCGCTTCCGGCGCCTCCATGGTCCCCTGCGCTTCCGGCGCCTCCATGGTCCCCTGCGCTTCCGGCGCCTCCATGGTCCCCTGAGCTTCTGGTGCCTCCATGGTCCCCTGCGCTTCCGGCGCCTCCATGGTCCCCTGCGCTTCCGGCGCCTCCATGGTCCCCTGCGCTTCCGGCGCCTCCATGGTCCCCTGCGCTTCCGGCGCCTCCATGGTCCCCTGAGCTTCCTGCGCCTCCATGGTCCCCTGCGCTTTCTGCACCGCCATGGTCCCCTGAGCTTTCTGCACCGCCATGGTCCCCTGAGCTTTCTGCACCGCCATGGTCCCCTGAGCTTTCTGCACCGCCATGGTCCCCTGAGCTTTCTGCACCGCCATGGTCCCCTGAGCTTCCTGCACCGCCATGGTCCCCTGAGCTTTCTGCACAGCCATGGTCCCCTGAGCTTTCTGCACCGCCATGGTCCCCTGCGCTTCCGGCGCCTCCATGGTCCCCTGCGCTTCCGGCGGGTCCCCTGCGCTTCCGGCGCCTCCATGGTACCCTGCGCTTCCGGCGGGTCCCCTGCGCTTCCGGCGCCTCCATGGTCCCCTGCGCTTCCGGCGCCTCCATGGTCCCCTGCGCTTCCGGCGCCTCCATGGTCCCCTGAGCTTCTGGCGCCTCCATGGTCCCCTGCGCTTCTGGCGCCTCCATGGTCCCCTGCGCTTCCGGCGCCTCCATGGTCCCCTGCGCTTCCGGCGCCTCCATGGTCCCCTGAGCTTCCGGCGCTTCCATGGTCCCCTGCGCTTCCGGCGCTTCCATGGTCCCCTGAGCTTCCGGCGCTTCCATGGTCCCCTGCGCTTCCGGCGCCTCCATGGTCCCCTGCGCTTCCGGCGCCTCCATGGTCCCCTGAGCTTCTGGCGCCTCCATGGTCCCCTGAGCTTCTGGCGCCTCCATGGTCCCCTGAGCTTCCGGCGCTTCCATGGTCCCCTGAGCTTCCGGCGCTTCCATGGTCCCCTGAGCTTCCGGCGCTTCCATGGTCCCCTGAGCTTCCGGCGCCTCCATGGTCCCCTGAGCTACCTGGGCCTCCATGGTCCCCTGAGGTTCTGGCGCCTCCATGGTCCCCTGAGCTTCTGGCGCCTCCATGGTCCCCTGAGCTACCTGGGCCTCCATGGCCTCCTGAACTTCTGTCAACCCCCCTAGAGGCTTCCCAACCAGCCAGCATCACCCCGCTCACCTGCCTGTGACCTCCAGGACTCCAGGGTGCCCTCCCTCCCCGTTTTGGCACGAGGTCACACCTTCCAGCTGTGTCTAGGTAGTTAATCATCTTGTTTCTGTTCACTACTTAAGTTGCACCCTCACCTTCAGTCTTTGTCTAGTCACTGTTATGTAAGGTTGTGTTTCTGTTGCCTGTCTGCATGTTCCTGTGAAGTTTACAGTTTAAAGTAAGTTTGAGTCTTCAGCCTGTTCCTGGGTCACAAATCGTGACTCTGCGTAAGTAAAAGGAATTTACAGCGTAACTTTCGGTAATTATAATGTAACTGTAAAGTACATATGTGTAGGTATAAGGGAACAAAATGTAATATTTGGGGAATAAAGGGGTAACTACCAGAAAAATTAACGAATTACTGTAAGTATTTTTAAAATAAGGGTTAATTATCCGTGTAGTTACAGGATAAGGCTGTAAATTAAAGTGGTGTTAATTACCCTCTTGTTTCACGTAGTTATAGGGTAAGTACAATAGAAACACTTACACAATCTGAAATCACTCGGAAACATTTATTGGAAAAATAACTTTCTAAACAGATATAGGACACTTCTTATTAGTTTTATCTTGCTTGGCTTCATCCTCCTCTTGATCCTCTTCTTTTTTGTTCTTGCCACAGATGAATCTTAAGAAGGAATCCTATGTCTCTAGCTATTCTAGATTATGTATTAAAATAAAATACAGGTCACCCAGAAATTTCCTCACCATTTCTCGTCTTTCTCCCTCATGACATCCGCGATGTATACAACTTTATTTCTTCATGTGAACACAGAACAATAAATAATCTCTGCTAATGAAAACTCATTTGGGTTCTTAACAGTTGAAGCATCAAACAGCACATACAGCAATAACTACAGTAATCCATACGACCCCAGTGGATGAATCAATGTCTTCTGAAGTTAAACAAAAAGTGTTTGTAAGAAAAATCCCAATATTTAAAAACTTTATAAACTGTAGGCTATCGCTTCCGACCAGCAGTCATCTGTGCACTTACGTGCTGCCATCAGATTTTATTTTATTTTATTTTATTAATTAATGCTCAACACAGTATACAAACGATAACATAATATATGATAATAGCAATGAAAAACAAACAAGACATTACGTTGCTCTTTTCTTACATCTGTTGTTTACAAACTAGGGATGTTAACGATTAATCAACGATCGATTAATTGTAGATAATGCATTTAATCGATAAAACGTATTGATCCTCGATTGAGCAGGGACGTGCGCGTGCTGCTCAACTGCGAAACAGACACAAGGAAAAATTAAACGTTACACCTTCATCATGACTATAAGTTTGCGTGTGCATTCACAGCCTTTTGTTTTGTGCAAATGCAAGTTGCTCTTTACTTATGCATGCGCTGGTAACAGTTAAAGATTAGTAAATTATGAGAGTATTTCTGGGTGTATTTTTCCTTTTATTAAATACAAATACAGAATAGCAAAAGACATGGGATTGTAAAAAAGAAGAAGAGGAACAAAACAATTCCTCACGTGTAAAGGAGCCGAAGCTCATTATAATATGCAAAACCATAGCAGTGGGTGTTTACTTCCAAGTCTTCAGTTCAGCACGCCCATAAAAACCAAGCGTTTCAAGAGCTAGGCTCAAAACCAGGGTAGAAAATAGCCTATTACTTATTCATTATGATGTTTTTGGATGTAAAACCTACGCAAACGTCATAAGTTGACCTCAGACAACAGTATAAAAAAATTTAAAATCCAGTTCATGACCCCTTTAAATGCAAACAAAAACAATTTATATCCCATTATCTTCAATCTGCATATATGAGTATTGTTACAATGCTCATGTCCAGGGCATTATCAATCGTCAGGGTTGTTTTTCTCCTTTGACTCTTTGGGCCCTATCTTGCACCCAGCGCAATTGACTTTGTACACCGACGCATGTGTCATTCCTATTTTGCACCCGCGCAAAGCGCGCTTTTCCCTCCACAGAAGCACGTCGCTAAACTAGTGAATGAACTTGCGCAACCTGGGCGGTTCAGCGCAAAAAAGGAGGCGTGTTCCGGGGCAAACAATCCCTGGTGCTATTTTGCTGTTCCATTAAACAATTGCGCCACTGACCAGAAAAAACCTAGTCTAAAGTCAGTGGCGCGTTGCGCGTTGTTCATTATGCTATTTTAAGGGCGCATGCTTGACCATAATGTATAGCGTGCACAACGCGCATACACTTTGCTCATGTAACCTACACAGATGCAACAGTTATTTTTGCAAATCATAAATTGTTACACTAAAAAAATATTAACACATGACATGACGGAAATCATTGTGGTGTGCCACGAAGATGTGAAAAAATAGGCATAAATCTAGCTTACAAATGATTCAGGCTAATTGTAATAATCAAGGATAAGACCTGTTTGCCCAATAGTGGCAAGACATATATGTATATAAGGACATCTGACAAATTGGTTTGTCCGTCAAGAACCAGGAAAAAAATCGACTGAAAAACTGAAAAAACTGAAAGACTGAAAAAAAAAAGACTGTGAAATCACCTTTACCATAATGTACAACATTACAACTTCACTTCTCTGTCTTTCACTGCTCTTACAAGAACATCAGTCTCCTCGGCTGTGAACCGCTCCTGGCGTGCGCCTGGTAAATACGCCATAATAATAGCAATCCATAATGGAACTTGCTCACCTGCTTTTAAAGGGAATGTTGGATGACGCTCGGATTGGTTTATTCACGTTACGCCCAAACCACACCTATGAATAATGAAGCTACTTCAGACCAACCCATTTTAGATTTGCGCCGGGCGCAAGAGCCATTTATCCCGCCGGGAAAATAGCAACAGCGCCGAGACCCGCCCACAAAGTTACTTGCGCTTTGCGCTTTGAGGGCCCTATTCTAACGATCTGAAACGCAAGTGTCAAAGCGCGAAGCGCATTATGGATTGCTATTATTATGGCGTATTTACCAGGCGCACGCCAGGAGCGGTTCACAGCCGAGGAGACTGATGTGCTTGTAAGAAGTGAAAGACAGAGAAGTGAAGTTGTAATGTTGTACATTATGGTATTGCGCTGGGTGCAAGATAGGGCCCTGACACTCGCGTTTCAGATCGTTAAAATAGGGCCCTTTGTGTTTGTGTTTGTCTGACAGGAATCTGAGATGACGGAGGCGATGTACACGTGTTTCACCACAGAACAATGATCAAACTCTCTGAGATTCTGTTTCCTCACAAATGATGTTCTGACCACAACATCTGCATCCGTCTTTACACTCTATTACTGTCAAATATCATCTGATGTGGTGTTTTATCATTTATATTTCCTCCAAGTGATCCTAAATGATGAATACTGTAGGTTACCAAAGACTGTTTTAAATATTTAGTATAACATGCCTTTTCTTTATATGTACTGTATCTGCTTGTGTTTATCAGTAAAATTTTCTCAAGAGTCTCTTTGTGTTTTATTACATTTATTGGAGGAATAACAAACTCCTGGAGGAATACAGAATCAGCAGAGCACAACATATACAGCTTTACATAATTTTAAAACGCTATTTGTTTATGTACTTTGTTAAGATCCTTATCCTTTCTCTTCAGAAATATTTTCTTAAAGTTCTCATGAAATCAGCTTTATTTACTTTGTTAGCAAACATTACTGCTATTAGGGTGAACAATTAACCGTTAGTCTGCTATGAGCGAGAGATGGAGAGGAGGAGCGCTGAAGTAAACCCCTGCCCTCTATATTCCGTTTCACTTGGATATACGTCACAGCACTGAAATAAAATCAGTTGCAACTTCCGGTACACTAGGACTTTAAATTTACTAGCCTAAATTAGTTAACTTTTTTTTTGTAAAGGCATTCTTCAATAATAATACCATTGCGTTTTTGAAAAAAAAAAAAAGATTACTGTATGTATGTCTTACCTGTTGGTGGTGGTTCCACACGGGTTCACTGGCTCCTCCCGCTCGTTTCAGTAATTGTTCACCTGTCGTGTCTCATCAGCTGTTCTCTTTTTATAGCACTCTGTCCTGTCTCTCGTCGCGTGCTCATTGTCTTGGTTGGTCTCAGTCTCGCTGTCCAAGTCCAGTCGGTAGATCTTGCTGTTTCTCTTCAGTTCTTCAGGTTCGGTCGCAGGCATCTGGAGGCTCGTCTTAGCCCAGAGTTCACACGCCTGTGGATTTCGTGAACTTGACCTCGAGTGAACTGTGCTCTGTTTTCTGGTATTACTGGTGCGCTTTGTTTTCAGGCGAGATCCAGTATCATCCAGGTTCCGGTGAGCTGCCTTTTCTGTCGGGCGTTGTTTTTCCTTCTGTCCAGTGTTCAGACGTTATCGTCAGTCTTCTGCCGTGTGAGGATTTCTTCCCGGTCACCGACCAGAGTGGATTACTTCGTGGGACGCCGCATGTGGTCTCTGTTCCGTGGACTGTGACTTTTGTGCTTCATCTGACCCTCTCTTTACTCCTTCTAAATAAACTTGCATTTGGCTCCGAGACTCCTTGTGACAAAGACAGTCGTCACAGATTGCTGAACTTCTACAGTGGTGAATGGGAGATACACCAGGGATCATTTGTGTTTTCATTTGATCCAACAGCAAAAGACAAAATCCACGACAGCGACTCCACGACTTTCCAAAAGAGTAAAAAATAGAGATATTAATCAAGGCAGTCAGAAGCTAGAAAGAAGTCAAATTCACCGTCATTCCCTCAGCAGCTGTATTAATACTCACGCTGCAGTGTTTACTAATGTTTGTATGGTAATGTTAAGGTAATATCACACAAATAGTGTTACATGTGTACATAACTGATTTGATGTAGGATGTTAATAATTGTGGAAGTGCATCATCAGTCTGTGAATGTTTCTCCTCTCTCATCCAGCAGGAGGCGCTCCACAGGCTTTTCTGTCTTGTTGGAGTCGTTGGTTCACTAAACTTTTTCCAGTCGTTTTTTTTACCGTTAAAGGTAAACTACGGTAAATATTGTGTAAGCCTGTCACTTAAAGATATTTTATTAACAAGGTTCGGGAGGAGCACGTTCAGATAATTGACACAAGTGGAGAGCACTCAGCTAATCAACAATAAGAGGTGTACATACGCAACAGTCTTACCTCCGTTCATTGACAGTTCCTCAGCATCCCTCCACCACCCCTTCTCCACACTTTTAGTCCTAACCACTTACATACACGGGGGGTACTCTGGGTTCAGGCCAAATTCCGAGCTCGAAGCCCTCCCCCCAGGCAGCACGCCAAATACGCATTTAAACTTACTCTCTATAAATGATATGCATGTGTGAACTCGTGAAACTTGAATTTCAGAAAACAGCGATCCAGGTCTGAACACTTCTCAGTTTCAGGAAACAAAGACCAAGGTAAACTCATGAGTTCTTCAACTCGTTTCAAAAGAGTTATTTTCCCCAGGTTTGCCAAAATACCATCATCTCACAGAATGCAATATTGCACTCTTCTGAACTCTTTCACACTTCATTCAGGGCCAGAATTCATTTGAAAATGTAAAATCAGCAAAAGCTTGTTGATATCCATGTTAGCCTAACTGAGGATTCACACAAAAACAGATACATATCTCAGTTCAGTCTTGTGAGAGTTTTCAGACATTTTAAGAGTTACTATCATGTCCTTCCGAAGCGATGACGAAAATGTTTCTGAAATTAGTTTTGCTCTGTTTGTGTGGCGTCTGGTTGGTGTTTTAATGACTTTAGTTGTTTCTGTTCTGGTACTGTACCATGTAAGGTTAATAAATTCATTTTGAGAGGATTAACGTTCACTGTTGTTCTCACATAGGCTTCTAAGATAGCATAAGTTTGTCTGTATGTCTGTGCTTAATCTGGAAAACATCTGTTGTGTACAAACTAGGGATGTTAATGATTAATCAACGATCGATTAATTGTAGATAATGCATTTAATCGATAAAACGTATTGATCCTCTATTAAAGGGGTGGTAAACCACGATTTCACTTTTCTAACTTTAGTAGAAGTAATATTAGTTTCTAACTAATGTTGCTGTTTGAGCATAATAAAAAAAAAAAAAAAGCGAAACCTCAGGAACTTCCTGTGTTGTGGCAGTATTTCTATGTGAAAATTTGCGTCCTCCAGATCGATCTTGACAAACCAATCGCAATGTTGCCCCCCATCCTTCTTGGGAACCAGGAAATATCTGCTGTAATAGCCTGACTCTCTCTGGAAGAGGAACATATTCTATGGCCCCTTTGCTCAGAAGAATCTGCAGCTCTTGTGACAGTACTTGCACTGACTCCGGTCTCACGGAAGTGGTGACCATGGCGTTGAAACACGGAGGGCGCCGAATAAACTGGATTCTGTATCCATTCTGTACTGTGTTTAACACCCATGCAGAAATGCCTGGCAGAAGTTTCCACGCTGCCAAGCTTTCTGATAGTGGTATTCATTTTAATATTTCCTGTTGAGGGGATGTTAGATGTCCCGTGTTCTGGATGGAAGCAGGATTTAGACACGGGACATTTAACATTTCGCTGGAAACCACTGCCCCCCCAATCGCCAGAGGCGGCGGAGAGGTTTCGTGAGGGTAGCGAGACGGAGTGAACAGGTGTTTTATGACGCGCCCCATCCCGCGAGGGGCTACCCCCACCAGACTGGGCGCAAGACCATCAGGACTTCTTCTTTTGATTAATAATAGTCCTGATGTCCGCCCTGGGAGGCTGCTTAGGGCAGCGAGACGGTCCCCAGTCTTTACGAGAGGGAGCACGACTCGCCACACTTTGCTTTTTAACCTGGGAGAGGTTGGGTGGCTGACAACCCCTCCCCTTGAGTGCGGCAAGGAAGGAACTGTGTAAACGCTTCCTGATGTTTCTTGGCTTCTCTGAATTTACTAACCACAGAGTCAACTGCGCCACCAAATAAGCCTGTGGAGGAGAGCGGAGAATCTAACAGGAACACTCTCTCTTTGTCCTTAACTCCTGCCACAGATGCCTCTCCGTGCTCACCAACGCAGACATAGAACAGCCGATAGCGCGGGCCGTTTGCTTGGTAGCATGGAGAGACAAATCTGTGGCCCGGCGACGCTCGGCGACGATTGTCCCCCCCGCACTCAGATCCTTCAATAGGTCAGCCTGGTACGCCTGTAACACCGCCATGGAGTGCAGCGCTGCACCAGCCTGACCTGCAGCTTGATAAGCTTTCCCCAAAGTATATGGTTTACTCAATGACTTAGATAGTTCATCATGGAGGTCCTCAAAGAAGGGGAGAGATTGATGTTACGTCCATTACGTCCAATTACAGCGTAATTGTAAAAAATATATACATTTTCAATAATACAAATATTGAAAATGTATATATTTTTTACAATTACGCTTTCAATTTTGGGGTCACACAGACCCCGAAGCCAACATTTGTAAACAGGAAATGAAGACCATTGTGAAAGCTGATTCCAAATCATCTCTCTTCATCTTCGATCTATCTGCTGCCTTTGATACTGTCGATCATCAGATTCTTATGTCCACACTCTCATCACTGGGCATCACAGGACTCACTCCTGCGAGTCTACATCCCCACCAGAAGCCTTCGCTCAGCAAAGGAGGCACATCACCTTCCAGAACATTTTGGTCACTGTTTCTTGCTATTCTACTCTAAGCAATGTCCAAACTTAGTATTTCAGCCACTTTTGCCATCATTCACCTCTTCATGACGGATCGCTTCCTGTATTCCTCAGTCGTAAGCCGCTTTGGATAAGTGTCTGCTTAAATGAATTCATAGCGAAAACACTGCTCTGCTGGCCAGTTAATGCTCAATCTGGCAACAGCACGAAGCACAACCTCTACTGGTTCCTCATTTGCTGGAGACTGAGATTGCGAATCCTTAGTATCTCCAGCAGCAACACATTCTACATCCAACTCCTCAGAGCTGGATATGTAAAGCGCTGGTGCCGTGATTCCACAGCACGCCAAACACCAGGAGAAGGCACTCGATCTGTCAGGATGAGTAGGCTGAGAAGGCCCGTCTCAAACCCCTCTGACAGATCCATATGTGATCCCCATGATCTAGATTGCAACAGCGGGACCCGAACCACGAGGAACGCTGGCCTGAGCGCTCTCCTCGAAGAGCGCTCGGCAAGAGTAGAGCGTTTGCTCACAATGTACACGGCCTGCACCCTTGAATGCAGACTGTGCATGCTCCACTCCCAAACAACACAAAGATTGTGTGTATCCCCATTTGTGATGAAACGGGGACAGGGATGAACACACAACCTATACTGCTGCTGCTGTTTGCTTGCCATACTATTTTGCTTGTTTTTGACAGACAACAATAAATATGACAGACATTTCACAAATAGCGCTTGCTGAAGCATTGCACTGTTTGGGCAGGCTTTATAGTTTCCTGGTTCATGACATCACCCGCCTCTGACGTCTCATCACACTATTGGACGGATTTCACACGTGCTTCATGACGCAATCACACAGAGCTTTCATGCAACCGGGCCGAGACCATGATGACTGAAAACTTCCTCCAAGCTGTCTCACAAAATCTAATAGCAGCTGTAAGGACTAATGTGGTGCTGGAACAAAGAAAGCATTTAGAGTGTCACAGCAGCATCTTGAATATTACTCGTATATCAAACACTTGTAGGATCTCATGACAAGATGAAACTGTTGCTTTAAGACATTTTTAACACGTTGTGTGTCAGTTTACTTCCGTTGAAAATTTACGCCTTTGACTTACAAAGAGTGTGAATTTTCAGCAAAAAATAAACCTAGATGGTCACATGCATTAACACTTAAAGATGTGAGAAAAGTTTAGGGTGGAGTTTCCCTTTACTTTAATACAGAGCAGTTTCACATCAGGGCATCTGTCATTTTATTGCTGAAGCAGTTTTGAAGAGTTTGTCTTCATATTTGTGGACTGAATCCATTGAAGATGTTTCACACTGTTTTGCTCTGCTTGTGTTCGTGGCGTCTGGCTGGTGAGTTTTAAATGTGTTTTTATGGCTGCAGTTCTTTTGTTCTGGTACCATGTGGTAAATCTGTTACAGGCCAGTACTGACATTTACAAAATCCACTACAGACAGAAAAGAACCACAGTGGGTGCATAGTGTATCCATATATAATAAAAAAATTGTAAAACTTAGAGTCAATAGAGTTGAAGACGTCTGCATTTCATTTAATTGAACTTCCACAGTACATGTTCTTTCCACTGATTTGTGCATTTCTTTCTGAAAAGTAATTATCAAGTCGTATTAACAGTGCTGGTCCAAGGAGCTGTGATCAATGTTCCCTCTAATTTCTTTTCTCGCTGAGCAAAACTTTTCTCTTTTGGGCGGACATTTTGGTCACCTGAGCAAAAACATTCTTTACCTGTACAGCGTACGTAAACACACAAAAAAAGTGGTTCCCTTTCGTTCAGTCACTACGACGTAACGTTAGTGACTAACGAATGGGGGTTTCGTTTAGAAGCCTATCATCTTCGAGATCTTAGAAAACGCCCAATGGCAGTGCCAATGCTATAGGCATGCGGAATTTGCATACGTAACTCCGCCTCACTGCGTGAGTATAAAAGGAAGTACGTGGCAATATCGCATTACGTTTCTGCTTCGGAGCCACCTACCTCTTCACTCCTCACAAGCCTTCTGAGACTCTGTCAGCTTCTTTGAGACGAGCAGCTTTCCAGTCGGTGTTGGTGTGACGCCGCATTCCAGTGATCGCATACTTCCTGCCTGCTGATCTGTGCAGTGGTCTGCATCCAGCTGATGTGTGTTTCCCTGGGCGCTTCAGCATCGACAGCGAAATTTCCTCTCATAAAAGAGCTTACACGTGGCACGTCTTTTTCAGGATGTCTCGCCCGTGTACTTCTGGGTGCGGTCGGTTTCTTCCGCCTTCTGATGGGCACGATCGTGACGTGTTTGGGCTTTCAGCACGCTCAGGCAGCGCTCGTGGATGACTCATGTTCCCACTGCGGGAACAGGGTCATCTCTGTGTTACGATCGAGACTCTGTGAACTCCATGCGGATGCCGGAGCGAGAGTCCCCTCTGCCACACCCCAATCTGCGGTCTTCACAAGAGGCGGCACTTTGGCTGGTGGCCAGGGTGATCTGAGGATGACGGTGTGGAATCAAGCTCCGACGCTCATGCCTCGGCCCACACCCCCCTCTCATGCACCGAACCCGCCGTGTGTTCAGGCGAGTACATCGGGGCCGGCTCCTGCCATCCCGACTGTCTCGTTTGGCGCCGCGGAAGACGAAGAAATGTCGATCGCCGCATCGCAAGGTGGGCTGGAGTCACCTGAGGATGATGACTGCATCACTATCAGATGACGGCTGTGCTGACGCCTTCGGGTGTGCCAGCATTGCCCGAGTCGGACCCAGAATTGACAGCCATGCTCTCCAGGGCAGCCGTGACGATTGGGTTGGAGTGGAACCCTCCGCCCCGACCTGAGCACTCGCAATTGGACGATTGGTTTTCGGGGGCAGTGCGTCCGGACACCCGCCCGGCCACCCCTCTAATTCCTTTCTTCCCGGAAGTGCATGAGAGACATCTATGGCTCACCCTGGCTGATATGCGTGACGGCGAGCGGACCCGGTTCCTCGACGCTCCCATATCCCAGGATGGGCTATTCGGCGGTGCGGTTGAGAGCTTCGCCCAACAGTTCTCAGCCGCCCAGAAACAGACTGAGACTATAAAACACATACTGCCCTAGCAGTCAGCTGCTGCCTCCATCCAGCCGCCCGCGCAGTTGCCTCAGCCTGCTTGCCGCCTAGGGCGCCCTCCCGCGGTTCCCTCTCCATCTGTGCCACCCAAGCAGCAGCCTCCACCCGGGCCGCGCAGAGGAAACCACAGGTAGGCACCCCAGTCCGCTCTAGCCCCGCAGCCCGCGGAAAAAAAACAGGCTAAGCGGCACTCCTGACGCGGACAACTCAGGGATGGGCAGTTCTTTCCATGAGATGGTAGCAGGGCCACTCCTTCCCCCGGTGGAGGGCCAGGGGAGAATCATTTGTTCAGCTGCTGGCCCCCGGGTCAGCAGCACCCCGTTGTGGTCAAAGAAAGAACTGACGCTCCCATCCCAGAGCACCCAGAGACTGGTGATGACACTGTGCACCACCCCCGGGTCCCGCCACTCGCATCCCTCTCTGTCCCCAGCCTCCTCTCAGAGCAGACCCCAGTGGAACGCACGTCCTTCCCTGGTCTCCTCTGTCAGGACGCAACTGTTAACAGTGCCCCCACACCGGGATGCTACACCTCCCACATCTGGGACGGTAACGCTGCCTCGCTGCCCCACCCTGTGTACGTCTGTGGTCTGAATGACCCCGCTGGTGTAGTTCCTGGGAGCCTGGCTTCAGCTTCCGTGACTGTCCTGCTGGGTCGAGAGGACCATCAGGCTTGGCTACGTGATTCAGTTCGCGCAGGCTCCTCCCCGCTTCAGGGGAGTCCGCCATACCATGGTCGGGGCCAACGCCACCCGTCATGCGTGCAGAGGTTGCCACCCTGCTGGCGAAGGGTGCGATCGAGCCTGTCCCTCCAGCCGAAATGAAGTCCGAAATGAAGTCCAGCCGAAATGAAGTCCGGGGAGTCCGCCATACCATGGTCGGGGCCAACGCCACCCGTCATGCGTGCAGAGGTTGCCACCCTGCTGGCGAAGGGTGCGGTCGAGCCTGTCCCTCCAGCCGAAATGAAGTCCGGCTTCTACAGCCCCTACTTCATTGTACCCAAGAAAGCCGGTGGGTTACGACTGATCCTGGACCTGCGCGTCCTGAACCGATCCCTTCACAGGCTTCCGTTCAAGATGTTGATAGCGAAACACCTTTTTGAATGCATTCGCCCAGCCGATTGGTTTGCAGCGATCGACCTGAAGGACGCCTACTTCCATGTCTCCATCCTTCCTCGACACAGACCGTTCCTATGGTTTGCTTCGAGGGGCGGGCATATCAGTACGCGTCCTCCCATTCGGGCTATCTCTGTCCCCTCGCCTCTTCACGAAGATTGCCGAGGAAGCCCTTGCGGCACGGGGTTCGCATCCTGAACTACCTCGACGACTGGCTCATACTGTGCCACTCTCAAGCGCAGGTGTGCAAACACAGGGATCTAGTGCTGCAACACTTAGCGCGTCTGGGCCTTCGGGTCAACTGGGAGAAGAGCAAACTCTGCCCTGCGCAGAGGATCTCTTTTTTCGGTATGGATATCGACTCTGTCGCCATGTTCGCGCAGCTTTCGAGCGAGTGTGTGCAGTCTCTGCTGACTTGCCTCTGTCAAATCGAGAGCAAGAGTGCGTTTTCACTGAAGTTATTTCAGAGGCTCCTGGGGCATATGGCATCTGCAGCCGCGGTAACACAGCTCGGATTGCTTCATATGAGACCGCTTCAGCACTGGCTTCGCGATCGAGTCCTGAGATGGGCAGGTCTGGCACGCTCCGGGTACAAGTGACTCGGGCCTGCCTGCAGATGCTCACCCTGTGGTCGAACCTCAGTTTTCTACAGGCCGGTGTGCCCTTAGAACAAGTTTCCAGGCATGTTATCATATCAAAGGATGCCTCTGCCACGGGCTGGGGTGCCATGTGCAATGGACAAGCTCCTGGACAGGACCCCAGCGCCTTCTGCATGTCAATTGCCTCGAGTTGCTGGCAGTACGATTCGCCCTGCACCACTTCTGAGCGTTGCTGAAGGGTCAACATGTACTAGTCAGGACAGACAACACGGCCGCTGTAGCGTACATCAACCACCAGGGCGGTCTACGCTCCCGCCGTATGTCTCAACTCGCCCGCTATCTCATTCTATGGAGTCAGAAGCATCTGAGGTCCCTTCGTGCTGTCCATATACCTGGAGTTCTGAACCGTGCAGCTGACGAGCTCTCATGGTCTCAGCCACTTCCGGGAGATTGGAGACTCCATCCCCAGACGGTCCAGCTGATTTGGGAACAGTTTGACGATGCACAGATAGATCTGTTTGCCTCCCACGACTCTTCCCATTGCAGACGGTTTTATTCCCTGACCGAGGGCACGCTCGGCACGGATGCACTGGCGCACAGCCGGCCACGGTGTCTGCGCAAATATGCGAGCCTTCTCGCACAACTCTTGTGCAAGATCAGGGAGGACAAGGAGCAGGTCCTTCTGGTCACCTCGTACTGGCACGGCCGGACCTGGTTCCCCGAACTCTTACTCCTTGCAACAGCCCCTTCCTGGCCTATTCCTCTGAGACAGGACCTCCTCACTCAGAGACGGGGCACCCTTTGGCACCCGCGTCCCGATCTTTGGAACCTCCACGTGTGGCTCCTGGATGGGACGCGGTAGGTATGAGTACCCTACCACCTCCATTGGTGGCTACCATCACTTCCGCTAGGACAGAGTCCACTCGGCATGCCTATGCATTGAAGTGGAACCTCTTTGTCCCCTGGTGTTCTTCCCGCCAAGAAGACCCCTGGAAATGCCCGATCGGGTCCGTGCTCTCGTTCCTCCAAGAAGGGTTGGAGTGAAGGCTATCTCCCTCCACCCCTAAAGTTTATTTTGCCGCCATATCTGCCCACCACGACCTCTTGGAGAACAAAAAGGTAAGTCAGCACGACCTGGTCATTAGGTTCCTGAGGGGAGCCAGGAGACTAAATCCTCCTCACTCTCCCCTCGTACCCTCTTGGGACCTCTCAGTAGTCTTAGATGCTCTGCAGAGGCCTCCCTTTGAGCCTTTGCGGTCAGTTGATCTTAAGTTCTTGTCTATGAAGTCAGCGATCCTGACCGCATTGGCCTCCATCAAGAGGGTAGGCGACCTGCAGACATTTTCGGTTGACAAAGCGTGCCTGGATATGTGCCCAAGGTTCCCACCACTCCTTTCAGAGACAAGGTGGTGAACCTGCAAGCGCTGCCCATGGCATTGCTCTGTCCAGTACGCGCTCTCCGCGCTTACGTAGACAGGACGAAGTGTTTCAGGACCTCAGACCAGCTCTTTGTCTGTTATGGTGGAGAGTGGAAGGGAAGAGCTCCCTCAAAGCAAAGGCTGTCTCACTGGATGGTGGACACCATTGTTTTGGCTTACCAGCAGCAAGGTCGACCATGTCCCCTTGGGGTCTTGCGCTAAAGCCCAAGAGGAGGCCACACTCCGAGCCAGACGGTGCCAATAGTGCCAATTGGGCATCGTTTAAATGCCACGGCCTACCTGAGCATTGTTTCTGACCATGTCCATCCCCATATGACCTTATGGCCCCCACAGTCACCAGATCTCAACCCAATAGAGCATCTTTGGGATGTGGTGGAAAGGGAGCTTCGTGCCCTGGAGGTGCATCCCACAAATCTCCATCAACTGCAAGATGCTATCCTATCAATATGAGCCAACATTTCTAAAGAATGCTTTCAGCACCTTGTTGAATCAATACCACATAGAATAGACTAATTTTCCTAATCTTCACAGTACTTTAGACCGCAGTGGAAACGCAGACAGTAGCAGGTCTGGGGGGAAAAAAGTTCCTGTAAAAAAAGTTCCTGGTACAAATTGTTCAGGGTAATTCCCATCCACCCCCTGCTCTCTTTCTCTAATCCTTCTCTCTGCTTCCACCTTGTGGTCTTCAGGTAAAACTGACTGAAGAAATGTTTAAGTTAAAGACTGTTTTAAATTGTGTCCACAACTTGGCACGCGTCTTCTCAGCTACCCACAAGTGTTTGTCCCCCCGGCACTAATTTGGGTTTGATTAGGGAACTAATTTCTTATCTACTTATCAAAACGGCAGTCATATTTCCTTCTACCTCACTCGTTCTAGTTTGCATATATTTCACTCTATTAACCAAAACCAGGGAGATGATCATCTTCAGGAGGTGGATGGCACTTCAAGATGATAGTGAAGCACTATCTTCAACCTGCCTCATCAGCCTCCTGCTCAGGCTCCAGATGAAGCCTGATGAACGACTGAATCAGGTCTCTTATGAGTTCCTGGTGCACAGTAAATGCATCTGAACTATAATTAGGCTCTGTGAGATGTTCACTCATGGTCTCGGCATTGTCAGCTGCCATTTAGAAATGTTATGAGGAAGTATCAACTTCAGAATGACTATACATGCAATAAATTGACTAGTGGGGCATACAAACCATATATAAAATGACAGCAAGTACAACATAATTCAACATAATTTGGATGATACTTGTTCGGGTGCCATTTTGTGTAAGAAACTTTTCCTCGGCCACAGGATGAAAAAACAAACAGTGGCAGCATTAGTTTCAGCTGTGACGTGATTCTCGTCTGAAGTAAAAGTGTTTTCTGTGTTTGATGATATGTGGAGCTCAAATCAACTTATTAAAAATCACCACACTGATCATTTTGATTCTGTTGTGTTGTTTGGGTCATCTGGCTATCACCAGACCAAGCTCAATTTAAGTTTGAACATTGGTCTGGGAGTCTGCTCTGTATTTTCTACTGCACAAGAGCGTGATCAACGAGCATAATTCAAATGACTCTGTATGCAATTGGATAGTCCTTCAACCAATCAGACCACAAGAGGCGTGATAAACGGGCAACGACCCGTCGCTTCTCTATCTGTCATCGTGTTAAACCCGCCAATAGCGTGCCAGGTGGATAAGCCAGTCTGTGATTAGTTCCCACGGAAGCAGTAGAAATGAATGTACAGGTTTCCAGACTGAGTTGCAGGGCGAAATCAAATCGCTGGCAGATCAGGATGGGTTTACCCAGTCTATTGTTTGAGATGTTATTAATTTGAAATGTAAAGTCCAAACTATTTACTTTAGTAAACCATCAGATGGTTATTTAAAAGTCTTTTTTAATGTTTATTCTTCAGGTGTGTTTGGTGAACCAGTGTCAGTGACAGAGGGAGATTCAGTCACTCTCAACTCTGGTCTTACTGAAATAAAGGATGATGATGTAATTCAGTGGATGTTTGGATATAAAAGCATAGCAAAAATGTGTGTAACACACGGCAGAATCACTGTAAATAATGTTCTTTATGGGAGATTTAGAGACAGACTGAAGCTGGACAATCAAACTGGATCTCTGACCATCACAAACACCAGACCTGATCATACTGGATATTATGAACTACAGACCAACTGTTTGAGGAAGAGTTTCATTCTCACGGTCCAACGTGAGTTAGTTGGTAGTTTCTCCTGTTTCATATTTTATTCACCACAAATATCAAATTATTAATCCATACACAATTTTGATATTGTAAATTTCAAACTGTTCACTTCAGTAAATCATCTTAAAGTTATTGATTTGTGACCTTTTTCAGACTGCTCTTCATGCATGTTTGAAGATACAGATGAAGTATCACTGATGGTGGGACATAACTTAAATTTAAACACTGGTTCTACTAAACTGAAGGATGATGATGTAATTCAGTGGAGGTTTTTACCTGAAAACACTTTAATAGCTGAAATCAATAAACGGGCCAACAGCTTCACTGTATATGATGATGTTCTTGATGGGAGATTCAAAGACAGACTGAAGTTGGACAATAAAACTGGAATGTTGACCATCACAAACATGAGAACTGAACATACTGGAGTTTATGAACGAGAGACCAACGGCTTGAGAAAGAGTACCATTTTGACTATCAACTGTGAGTTAAAGCTCAGTTTACCTGTTAGCTATATTTACTCCAGCTTTGAAGTAGATCTAATTCTAAGGGTGGGTTGCAACAACAAGGATTAAATTAAACTCAGTTTAGAGGTTTAGGCTTTATTTTAAACCCCCATTTACGATACATTTTCGGCGCCATGATGGATTCGCCATTGACAGCACCAATAGGCTACTAATATTAAATTTTTTTCTTAACACACGCCCATAGCTTCTGGAAAAAAGATGAAGCAAAGTGCTTGCATCACCGCTTTGAGAACGAGACTTACCATAGCTTCTGGAAAAAGGATGAAGCAAAGCGCTTGCGTCATCGCTTTGGGGACGAGACTAAACATGCCCCCATAGGAGCTGGATGCCCGCCTGTGTAATTAGGAAGCAAGCACCCGAGCCCCCGGAGTAGTGTTAATGTCTAGTTCATAGAACCTGACGAAAGTGAGCGGTGAGGATCATCCCGCCACATCACAAACATCCTGCAGGGAAGCCCCTGCCAAAAGAGCCTGAGAGGCCGCCATACTTCTAGTTGAGTAGTTCTGTAAAACTGCATTCTACCAACTTAAAAATATATCTAAATTACTGCACATGCTCTCAATGCAAAATGCTGAACAGTTAGTTCATGCGTTCATGACCTCAAGGCTAGATTATTGTAATGCTCTACTGGGTGGTTGCCCTGCTCGCTTAATAAATAAACTACAGCTGGTCCAAAACGCAGCAGCTCGAGTACTTACTAGAACCAGGAAGTATGACCATATTAGCCCAGTTCTGTCAACATTGCACTGGCTACCTATTAAACATCGCATACATTTTAAAATCTTGCTTATTACTTACAAAGCACTAAATGGTTTAGCTCCCCAATACTTGAGCGAGCTCTTAACATATTATACTCCATCACGTCTACTGCGGTCTCTAAATTCTGGCCAGTTGATAATACCGAGAATATCCAAATCAACTGCAGGCGGTCGATCCTTTTCCTATTTAGCTCCTAAACTCTGGAACAGTCTTCCTAGCATTGTTCGGGAAGCAGACACACTCTGTCAGTTTAAATCTAGACTAAAAACACATCTCTTTACTGTGGCATACACATAAAACACTTTTTCAATGAAATGATTGTTAGGCTGCATTAACTAGGTCAGCCGGAACCGGGAACACTTCCCATAACACCTGATGTACTCGTTACATCATCAGAAGAATGGCATCTACGCTAATGATAGTCTCTCTGTTTTATCCCGAGGTTTACTGCAGTCAGCCGGATCCGGGCCGTATCCAGATCAGATGGTGGACCTGCGCCCAGAGAAGACCAACACAGGACCCTGAAGTGTCCGCAGAGACCGTGTCCATTAGACTCCCCCTGCAACTGCCTCATCGACACGGCATCTTAATAAACCCGTCTCCAGTGTGTTGCCTCCAATCTTTAGAATATTGCACTTTAATAATTATTTAATCAACATCATCCTCAATAAACCCGTCATCAGCGTGTTGCCTCCGGTCCTTCAAATATTCCAATCTATTATGACCTCGGACCTTTAAAGCGGCCAGAATAATAATAATAATAATAATAATAATAATAATAATAATAATAATAATAATAATAATAATAATAATAATACTACTACGCTATTTGTTTGTTAATTGGCCAGAGGAGAACTGGCACCCCGACTGAGCCTGGTTTCTCCCAAGGTTTATTTTTCTCCATTAGGTCACCTGATGGGGTTTTGGTTTCCTTGCCACTGTTGCCTCTGGCTTGGCGTGCTCAGTTGGGGACACTATATTTTTCAACTAAACATAGAAATAAATCTAATTAATAAACTCAATTAACCATATAAACTAAATTAGTGATCTAATTATTGATCTAAAGCCCACACTGTCACTGTATGGAAATTGGAAATTGAAATGAACTGATGACATCAAATGGCTATACAGCTTAATAAAATTATGCTGCATTATTTTCCTGTTTAACACTGTAAAGCTGCTTTGATACAATCTACATTGTTAAAAGCGCTATATAAATAAAGCTGACTTGATTTGACTAAACTTGACTTGAGTGGGCCCGGATAGCCAAAGGAGAAGGCTGCCCGGCCGCCACATACGCAAGTGAGATGGCCTCGACCACCCACTTGCTCATCCTCTGCTTAGAAACAGGTCCCCCTCTAGAGGGTGACCCGTAACACACAAACAACTGCTCAGATCTCCTCCACAGGGCAGCTTATGGACATAAGAGTCTAGTGCACGAACAGGGCAAAGCAGATTAAGTCTTTCCTGGTCTGATGTCACAAAGGGCGGAGGACAGAAAGCCTGAAGTACAATAGATCTCACTGGATTAGTGGGAACCTTAGGAACATAACTCGGCCTAGGAGACAGGAAGGCCCTAAAATTCCAAGCACGAGGGTACCACCGAAAGGGCTTGTAAATCTCTGATTCTCTTCAAAGAAGAAATAGCAAGCAGAAAAATAGCCTTTAGAGTAAGACATTTCTCGGAAACTTCCTCAAGCGGCTCAAAGGGAGCCTCGGAAAGGCTTGAAGGACAATGGCCAAATCCCAGCTCAGCACCCTGGTGCACAAAACAGGTCTTAAGTTACTAACGGGTGTCGGCCCAAAGAAACACCACCCAAAGGAGTGTGGTAAGCAGCTAAGGCCGCCACATACACATTCAGTGTGGAGGGAGCTAACCCAGCCGAGAACCTCTCCTGCAGGAACTCCAGCACCGCACTCGCAGGGCAGTTAACTGGATCCCACAGGCGCTCTCTACACCATATGGTGAAGAGTCTCCACTTCAGAGTGTACAGTTTCCTCGTGGAGGGAGCTCTAGATTGTAGAATGGTCTCCACAACCTCAGCTGAGAGACCAGAACTTATGAGCTGGGCCCCCTCAGAGGCCAAGCCCACAGCTTCCACAACTCTGGGCGAGGGTGTACGAAGACACCGCCCGCCTGAGAGAGACGGTCCTCCCTGAGCGGAATCTCCAGGGGAGAGCCGTCGAGGAGAGACACAATGTCCGAGAACCAAACTCAGCCCAGCCAGAACGGGGCTACTAACAGAAGACGGGCCCCGTCCTGGCGCACTCTCTCTAGAACTCCCGAAAGCAGAGCGATCGGGGGAAAAGCATACAGGGGCAGCCTCGGCCACTCCTGCACCATTGCGTCCAGTCCGAGAGGAGCTGGAGGCATTAGGGAGAACCACAGATGACAATGGGTGTTCTTGTGAGTTGCAAACAGGTCCACTTGGGCCCTGCCGAACTTCTCCCAAAGGAGCTCCACCCCCAGCCCGTAAGGGAGGCATCCATGCTCAGAGATACCCGCTGGCACGGTGCCCCCAGTAACGGGCCTTGGGCCAGAAACCAAGGATCCTTCCACATGACCAAGGAGCGGAGACATCGCCGCAAAACCTTGATCACCCGAAAGGGATTTCCCCTCGGGGAAAAACCTCTGGTTTTGAGCCACCAATGTAAAGGTAATCTCGATGTTGAGCCGCGAGATGAGCTGACTGTGCTAGGATCAGCCAGTCGTCGATGTAATTGAGAATGCGAATCCCCTGCATACGCAAGGGGACTAATGCAGCGTCCACACACTTCGTGAACATGCGGGGTGAAAGGGCTAGACCGAAGGGAAGCACCCGATATTGATACGCTTCTCCCTTGAAAGCGAACCTCAGGTACTTCCTGTGCTGCGGAAGGATAGAGACATGGAAATATGCATCTTTGAGATCTATCGTGACAAACCAGTCCTCAGACCTGATCTGAGACACGATCTGTTTGAGTGTGAGCATCCTGAACTTGAGCTTCGCTACGGCCCGGTTCAGGACACAAAGATCCAAGATAGGGCGCAGCCCTCCATCCTTCTTTGGCACTATGAAGTACCGGCTGTAAAAGCCTGACTCCCTGTCTGGCGGGGGAACCTTTTCTATAGCCCCCTTCTGCAGCAGAGTCTGTACTTCTTGAGACATAACCAGAGCCTGCTCGGGCCCACCACTGTGGGTAGAACCCCGTTGAAACTGGGAGGACGACATCTGAACTGAATGGCGTACCCAATTCTTATGAACCGCAGGACCCAACGAGATATTTTTGGCATATTCTCCCACTCTGAGACAAAATCTACTAAGGGTACCAGCCTCTTGAGGCTGGCCTATGATGTACTCTGCACTGCGAGCACAGCGCCCTGAAACAGCGAACCGGCAGGGAACAACTGGCCCGACAGCGCCACCTCCCTCCTCGGATGACTCCCGAGGGCCCTCCACGCCCCGGCACTCGGGCGGGGTTGGTGGAATGTCCCTGTGAGGGTGCTGAGGGCTGATGGGTACCGTGAGATGAGGTAAACACCGTCCGCCCCCAGAAGGGATCACCCTCACAGCCCTGAGCCCACAGGTGTCAGGGCTTCTTCGACGCAGCCTTCCGAGAGATAATGACTGTCCTCAGATCAGTCTTACCCTTGGAAGGCTGTGCCTGAGAGCGTTGACCACCACCCCACCCTTTCTGCGGGGGTGCGCGGGTGGCGGGAGGATCTTGCACTCGGCGCCTGCTGCTCTCTCACAGCAGCAGACGAGGCCTGGGGTTTGCTGGGGAGAAACTGCTTGCGCTCCACTGCTTGTTTCTTTGCTTCCTGGAACCTGTCGGTAACCGTAGTAACGGAGTCACCGAACAGGCCCTCAGGAGACACCGGCGCATCAAGCAGGAAACTTTTATCTTTCTCCTTTATCTCGGTTAGATTTAGCCAAAGATGTCTCTCTGTGACCACCAGGGCTGCCATAGAACGACCAATACATCTGGCCGTCTCCTTGGTGGCACAGAGGGCTAAATCTGCCGAGGATCGGAGCTCGCCTATAGCATCAGCCCCAATCTCACTGCTTTCCCCCAGATCCCTCAGCAGGTCAGCCTGATGCAGACATGTGGCATCCTGACCTGCTGCCGAGTAAGCGGTGACGCAGCTCGAGTTCCCCTTGAAGGGGAACTCTCTCTCTGGCATAAGTAGCTTTTGCCAATAAAGGAAATAAACTTGTAAAATGTCAGCTGTCTTTAAAAAGCGCTACATAGGGAGACATATATTTACATATATTTGCTACATATATTTATAGTATCTAAATAAAGCGCTACAAGCGCTACATATATTTATAGTATCAATTATACATAGTTTAATTGTAGGTGCACTTTATTTTATTTAAACCTTCTCACATATCAATTTAAAATTAATCCGTAGTTGAGAAAATCTGAGTTTAAAGTTATGGAGCAACAGGATTAACGTTAATCTATTTTAAATACAAATTAAATCCAGGATCAAAATGATGGTTTTAATGTAAACCTGCTTATTTTTATACAAGGTTTAAACTTTGGTGCAACAGAATTAGATAAACCTTGATTTAATCTAGATTTAAGATTAATCCTTGTTGGTACAACCCACCCTAAATGTTTAAATACAAATAATTTTTATTCTCTAAATCAGATTGTTTTAAATGCTCTACATTTGATCAGTCTTGGTTCCTCTTGATGTTTCTTCCTCGTCTGCTTGAATATCTTCATCATCCTCATTTCTCTTTATTCTCTCTTGTTTTCCAGCTCGTCTGCCTGTTCCTGTCATCAGCAGTAACTCTTCACAATGTCCTTCATCATCAGAACATCATCCCAATCACCAGAACACATGTGCTGGTATGGCAGCACGGCTGATATTAGTTGATGTCAGAGCTGATATTAGCGTTTATTGACTGTGCTGATTTCAGTTTGATGTTTTTATTCCTCAGACTCTGTCCATGGTTGTGATTCAGTTGAAGCTGTGATCCGATTGGTCGTCACTGCTCTGGTGGGCGTGGCTGCAGCGGCTGCTGTTGTTGTTCTGGTTTATGACATCAAAACTGAACTGGATCAATCACGTATTCCCACATAAAAACCTAAACGATTGTACATTTTTCATATAAATATATATTTTTTATTATTATTTACTAATCTTATTTTACCTGGCTTTATATATAGAGTGCTCCAGGGATGGCGCATTTGTAGGCCAAAACCTGGAAACAAGTTGCATTTTAGGTTCCCTTTCGAGGGAACTCTCACTGCGTCGGAACGACACTTCGGGGATACTCCCCAAGCACTAGCGAATCTGAAGTCCGTATAGAAACTAGCCCAATCTGATTGCCGTGCGTGATGACGTCATCGTGACGGCGTACCCGGAAGTATAAAGGGGGAGCCGGCGCACTGAAACGGCAGTTATTGCTCTTCAGCATAGCGCTCTGTGTGACAAGTCTGTCTATTTATTGTTGTCTGTCACAAGTGTGTGTGTGAAAGAAAAAGAAAAAGAAAAAGAAAAAAATTAGTGAAAGCTATAGGCAGTGTGTGCATCCGTGCCCACGTTACATCTCTGGCTCGGATGCACACCTGCTTTGTGTGCATTGTTTGGGCGTGGAGCATGCTCGGGCGGCTCTCGAGGGAGCCGCCTGTCAGCATTGTGAGCTGCTCCCGCTCAGACTGCTTCGCTCTCGGCTGGCCGTGTTTGATGAGGGCGGCCAGCCTCGTGAACCTTGTGGTTCTGGACCCGCGGCTGTTGAGGCAGCGCGGCGTCGCAGATCATGGGGTTCACAGCGGCACT
Source organism: Gobio occitaniae (assembly GCA_033150135.1). Taxonomy (NCBI): domain Eukaryota; kingdom Metazoa; phylum Chordata; class Actinopteri; order Cypriniformes; family Gobionidae; genus Gobio; species Gobio occitaniae. The sequence continues at coordinate 475,903 of JARQWZ010000615.1, forward strand.
TGTCAGAGGGTTTTGGGACTGCTGCGGCTTCTTCCCAATCCTCCTCTGACAGTTCCGATGATCTTCCTCCCCGTGTGGAAGCCCGCATTGCGGCTTCTTCCCCCGGGGCGGAGGATCTGATGCTGATCCTCTCTGGTTCTGAGGAACCGGATGAGGGTGGCATCGTGGCGGGTGGAGAAGTAGGAAGTGTATTAGTGCTTCATCCACCCGCCCAAGAGGAGCTGGGTCGAGGTTTTGACCCGTGCGGTGGCCAAACTAAACATCAGTTGGCCACAGGAGGCGCCGGAAGTTCAGCCAACTAGTAGGCTGGACGACCGGTTCCTTCCTCGCCGGGTGCAAACGCCTCGCCGGGGCTTACCGTTCTTCCCGGATCTGCACACCGAGGTGTGTAGATCTGGGAAGAAACCCTTCTCTTCGCGAGTTTCTAATCCCCCTGTTTTGGACTATTCTAATGTCCTGGGGGCTCGCGAGGCGGGGTATGGGACGATGCCTCGGGTGGAGGAAGCTCTTGCGAGTTATCTTTCGTCCGAATCCGCATCGTCCCTCAAAGCCCCGGCATTGCCCACCAAGCCCTGTCGGGACACCTCATCCTTGGTGGGCAAGGCCTATATGGCGGCTGGTCGGGCTGGTAGCTCCCTGCACACCCTTTCTATACTGCAGGCCTACCAGGCCGATCTCCTAAAGGACGCATACTTCCATATCTCCATTCTTCCATGTCACAGGAAGTTCTTGAGGTTCGCTTTCGGGGGCGAGGCGTACCAATATCGAGTGCTTCCCTTCTGTCTAGCTCTTTCCCCACGCACATTCACAAAGTGCATGGATGCAGCTCTGGCTCCATTGAGACTCCAGGGCATCCGTGTACTGAATTATATCGACGACTGGCTCATATTGGCCCAGTCGTACGATATGGCAGTTCGGCATCGAGATGTCGTTCTGGCCCATATAAAGTGCTTGGGGCTGAGACTCAACACAACAAAGAGTGTGTTGACGCCGTCCCGAAGGACTACGTTCCTAGGGATAGTATGGGATTCGACTACGATGCGGGCACAACTGTCTCCCGCGCGAGTCGAGACCATACTGGCGATGGTCTCAAGAATAAGGCTAGGCCACAGCATCACTGTGAAGCACTTTCAGAGAGTGCTGGGGCACATGGCAGCAGCGTCCAACGTTATACCTTTTGGCCTGCTGCACATGAGACCCCTACAGTGGTGGCTGAAAACCAAGGGGTTTTCCCCCAGAGGGAATCCTTTCCGTATGATCAGGGTAACGCGCAGATGCCTTCGTTCCCTAGTCATATGGAAGAAACCTTGGTTTCTGTCCCAGGGGCCAGTGTTGGGAGCGTCCTGTTGCCAGAGATCCGTTTCAACAGACGCCTCCCTCACTGGTTGGGGTGCGGTCATGGAGGGCCGCTTTGCGAGGGGCCCGTGGGAGGGCCGTCATTCCTCCTGGCACATAAATTGCCTGGAGATGATGGCGGTCTACAAGGCTTTGAGGAGCTTTCTTCAGGACCTCTGCGGCCAACATGTCCTGGTACGAACAGACAATACGTCTGTTGTAGCGTACCTGAATCATCAGGGGGGTTTGAGGTCGCGCCCTCTTTGTAGACTGGCGCATCAAATTCTCCTGTGGTCCCAAGGGAAACTGTTGTCCATTAGGGCAATGTATGTCCCGGGGGTCCAAATTCAAGGAGCAGACATCCTGTCGAGGCAGGGGATGAGGCCCGGGGAGTGGCGACTCCACCCGGAGGTGGTGGAGGCCATGTGTGAGAGGTTCGGCCCAGTGGAAGTGGACCTGTTTGCGTCTCGCGAGACGTCCCACTGTCCACTGTGGTTTTCCCTCACGCATCCAGCCCCGCTGGGGTTGGATGCCATGGTTCAGACGTGGCCGAGGCTGCGTCTGTACGCATTTCCCCCGATTGCTCTGCTCCCGGGAGTTCTGGAGAGGGTCCGCCAACAGGGGGTCAGCCTACTTTTAGTAGCACCCCGTTGGCCGACGCGAGTTTGGTTCTCGGATATTATAGCGCTGCTGGCAGGTCCTCCATGGCAGATCCCTCTGAGGAGGGATCTCTTATCTCAGGCAGGGGGCACAATATTTCACCCCCGGCCTGAGATTTGGAGTCTTTGGGTCTGGCCCTTGAGGGGGTCCGGTACCTAGAGGCTGGCCTGTCAGCAGATTTGATAGAGACTTTACTCAGTTCCAGAGCTCCGTCTTCAGGATGCTGTACAGCCCCAAGTGGTGAGCCACTTGGTGCAGGGAGCGTGAGGTGGACCCAGTTAACTGGCCAGTGGCTTCAGTGCTGGAGTTTCTCCAAGATCGCTTCCCTGCGGGTCTAACCCCGTCCACACTCAGGGTGTCCGTGGCTGCCATAGGGCTTTCCACACCCCTTTGGGTGATGGTCTGGGGTAGGCACCAGCTGGATGTACAGTTCCTCCATGGGGTTCGGAGGATGAGACCTGTAGCTCGTTCCAGACTCCCAACCTGGGATCTGGCAGTGGTTGTCGAAGGCTGGCTGAGGCCCCCTTTGAGCCATTGGAGTCGGATGAACCGAGGAGCTTGACCCTAGGGTGGCCTTTCTCCTAGCGATTACATCGCTAAAAGGAAAAAGAGTGGGGGACCTTTAGGCCTCGGCTACAAGGCCGACTTGCCTGGAGTTCCTCCGTGGGAGTTAAGGCTATCCTTCACCCTGGGCAGGGCTAGGTGCCCGTAGTGTCACCAGGGGTGGTCATGTCTTTTTGGTTCTACGGGTTTTTCATCCTTCGCCTCACGTGACGGCGGATGAACCTTCACTGGGAAGCACTTTGAGGAGTGCTGAGGGACATGGCAGTAGCGTCCAAGGTGATACCTTTTGACCTGCTGCACGTGAGACCTCTGCAGTGGTGGTTGGAAACCAAGGGGTTTTCCCCCAGAGGGAATCCTTTCCGTATGATCAGGGTAACGCGCAGATGCCTTCGTTCCCTTGTCATATGGAAGAAACCTTGGTTTCTGTCCCAGGGGCCGGTGTTGGGAGCGTCCTGTTGCCGGGGAACCGTTTTAACAGACGCCTCCCTCACCGGTTGGGGCACGGAAAGGAAGGGGGTGGAGAAGTTCTCCCTATGGCGCCTGGCGCAAGGGTACTCAAGTCCTAGTTGTGCCCGGTCTCCGGCTTCACACTAGGGCAGGCGCTACCCTCGGTGTGGGCTAGTGGGTACTCGTTCCCCGAAGTGTCGTTCCGACGCAGTGAGAGTTCCCTCGAAAGGGAATGGCTCGGGTTACGTCTGTAACCCTTGTTCCCTGAGAAGGGAACGAGCACTGCGTCGCGTCACCACACCTCGGCACGCCTGGAGCGCATGCTTCAGAGCAATAGCTGCCGTTTCAGTGCGCCGGCTCCCCCTTTATACTTCCGAATACGCCTTCACGATGACATCATCACGCACGCCAATCAGATTGGGCTAGTTTCTATACGGACTTCAGATTCGCTAGTGCTTAGGGAGTATCCCCGAAGTGACGTTCCGACGCAGTGCTCGTTCCCTTCTCAGGGAACAAGGGTTACAGACGTAACCCGAGCCATTTTCCGGTTCCATTGTCAAGAAGTCAATTGGTTTCTTGAATGGGTTTTTGGTTAAATGCCTGAAAAGCTCTGTGGTGAACACAAGCTCAAGATATTTCCATGTTTTATTATGACATAAAATTCATCACTAAAACCCTCTTGTGATTTTTTTTAAAACTTTTAATAAAATGCCGTTGCTAACAAGTTAAAATGGTATTACATAGGTTGTAGGGACATTAAACATCATCAGCCGAACAGATAAACTCATCTACTCACTAGTCGCTTTTACAGCCTCATTGTGTATATAATCGCTCTCTTGTAAACTATTATAACTCGAACTTCCAGGGAAAATGTTTTTAAACAAAGTGTGAATGAGTTGTCTAAAGATTAAAAGTGTGACGTTGAAGTCATGTGACTGTGGTGTAGTTAATTTATTGCCTACTTCAAAATTCATGAAAGTTGTGTTTATTGGTGAAGATCATCAGGATGAACAAAACGTGTAAGAATCAAACTTTTGTTGATCACATAATTTATTTTCTGCATTAATCCAATGGAAAAATTCCATTGGGTTTATGTCGAGGGAATGAGCATGATGCAAACCTATGGGTCGACCTACAAAAATACATCATACCTGCACGTTATCTATTCATATGCTGGTATTGATTTTCATTTATCGGTACCTCATTTCCACCCTAAAAGATTCTTGAGAACAAAAAGCAAAACAAACATTTATGCTCAAAGTATCAAATGTAAGTGTTTGTCATGAAAAAAAAACGTCTCAGGTTACGAATGTAACCATTGTTCCCTGAGAACAGGGAACGAGACGCTGCGTCAGCTTGACGCTACGGGGAACGCCTCCGGCGTGACAGGTGCCTGAAATTACTATCGAAAAACGTCAATCCTATTGACCGGCAACAGCCTATGATGTCATCAAGGCGCGACCAGGAAGTATATAAGGGCGCCTTGCCAACATGACAGTATCTAATCGTCTGAAGGGACTGTTTTCGGCAGGTAGGCCCTGCGGCATGGCACAGCGACGCAGCGTCTCGTTCCCTGTTCTCAGGGAACAATGGTTACATTCGTAACCTGAGACGTTCCCTTTCGAAAGGGAACTCGCGCTGCGTCAGCTTGACGCTACGGGGAACGATATACCAACGCCGCCATGCCGACGGGAGTGCATGCCCACTGGCAGTGACAACTGTCAAGACAAGCAGATTCTACTGAGATGCCTGAACCACTCCCCTTCTGGTCACATTAGGCTGTCAGTGACAGCGCTCCCTACGGTCATAGCCCAAGCTATCGCCCAAGAAGGAACCTTCACACACATGAGGTCCTTCCCAGGCCCTGCTCGAAGGCCTGGAACCAGCCCATTCGACTTAGAAGGGGTTCCTTTAAGGGAACGTGGCAAGGGAACTACGAGGGAACTCTATGCCAGTCACTATTCGGGAGGTTCTCACCGAATGCCACCAGGGAGACCTGACCAGGTGACCCAGACTTAATGTGGGACACGTAATACGGTCAACCCTGTCTGTACAGTACAGAGCCTCTGGTACTCGCCTCCGAAGAGGCATCCCGCTAGGGTGCTGCAAAAAAGGCAGTGACATCCACTAGCCAGATCTCAGAGACGGGTTATCCCGGAGAGCAGCTCTCAGCGAAGTGCTATATAACCCTTGCTAGTGAGGGGAGTTTAGCCGCTCGATCCTCGGATCTACCAAGCACCTACTTTAAAACGTGCTTAGGAGGCCAGAGGCCTTACAGGCTGATTATGCCAGGGAGGCCCCGAGGGCCTACAACCCTTAACCAGCGCCAAGCGGCCGTAAGCTCATAGTAGACCCTCATTCGAGAGGAGCTCATAAGCCTGCCTGGTAGGTAACCATGCAGTAGGCAAACTATGAAAGTCCCCTCCCGTGGGGACCGCATAGCAGCAGTAAGTTTCGTCGTGCTAGGGTAAGAACACCGCCTCCAGGTCTCGCGAACGGCCAGAGACCGGCGCCTGATAGCGGGTGACCACTAGCTGTCAGCGTAAAGCCAGTTGTGCGTTCCCGCCAGGGGAACTCGTTCCCCATTGAGGCCGAGAGGAGCCTCCACCTGGTAACCCTTGCCGACTGTTCGCGTGTCCAACAGCGGAGCTTGCCCTCAGGAAGGCCAAATGGGCCTGAAACCTGATCGCAGTCGTGCTAGCCCTCGAGGTAGCAGGGAAGATAGGGACTCGCATCATCAGGGAGGCCTAACGGGCCTACCACCTGTAACAATGCCGGGCATTTCTCCATCACAGCCCTCTGCTCAGTGACTGGACCTATCCAGAGACCACGAGACAGGAGCGTGCCCTCAGAGGAGGCCACGTGGGGCCTACTACTCCAAGCGAATCCCACAGGGAAGCCCCATGCAGCTTTTCCTGATAGCATCCCATGCTACGATCCGTTACCAAACCTGGGGACCGGGGAACGATTCCAGGGAGGCGCAATGCCTCCACCTGATAGCAGAGCGAGCCGCCCAAGCCAGAATGTGCTACTCATGGCACTTCATGGTCACCGCCCCAGCGGCTGCATTAGGGGAGGCCGGTTGAGGCCTACTACCTACTAGCACTCGTGCTAGCCATACAGCGCCTACTAGCAGCTTATACCAGCCATCGAGGGACTCAATGCCAGTCGTGCCCCCTCGGGGGAGACCAGGCAGCGCCTGCTGACCACAGCAGGCCCTCAGGGAGGCCAATCGGGCCTACCATCTGAGTAAAGGTAAACCAAACCTGGAGCCTACCCCTCAGGGCAGCCTTAAGAAGGCTGGCTGCTGCGCCTGGGCTGGCGGCAGCTGTCTGCTGCTGACAAAGCCTGAAAATGCAGTTCACACCTGGGAACTCAACCCCAAGGAAGTAGCTGACGAGGTTACTGCTGACGTCGACACCAGTGGAGAAGAGCCTCCAGGGCCCACTCGTGGGCCACGGCGTCGAGACTTCCTTGCAGGGAGGCCGGTTGACGCCTACTACCTGTTCTGAAGTCCAACTGCCCAGATTGCCGAAGCTGGTTACTAACAACCAGCTGGCTCCTATGCCCGCACCTGGGGCTGGCTCCATCCCAGAGGCAGCTAGGGACAACTTGCATCGCCGTGTCCTAGGGCCCCTAGGACGGCGCAATCTCTCGGGCAGCGCCTACAAACATGGACCTAATCACATTGCCAACAGCAGTGTACTCAGCGAAAGTGCTTAATCAAAGACCCTCTAAAGCGAGGGGAGTACAACTTACGTCACCTGCCTCGGGGCGGCTGTCTTACTTTCCATGCAGCGGCCAACCATAAGTGCGAGGGCGTCAGCCATTGGTAATGTTCGGGCCTCAGGGGAGCATCCGACCAGAACCTTCACAGAGGTTTATCCGATGTTCAGTTCAACCCGAGCCCTAAAGGAGGTGGAGCAGAGACATAGAGCAAGGGTGAAACATACCTTTTCTTTTAGAAAATATAGAACCCACCGGCCGAACATCCTCCAGGAGGAGGCCGGGGGCCGCCAAAGATGGCGGCCACCAAGCTCTGAAAGGCGGAAACGGCAGATAAGTCTGATCGCAAAACCAGCGAAAGACGCTTCACTCCGCCCCACGACCACTGGCAAAGTCGCTGTCTGCTGCAACACCCCGACTGCGTTACTCGTAACCCCAGAACGCAGAGAAGGGGGCGGGCTTTGGCCGGACGACTCTGTAATAAGAGGAGGCTGAAACAAGGATGCATAAACCACGCCATGTTCTATATCAAAAGACAGGCCAGGGGCAAACACCTTCATTAGAAGGGAACGCCCCCATCCTTGACAAAGCCTAGGCCAAGTGGTGCGGCAAACCGCACTAGTTCTACTCAGGGCTCGGGAAGGAATATATTATTACCTCTAATATAACACACTGAGGCCCCGAAAACCCCTTTCCCCAAAGCCCCGCAGAGCTGGGCGCAGATCTCACTACAGCTCGCGCATTAGCGCGTACCCGGTCTTCAGCTACTTCCCACTTTTACGCTAGGAAAAACACAGCTAGTCCTCTACACTACAAGCCCTCGGGCGAGAGCGCAATTTAATAACCCACATAGCGGGAAAATATAACACGGAGAGGCAGCAAGACTCTACTAGCAAAAGTGAGGCATACACACACAACCACATAATGTTGCAAAGAAGATCGTTCTTAGCCTACTCACGGGGAGCTGCAGCCCTGCGACATCCCGCGATGATCCAAAAATCTCCCCAAGCACCCCTCAGGGGAGCGACGGTCAAAAAGTCCTGAAAAACATAGTTTTGAAATTGTTTCACCCTCGTAGAGGGGGACTCACCAATCGCTCCTCGCGGTGCATCAATCCAGCCATAAAGCTAATATCCGCCCGCCGACCTGAGGGGGGCGCTTCGACAACCAAGCCAGACGGGCCGTCAGAATCTTACATTTCCTGCTCATCATAGGCCCACCGGCCTGATGTAAAGCGCCCGGGGAGAACGAGCGAGGAAGGGAAAAGCAGCATTTATCTCCGCGCCCTCGGGGGCGGAGTCTGCCGCCTATGCTGGTCCCGGTTGCCAGCCCCGGCTTCCTTCCTCTTCCGGTTGCGGGTGTCCCGCCTCTTCTGCGTCCCGCTCCTCCACGGCGGGGGCGCTCGAGAGGCAACGCTGGCTCGCTGCCCCTGTCTCCAGCCCTCAGACTGAGACGGGAGCGGGACACCCGACTGCCTGGGCGCTGTCCCGGACCTCCGCGGTATGCAAGTCCTAAACGCTGCCGAGCGCGCCCTCGCCTCCCTGAACTTACCCACCACCGCCTCTACGGAGGTGCCAAAAAGTTCAGAGGGCGATAACGGGGCATCGAGGAGAAAGGTTCTCTCTTTCCCCCCGATGTCCGCCAGGTTGAGCCACAGATGTCTCTCCGTGGCCACCATCGCCGCCATCGAACGACCGATGGCAAAAGCGGTTTGCTTGGTGGCCCGGAGAGACAGATCTGTGGACCGGCGCAACTCGGCTACCGCCTCAGGGGTCAGACCCACCCCCTGATCGAGGTCCCCCAGCAGGTCTGCCTGGTAAGCCTGTAACACCGCCATTGTGTGTAAGGCTGCCCCGGCATGACCCGCCGACATGTATGCCCTGCCGTTCAGGCGCGCAGACGTCCTGAGAGGTTCAGACGGCAGGGTGGGAGCCCTTAATGTCGATAGCCGCCCGGAGGCGAGGTAGTTCGCAAACGCCTCGTCTACGGGCGGCAACGCCACGTATCCCGCCTCGGGCAATCCCTCGACATCAGCGAAATTAGCCCGCTGATGTCGATGGATCCGGGCTGAATAAGGTTTCTTCCATCCTCTCACGATCTCTTGGTGGAGATCGGGAAAGAATGGAAGGCTCCCGAGAGCTGGTTGGTCATGGGCGGAGAGAAAACGGTCGTCCAGCCTACCCGGACGCACGTCCTCTCTCCTAGCGCGCTGCCAAGGCAGCTGCAGTCTACCTGCAGCGCGCTCCATCACCTCCAACAGCTCCCCATACATGGGACAGGGTGGTTGAGAAGCCTCAGCCTCAGGCGCTTCATTCGCCTCCTCAACCATCCTCTGCTCAAATGGAAAAGCAGCGGACGAGGAGGAGGAGTGCAAATCCTGCTCCTCCTCCGAGGTCCGCCCCTCGCGATCTGGCTCGTTGTCTGCCAACACTACACCGGTCTCCAGACGACGAGCCAGATCCAGCTGGGAACCCCAAGTCTGTAACCGCCGCTCAGCCTCAGCACGAGCAGGGCCGTTCCCAGCTGCTGAGCTCTCTCCCCTCGAGAAGAGAGCCAAACGAGAGCGGAGCGTTCTCATGGGAAAACGCTCACAGTTCGCACAGGATGCTCCCTCGAGAACATCCCGTGCGTGCTCTTCCCCCAGGCAGTACACGCAGAGTGTGTGTGTGTCATCAGGTGTAAGGTACCTGTTGCACGGATCCACACACTTGCGGAAGTGTCGCTGCTTTTTCGCACACTTCATTCTTTTCTCTGTTGATGCTTCCCGATAGCGAAACAGGCAAAACAGTCACTGAAGACGAAGAGATACTGTCATGTTGGCAAGGCGCCCTTATATACTTCCTGGTCGCGCCTTGATGACATCATAGGCTGTTGCCGGTCAATAGGATTGACGTTTTTCGATAGTAATTTCAGGCACCTGTCACGCCGGAGGCGTTCCCCGTAGCGTCAAGCTGACGCAGCGCGAGTTCCCTTTCGAAAGGGAACATGATTCATCAAGATTACCAGGCTTTTTAAAACCCTTTTCTTACAATGTAATCCTTAATATTTGATAAGGCTTTAAGGGACTGTGCCTGTCTCATAGTGTTTTTAATCTTCAGATCAGATATTTCAGCGCTCTCTCTTTGAATTTTTAATGTTTTAATGTAATTTTTTTTAATCCAGTATTAAAGGCTTTATTGTTTATTTTTCTCTATAAGACACACCTCACTTTACTATTGCTGTATATCTGTCATGTATTTGCGTGCCTTTATTAATAAAGTTTTCTCACTCTGAGGTTCAAGAGCCTCTCCATGTACCGCTAAAAACTTCTACAGTGGTGGGAGATACAGCAGGGATCCTTTTTGTGTTTTCATTTGATAAAACAGCAAAAGACAAAATCCACAAAAGCATTTCCACGATTTTCCAAGCATGGAAATAAATGTAGATTGATTACAGGAGTCAGAAGAGAGAAAGAAGTCAAATTAACCGTCACTCCCTCAGAAACACCCTCACAGCAGTGTTTACTACGTTTTACTTTTTGAAGGGGACACAAATAATACAGCTTGTAGTTGTATTACACTTGTAAGGATATGTGTAGACAGATGAAAGCCCTTACTACTATTATTAAGCTACAGTAGTTACATTATAATCGCTAACATATCGGACTCATAAAAAAATAAATCAGTTATCATGATTTTTTTTTGTTGTCAAGACTAATTTGTTAATGGCTCGGCATCATCTGTATTAACTCTTTCCCTGCTAAGGTTTTTTTTTTTTTTAAAGTTGGTTATTCCCCGTCAGTTTTATTGATCATGGCCCCCAGAATCCTTTGTTGTATGAATACCTGTACATTATATATATTAAAAGAAAGAATAGACCGTCGGCTTTTAAACCAAAAAATATTCTAGTTTCATACATTCTTTTTTATCAACACTTGAATATAGGTAATTTTCATAAAAAAGCAACATTTTGAGCAAAAAGCTGAGAAAATTAGGTTTTTTTTGTCAAAGACTACGCCGTGATCCGATTCAGAACAACGATCAAAACACAGATGGAGTAGATCGAGTACATCAACAGTCCTATAGTTTGTCCTGTGCCGACATTTCATTCACTAACATCAGTTTTGATTTATATGCTGTTTAATAGACCTTTATCACAGCAGAATTTAACACCAGAAGTACACGTTGAAACAGTGCATCGATTCTAATGGTTATGTATATTATCAATGTGCTGTTAACACCTAGTTTAATAAATAAATGCCTCTTAAAATAAGCATCCGGAAGATGATTTCAAAATCTGAACATTTTCAGAGATAACTTGTAGTTTTTAATCCAACATAAGCCGAGGCTCATAAACATACATGATTATTTTACCACATGGTGTCAGTGCTGATCTAATTAGTGATGTGACACTGAAGTTTGCATGTGAGACATGACGAATAAGATCAGAATCAAGTGTAACAGCCGAATGGAACAGGAGGGCAATACTTCCTCCGGGACAGGGCCTACCCACCCCCAAAACTTGTGAGATGGTTGAATACTCACCCGTCGTGAAATGTTGTGATTCCTAAAACATAGAAGGATAGATGTTAATTAACCATACATAGAAATGTAAAACACAGAAGGCATGGATCGGCCACGGGAGTAGCTTTGATCGGCCACATAAAGACGAAAGCCATGCTCGGCTATAGACAAGGCCGTGACAGCCACATAGCGGCGTAGACCTGAGCGGCCATAGACAAGGCCATGACAGCCACATAGCGACGTAGACCTGAGCGGCCATAGACAAGGCCGTGACAGCCACATAGCGACGTAGACCTGAGCGGCCATAGACAAGGCCATGACAGCCACATAGCGACGTAGACCTGAGCGGCCATAGACAAGGCCATGACAGCCACATAGCGACGTAGACCTGAGCGGCCATAGACAAGGCCGTGACAGCCACATAAAGACAAAGACCTGAGCGGCCATAGACAAGGCCGTGACAGCCACATAGCGACGTAGACCTGAGCGGCCATAGACAAGGCCGTGACAGCCACATAAAGACAAAGACCTGAGCGGCCATAGACAAGGCCGTGACAGCCACATAGCGACGTAGACCTGAGCGGCCATAGACAAGGCCGTGACAGCCACATAGCGACGTAGACCTGAGCAGCCATAGACAAGGCCGTGACAGCCACATAGCGACGTAGACCTGAGCAGCCATAGACAAGGCCGTGACAGCCACATAGCGACGTAGACCTGAGCAGCCATAGACAAGGCCGTGACAGCCACATAGCGACGTAGACCTGAGCAGCCATAGACAAGGCCGTGACAGCCACATAGCGACGTAGACCTGAGCGGCCATAGACAAGGCCGTGACAGCCACATAGCGACGTAGACCTGAGCAGCCATAGACAAGGCCGTGACAGCCACATAGCGACGTAGACCTGAGCGGCCATAGACAAGGCCGTGACAGCCACATAGCGACGTAGACCTGAGCAGCCATAGACAAGGCCGTGACAACCACATAGCGACGAAGACCTGAGCGGCCGAAGACAAGGCCGTGACAGCCACATAACAACGTAGACCTGAGCGGCCATAGACAAGGCCGTGACAGCCACATAGCGACGTAGACCTGAGCGGCCATAGACAAGGCCGTGACAGCCACATAGCGACGTAGACCTGAGCGGCCATAGACAAGGCCGTGACAGCCACATAGCGACGTAGACCTGAGCGGCCATAGACAAGGCCGTGACAGCCACATAAAGACAAAGACCTTGAGCCAAGGCCGTGACAGCCACATAAAGACAAAAGCCTTGAACGGCTATAGACACACGGACAGACATACACAAGGCCGTGATCAGCCACATAAAGACAAAAGCCTTGACGGCTGTAGACAAGGCTGTGGTCAGCCACACAGCGACGAAAAGCCTTGAGCAGCCCGTGGACAAGGCCAGACCGGCCACATAGGGACGAAGCCTTGACGGCCATTGACAAGTCCGTGATCAGGCACATAAAGACGAAAGCCGTGCTCGGCTATAGACAAGGCCGTGACAGCCACATAGTGACAAAGACCTTAAGCTGCCATAGACAAGGCTGTGACAGCCACATAGCGACGAAAGCCTTGAATGGCCATAGACACAAGGACAGACATACCCAAGACCGTGATCAGCCATATAAAGACGAAAACCTTTACGGCCATAAACAAAGCCATGATCAGCCACATAGTAACAAGAGCCTTGACGTCTGTAGACAAAGCCGTGTTCAGCCACATAGCGACAAAGCCTTTACGGCTGTAGACAAGGCCGCAATCGACCACATAAAACAAAAGCCTGGGTGGCCGCGGAGACAGCCTTGGTAGGCCACATAGTGACTGGCCACATTGGCCTTGTGTAAAAGATTGCATTGACCACTTGGTGACGAAGCTTCGTTAACCAAATGAATTTAAGACTTGCTAGCAGAATAGATGCATACTATATTACAATGCGACACCACCACCAGTAGTTGCGTTAGAATTACCTTAATTGTTGTTAGGAAGAGCTTGCTGGGCTTTGAGGAGGATTTTGGAATCGAGTCTTATATCGGGCTCAATGCAGAAGAAGACCATCTCCCCAGTAGCTTGAATGCTGGCATAGAAATTCCACGTTCGTAGCTGTAGGAAAGTCCGTTACGAAGAGAAGGAGGTAGGCTGCAGCTTTTAAGGTCAGTATAAAAGTGGGTCTGAAACCAGGCCTTAGAGAGAGGTATATATAAAATAAATAGGGGGGAGTGGTCAGGAGTCTTAGGACGAACATGAAGATATTTAACCATTGAAGTTAAGGGACAGAAATTATTCTTCATCTTAGAAATGTGATACCAGAACCTTTAGAGTCATTCTAGAATGACTAAGGAAAAAAGTAAAGAAATTGAGTGAGAAGTGAAGATCAGAATTGGAAAGACCGAGAGTAGGATCAAACTGAATAGTTTCTAAAGTGAATTTTCCTGGACACATGAAACCGAAAGGGGCTGAGAAAACACGGCTTCTAGCAGAATATCGGTGTAAGTGGAAGAGCGGCCTTTACGATTTAAGTGTTAGGAGTTAAATTAAAAGTTTTGAACTTACCTGATGCTTGTTAAGACATGTAGGTAAACTTAGTTTTACCTTTGGAATTATGGGAGAGTTTACTGAACATGCCTGATGGTTTGAGCATTGCTGAAGAAAACCATCTTGACCATCATGGAATCCCGCATTCAGATGCTTCTTGATAGGGGAGACCTTGGTAGAGGATGCCAACTCCACACATTGAGCTATGTTCGTAGCAACACCAATTGCGAGAGAGCTCGTCATTTGGGGTGCAGCCAGGAATCAGTACGCATGTGCAGACTGTGTCAAACAGTCAACGCTATATTTACTCCCCTGTATATTATGTTAGTCTCGATAGACTGAAAAATGAAAAAATTAAGATCGAGGGCTTTTCAGTGAACCGATGAAGAAAATGTTTCTCAGATTAGTTTTGCTCTGTTCGTGTTTGTGGCGGCTGGCTGGTGAGTTTTAAATGTGTTTTTATGGTTTCAGTTGTTCCTGTTCTGGTATCACGTGATAAATTACTGGTTAAATGAGTTCGAGAAGATTAACATTCACTGTTGTTCTCATATAGAAATATTTGAACTGTGATTTTACTGCAAGATACCATTGAGGTCTCTTATTAATATAGTTATTGATCTATATAAAAATCTGTTTAACTATTTATCCATTTATTCAGCATATTTTATCTTTGTACTGATGCAAAAATATTATTTGCTTCACATTTAAATGAATAAAAGTATTTTAGTGAAGCTTCATAACACCAACATCAAGTGATTTTAAAGCTTTAAAGCAGCACTAGGTAACTTTTCAACCTTCATAATATATTGTCAAGACTCTTGTGATGATAAATGACTTACAATAGGTTGAATGGCACGTCTGCCATAGCCTGACGGGGTCTGTATCGTTTTTAATCGTACTTTTAAACTTCGGGTTTCGGGTAGTAACCCGAGAAAAAAAAGAACTACAAAATTTGACTGCTTTACGGCATATACGTCACTTCCACCATCACCCCCACTTCCTTAAATTCGGACGTGCAAGGGTTAGGGTAAGCCTATGTAAGCCTATGTCTAAACGGCGTGTACAAGTTTGGTAAAAAGGAAACAGTTTATTGTCCAGCATCAGTGCGTCTGATCTCAGCATCAGTTTCTCTCTACCTCTGGAGGTGGAATATCAGGATAAAAACACCTACAGCTGTGTGCTGAACAATCCCATCAGCCACCAGACTCAACATCTGGACATCACTCAACTCTGTCACACATGTGCAGGAACTGCGCCAGGTTCGCACATACTCTGTTTACAGTGCATATGCGGTGTGTTTTTTTTTTTTTCGTACCGATGTTAACAGTCTAGAGCATTTAAAACTCCAGCAACACTTTACACACCAGTTTATTTTTGCTCTGCTACACATGAACAGTGCATGGTCCATGGTCAAAATGAGCAGACTGACATGAAAATGTAGTAATCTCATCATAAATGCATATAACTAAATTATTATCAACTATTAATTAATTATTACAATTTCTTTTCTCAAAAAGTCATCTTTTTACTTTAAGCCTGGGGTAAATCAAAGAAAAGCAAAACAGTTACCATGAGTGGTCAAATTAAATTTTTTTTTTTTTACTGTGAAATACACTGGATAGTTTTTTATATTATGTGCAGGCAAGGGCCTTGCATTTCCGCAGAAAGGGATAATCACGTGACAGGCTGGTGGTCCAAGAATGTAATAGGGTTATTAATGTAACCTCAGTTCCTTAAGCTAATAGGAATGAGTATTGCGTCGCTAGACACAATGGGGGAAAATTCGTCTCGGCTATGATTGTAACCTTGGTTCCCTGAAGAGGGAACGAGATGCTGCGTCAATTGGCGCTGAGGGAACGCTCCGCGTTATTGCGTCGTGAAGCACGTGTGAAATAAACAGTTATGGAAATTTAGAAATTAAAGCTAAGGCACCAATCTCCTCCCAAAAATCCCGAAAAAAAAGTCAGTTAGTGCCTCAGTGACAAATTCAATCTCAGCTGTCAATCATGACGTCTCACACCCCCTGTTTTATAGCATCAAATAACTAACTAAAACTAAACTTATTTAAAAAACAAACACTTCAAATTAAATCATTGTGATAAAAACTGCCTAAAATGACAGAAACCCTCTTTAGAAAACAGTTATTTTAAGTGTAATTTAATTGTTTAGTTTGTCAGGCATCCTTTGTAATACATGGAGTGGTGGGGTTTATGAGCTATACTGGGACCAACCACCGGGGGGCGATCGAGGTGCATAGGCTTCAGTTTCTGAGTGTTGCAGGCTTGACTGGAAGTATGGCAGGGCGACGCAGTGTCTCGTTTCGTCTTCAGGGAAGCAAGGTTACAGTCGTAACCGAGATGCCCCCTTTCAAGGGAACTCGCATTGCGTCGATTTATGCTGTGGGAACATCTATACCCATCCCACCATAATGACCAGTGCCTGTCTCATGAGAAACCGTACACTAAGACGAGAGCAACTGTGCCCCCAGTGTCAAGCCCAAGTCCAGTTTGTATGTGTTGTTAAACATGTATTATGGTTTCCACAGTCTCTCTTGCTGGTCTTGTGTTTTAGAATTTCGTAAAAGAGCCAGAAACTCTTCCGTTATAGGCTACACAAAACAAACATTCAATGCAATAAACGCTAGCCCCTTTCACACAGCAATCCCGGTAAATTGCTGGAATGACTTTACCGATAAATACACAAATATGCTGTTCACACAAACAATGGCGATCTGGCTTTTTACCGGTAAAAGACCGTTCACGCATCAGCACGAAAATACTGGTAAATTCTGTGATGGCAGTCATCTTTAAAAGCTGCGCCGTTGTCTTCATTTGCCCGCATGAGAAGATGCACTTTTTGACAAAATATTTAGATTTTGGAGTGACAGGCATAAGGGGATGATCAAACAGAATGTGTTTTTTTATCTTAAAGAGATGTGAGTAATAGTATCCAAATGGAAAGCCA
Source organism: Gobio occitaniae (assembly GCA_033150135.1). Lineage (NCBI taxonomy): Eukaryota > Metazoa > Chordata > Actinopteri > Cypriniformes > Gobionidae > Gobio > Gobio occitaniae. Next base: position 492,643 of record JARQWZ010000615.1, read on the forward strand.
CAATGCTGATGAATGGAAAAGAAGGCAGGGTCTTGAGCGTGACTCATTGAAAAAGCTGTAAGATGTGGCGCAACAGTCAAAGATGATCATTTAGCGCATATTTATTTAGAAAAACTATTAAAAACCTTTAAAAACACCGCAGAGTAATCACATCATCTCCATAAGAACTTTATTATTGGCCCAAAGCAGACTTCCTACGTCAGTGTGTTCTGACTTCATAGGTGAATATAATGTTAATTTTCATTCTGCGTTAACACAGTGTCACAGTGTCGGGTTTGTTTCCCCGGGTAACCACTAGAGGTCCTCCTCCCCCATGGTGTCATTCACTCCTATACTACATTTCCCATCATCCTGTTCTGTCACACATTGGATCATTGCACACAGCTGTTTCCCGTCACCTTGTTAGTCTCCCTTGTGTGTATATAAGGCCCATGTTTTCTGTTTCTTGGTCGTCATTGTTTAATGTTTCATGTCATGCAGGTTATCCTGTTCCCCAGTTCTCTGTGGTTTACTGGTTTTGTTCTGGAGTTCTGTTTTTGATTGTTTATTTTTCTCAGTGTTATTTTGTTCCTGATTTTTGATTGTTTATTTAATTAAATGCTCCCCTGCAATTTGGATCCTATCTCTACCTGCCGTCTGTTTATTCCCCGTTCTGTGACAGAACGACCGACCCAAGAATGGATCCAGCGGGGAGATTATCACATTTCCACCAAGGAGAGCTCAGCATAGAGGACTATATGTTGGAGTTCATTAGGTTGGCTCACCTGACTCAGATGGGTGAGGCATGCCTGATGATCCTCTTTCGGAGGGGATTGTCAGAGCCCCTCCGGTCATGCATGCCTGACTGGGACCCTAACGGGTCATTGGAGTGCTACGCTGCTCAGGCACTGAAGCTAAGTGGCTGGATGGCGAGGTTCACCAGGTCAGATTCCGGTGGACCCGGTTCCGGCGGTCCCGGTTCCGGTGGATCCGTGTTCCGTTGGATCCGTGTTCCTGTGGACCTTGCTCTGACCGTGCCGCCCAGGCGTCCTGCTCTGACCGCGCCGCCTGAACTCCGCGGGCCGCCTGAACTTTGTTTCCCCATTCCCTCTCTGGTCTGTTTCCCCCTTCCCTTCCTGGTCTGCCCCTCCCGTCCTGCCCTGGTCTGCCCCTCCCGTCCTGCCCTGGTCTGCCCCTCCCGTCCTGCTCTGGTCGGTCCCTCCAGTTCCACCTCCCTCTTGGACTTTTGTTTTGTAGTTGTGTCTTGGAGTGTCTGGTAACCCCTCCTCTATGGAGCGGCTATGTCACAGTGTCGGGTTTGTTTCCCCGGGTAACCACTAGAGGTCCTCCTCCCCCATGGTGTCATTCACTCCTATACTACATTTCCCATCATCCTGTTCTGTCACTCATTGGATCATTGCACACAGCTGTTTCCCGTCACCTTGTTAGTCTCCCCTGTGTGTATATAAGGCCCATGTTTTCTGTTTCTCGGTCGGTCGTTGTTTAATGTTTCACGTCATGCAGGTTATCCTGTTCCCCAGTTCTCTGTGGTTTTCTGGTTTGTTTTGTTCTGGAGTTCTGTTTTTGATTGTTTATTTCATTAAATGCTCCCCTGCAATTTGGATCCCATCTCGACCTGCCAGCTGTTTATTCCCTGTTCCGTGACACACAGAGCACCAGTAATTTTCTGGTAATGTTAAAACTTTCCTTACTGGTAAATTGCCGGAACTGATCTAACGGTATTTTTGAAAAATTTATTTTTCATGATTTCTAATTTACCGGTAGTTTACCAGTAAATACGGTATGTTTAAAAGGGGCTACTATCTCATATCCCATAATACTCACTTTTTTTCTTTTTTTTTCATACTACTCACTGATTTATATCCCATAATACTCAGTTTGCTCATTGTTTTCCTAATGATGGTCAGGTGTACATTATCAATCGTTTTGTTTAATTGGCAGCAAATGTCTGTCATTTAATAATTTTCATTTTTATTTCCCCCCTTCCTGGTCTGTTTCCCCCTTCCCTTCCTGGTCTGTCCCTCCCGATTATTGTGATCCTGAATAATACACACTGAATGACTCCGATCTTTCAAATATTTATTTTAAATAATTGTTTAATCGATATGTCATCCTCAATAAACCCGTCTCTGGCATGACGACTCCGATCTATCAAATATTCCGATCTAATATGATCCCTGACCTGTAAAGTTGCCAGAATAAAAATAATACGCTGTTTGTAAATTGGCCAGAGGAGAACTGGCACCCCCGACTGAGCCTGGTTTCTCCCAAGGTTTATTTTTCTCCATTAGGTCACCTGATGGGGTTTTGGTTTCCTTGCCACGGTCGCCTTTGGCTTGGCTTGCTCAATTGGGAACACTAAATTGTCAACTAAATATTCAAATATATCTAATAAGTAAACTAAATTAACTATATAAACTAATTTACAGATCTGCCTACATTGTCATGTATGATAATTTAAATGAGCTGATGACCGTTTTCTTCAGAGCGGCTGTACGGCCGAATCAAATTCTGTTGCATTTTTTCTCCTGTGAAGCTGCTTTGAAACCATCTGCATTGTAAAAAGCACTTCATAAAGTTGACTTGATTAGCAAAGAACGCTTTACTAGACTTTTTAGTATAACATGCTTTTTTTTCGTTTCGGCCTGCCCTCAGGAATAAAGTTTTCTCTCTCTGAGCTTCAAGAGTCTTGCCTTTATTATAAGCTAGTTATATTTGAGCTAGTTACTGGTGTGCCTCAAGATCCAGAAAGCAGCAGCACGTCTGGTCGTCAACCAGCCTAAAGGCCTGTTCACACCGGGACGATTTACACATGCTTTTATTGCCGACGTTTAACGTCTTGTGACTAAACAAAGGGCGCCAACTTGAGTGTGCACACCGACGCACAAAACTCCAGGCATAAAAGCTAAAAAGCGTAATTGAAAAAAAAAGTCCTCTGGTTCATTTTTTTATTTTGACGCGGCGAGTTAAAAACTGGTCGACCAATGAGATCAGCGCTTTTGTTCACGTGCCGGGAGCTTCTGAAGTTACAGTAAAAGAGGACTTGGTGGCGCTCAAGCACAAAATGGTCTGGCCGAGCACACACTGATACAACAAAGAAGTAGTAAGTAGACAAAGAGCTTGCCAGTTAGCAAAAAGTGTGTGAATGGTTTTGGCAAGCACATAAATACTGTCTCTCTTCTTCTTCTGTGTGACAAGCGAGTATCAGAAGCGTAAAGTGCCGCAGCATCAGTTTGTGTACTGGGAGCACTATCTACTGAATTTGCACATTCACTCTGCGCATTGCCAGTGAAAATCGCTTGGGTGTGAACACTCAAGATGCGCCGAAAAACGTCACAGAAAATGCTGGCGATAAGCGCTTGCGATATGTACAGGCCTTAAGAGAACCAATCACAGCACTTCGATCTCACTCAACTGACTCCCATTTGTTGCCGGATTTAAATTTAAGGTGTTAATGCTTGCTTTGAGAACTATGTTACGACCCGCTCGTTTGAAGTCGCAACATAAAAGGGGGATCAGACAACAAAGTCTAATAAATGAAAAAGTGTTTTATTAAATTGAAATAACAACAATGAATAATGAAAGATAAACAGAAGTCTAGGGATAATAAGGGAATAAGTAAACGTACCACAAATAATGTATGCTACATAACATAAGAAATCCAAACAGAAGCAAATGAGAAATAAATCATTAGAATCTCACATACTGCAGGAGACACCTTTGGGAATGACTATCCCACAGAGAGTGCTCCTACCAACTGATACACACCACTCTTATATACACACTCTAATTAACCATCAATTAACAGAAGAACCAATCAAAAACTTCCTCCATCCTGCCCAATAGGAAGACAGGAAGACTCAGGGTCGTCACAACTACCAGTTGAACAGCACCTCCCTTCCTCAGTATTCCAGCTTAAGCCAACTTCTGGTTTAAGGCACTTAAACTTCTGTTTTTCTCTGATTCTCTGGCCTCAACCACAGCATGAATCCTTTCAGCGGTCGGGCCGATCCTCTTTTCTGAAAGCAGCGTTCCCATGAACTCTAGCTCACATTGTATTATGTTGAGTGTCAATCTATTACCCCTTTTCCACCAAGGCAGTGCTAGAGCTAGATCGGAGCCAGAGCCTAGTTTCAAATCGGTTCTTTGTGTTTCCACACCCAAAGCCCCAGCTCCGAGCCAGGAAAAGTGGTTCTTAAGTAGCACCAAAACATTGCTGGGCTAGAACAGGGCTAGAAGTAAGAACCGATTACGTCAGGCGCTGGGGGCGGGGTCAACAAGACCAACACAAATTTGAGACAGTACAGTAGATGGGACTAATGAACTAATGAGCAATTAGATTTACAGGTTACTGTATGTTCTCATTAACTCTCACTTGTGAATTTTGTTGTACCAACACAAGCAAAAATATATATACATGTAATTAATTGTTTTTTGAGTCAAAAGGGACCCTGCAATGGTTTTTCTCTTTTATTTAATCAGTACAAACATCAGTGTGTCTGGTTTAATCTGGCGGGCGGTAAACAGCGTCTGCTGGATGTCTGTGGTTGATGTGTGTGTCAGCAGTTTGTGGCTGAAGCGTTTCTTCACTTTATCTCCTGCTAATAAGAAGGTCATAAAAACATAAAAACATCTTTACACTGAAATAAAGTGAATCAAATCAGTCAAATAAGAGTCACATGGCCGATCAGGTGGAACTGGAACAAAGAGCATAGAAATGTTAGGGGTGGCCTCTAGGGCCGTGTCAGAACAGGTGTAGAGTGAGTAATGGCCTCCATAGCCATAACAGGGCAGGCACGACATCTCAGATTGATCTCAGTGGTCATAGTAGAACAGGCTTGGATTTCATAGGTGACCTTCCTGGTCATATCTGGGCAAACAGGAAGTTCAGGGGCGGTGTCCACAGTTGTATCAGGGCTCATAGAGAGTACAGGGACAGGTAAAATCTCTGTAGTCATGTCATAATGGACAGAGTTCATGAGCTCATGACGCCTCAGGGGGAGTAGATGAAGTGTGAATGGCCCACAAATACAAGATGGCGGTTGCAATCATAGGAACCACAGCCTACTGTGGAAGGAACTCTGAGACCCCTGGACTCGGGACCACTAGGGTCAGGCACCACCGGACTAGAAGTCGCTGAGACGACCAGGCTAGGAACCACTGAACTTGGGTGCTCTGGGCTCGAGGATGATGTTGGGAACATTGAGATGCCAGCTGTTCCCACCGACATCAGTGGTGGGTCCACTAATTAGACGCCAGCCTCAAACGCCCAGGGACCGTCTTAGTAACTTCAGGTGTAGTGTCCTTGACATGAAGAGGCTCTGGCGTGGCAGCCATGATTCGTCAAAACTTTATTTTTCTCAGATTCACCAAAGTATCAAAATCTGCAATCAAAAGCTGTTCTCATTGTGAGCTCAAGCATTTCTCTTCAAATTTTCCCAAGACCAAATATCAGAGGCAGCGAAGTTTCTCTAAATGAGCAATTAGATTTACAGTTTACTGTATGTTCTCATTAACTCTCACTTAGAATGGTGTTGTAGCAACACAAGCAAAAATATTAGATAAATGTAATTAATCTGATTTTGAGTCAAAAGGGATCCTGCAATGGTTTTTCTCTTTTATTTTATCAGTACAAACATCAGTGTGTCTGGTTTAATCTGGCGGGCGGTAAACAGCGTCTGCTGGATGTCTGTGGTTGATGTGTGTGTCAGCAGTTTGTGGCTGAAGTGTTTCTTCACTTTATCTCCTGCTAATAAGAAGCTCATAAAAACATCAAAACATCTTTACACTGAAATAAAGTGAATCCATCATCAGTCAAATAAGAGTCACAGGTCAGAGGTCAGATATGATTGACAGCTCACAGCACCAAATTACACTCCAGTAGATACTAGGGGTTGACCGACTTCAGATTTTTTGAAGTCAACATTTATGTGATGAAAGTCGAGTCGACGTTGACTAGTCGCTGATGACATCATTAATTAACAAATAAGCCTGAACCTTGAGCTGAGACGTGAACGCAGGTTTTCGTGCACACAAGACAGCTATGGCATATGACACAGCGCTGCCCATAAGGTTATTTCTCCTACATTACAGCTTTTTTAGTGTTGACAATACATTTCTGTGCTGCACTGAATTATTCTGCGATCTTTTCTTTATAAGAGCTGCGTGGAGTACGTTATTTGACGGACAGATGTATTTTTTATGGACTTCAAAAACAGAGCAACAGTCACTGCCATTATAAAGCTTGGATTAGCCTGAACTTTTTTAATATAACTGATTTTATTTATCTGAAAGAAGAATGTCATATACACCTAGGATGACTTAAGGGTTAGTAAATCATGGGCTAATTTTCATTTTTGGGTGAGCTATCCCTTTGAAGTCGACTAGTCTCTGCCACCCCTAGTAGATATAGATATCTTATCCAATATTTCACTCTTCTGATATTAGTTTTCATTCAGGGCCAGAATTAATTTGAAAATGTAAGATCAGCAAAAGCTTGTTGATGTTCGTGATGTTCAAGGAGAGGGAAGTGTGAGCGGAAACTAACTGAGGTTAGAGGAGGATTCACACACAACCAGATAAATATCACAGTTTCAGATCAATCTCTCAGACATTTTAAGAGTCACTATCGAGGGCTTTTCAGTGAACCGATGAAGAAAATGTTTCTCAGATTAGTTTTGCTCTGTTCGTGTTTGTGGCGTCTGGCTGGTGAGTTTTAAATGTGTTTTTATGGCTTCAGTTGTTTCTGTTCTGGTATCATGTGATAAATTACTGTTAAATGTTTGGCTTGCACCGTCTTGCTGTTGTTGCTGCCCATGTCTCCCCGCTGCATGGTCTTTCATAGGCTTCCTGCTTGGCCTTACTGGTAAACTACGGTACGCTTATTGCTGCTTCACCTGGCTTCGACTGGTAAGACTTTTCCTTTGCCTGCACCTGTGCTTGTTTGTGGAGCCACCAAACTCTCCAGCCTTCTATTGCCTGCACACGCAGTCATTTGCCAAGCAAATTGCATTCCAATTTAAGCTGCAACTCTACAGTGCAGAAAAATGACCTTTTTCTGCTGAGTTTTGTCTTGCTCTGGGGACATGGGCATATGAATGTCTCTTATAAAACCTCTCTAGTGAAGGCTTGAGATCCCTCATTTGTTCCAAGTATAAAACTGCAAAAACTACAGCCCCTCTATGGTGCTCCGTCTGAATCCCTTCTCCGCCCTTTATGCCTTGCTGTTCTGAAAAGCTTCACTGTTTTATCTGACAATGATCTTATGTTGTTTTTTTTAACTCACTACATACTAAAAAAAATGCTGTGAGCCTCGGTGCAACTATGAAACAGAGATGTTTGATTATTATATTGTTAATTATCTGTGGGGATGTGCAGCCAAATCCTGGCCCAGTTGATATTAACTCTAAGATCTGCAATACTCCGGCTGATTTTAAAAACAGGTCTGGGTTGGGTATTATTCATTTAAATATGTGAAGAATGCTCCCCAAGATTGATTCCTTACGTATTTGGGCAAAATTCCACCGATGCAGATATTATAATTCTTTCAGAAACATGGCTCTATAAATCAGTCACAGACAAAGACATTGCTGTCAGTGGATACAATGTCTTTAGAACTGATCGGCCTCGTAAGGCTGGGGGCGTGGCTATATATGTTAAGAGCAAGTTCATTGCTAATGTAGTTTTGTCCATATCTGTGAGTAAACAACTTGAATTTCTGGCCCTAAATGTTGAGGTGTACAAAGGCATGACTGTCACTGTTGTTGGAAGCTACAGACCACCCTCTGCAGTAGCTGACACCCTTCAGACGCTTTCACAGCTTTTATCACAGCTGCAATATAGTGAGATTGTCCTGGCAGGCGATATGAACTGGGACTGGTTCAAACCTGCTTCAGACGGATTGAAGGGTCTTTTCAGTGAATTAAATCTTACACAATTAATTGAGTCTCCTATTCGTCCAAATCCAAAACATCCAGAGAAATCTACTCTAATTGATTTGCTATTGACAAATGCTCCCCATACATTTTCTAAAATTGGTATGTTTGCTAATGACATCAGTTATCATTGCACGATTGCTGCAGTTAGAAATGCCAAAATTCCAAAATATAGGCCTCGATGCATTGAAAAACGTGATATGAAACATTTCTCCTTACAAGGTTTTACACATTATTTATTTTATTTTAATTGGGACAGCATTAGGCTTATTGATGATGTTGAAACAGCCTGGAAATACTTTCATAATGGATTTTTGCAACTTATTAATAAACATGCTCCATTGCGTAAGTTTAGAGTCAAGGGACGAGATAACCGACGGAGCTTAGCAAACTTCTTCATGAGAGGGATGTGGCTTGGGCAAAGGCTAGGAAATCAGGGGTGGAGGCCGATAGGATTCATTTTAGACGATTACGAAACCAGTTCACAGCAGCAGTCCGACATTCCAAATCTGAATACTATCTAGCGGCTACTACCGACAATCTAAATAACCCTAGGACTTTTTGGAAGTCTATCAAGTCAATTTCTTTAACTAAATCTCATAATGAACTGCCTCCCCATATCATTAGGGACAATATTACTATCTCGGACAGATCGGCGATGCTAGAATGTTTTAATGAACATTTTGTTGCATCTGGTTCTTTGTATGACCAATCTCTACCTTCAAAAACCTATCCTTCTGATTGTAATGCTGCTGGAAGATGTTGTGTTGGCCAGCCTTTTTCTTTGACCTTTGCCCCGTTTTCAATCGATGATGTACATAAAGCTCTAATGTCACTGGACATCAAAAAGCCTGCTGGCTCAGATGGTTTAGAGCCTTATTTTTTAAAAGTTGCTGCAGATTTTATTGCTGAACATTTTTAATTTGTCTATGGCTCAGAATGTTATGCCATCAATCTGGAAATCTGCCCATGTCCTCCCCTTGTTGAAGGGTGGAGATCCTACCTTGTTAAATAACTATAGGCCAATTTCCAACTTGTCTGTGCTGTCAAAGGTCCTAGAACGACTAATAAGTGAACAATTGAAAGAATATCTGAGTGTAAATAATATTCTCTCAGAGTTTCAGTCGGGTTTCCGAAAGGAATATAGTACCATCTCTGCTTCACTGAAGGTTGTGAATGACATCATATAGGCACTGGACAGCAAAAAGATATGTGCAGCTCTTTTCATCGATCTTTCTAAAGCTTTTGATACAGTGAACCATTGTATTTTAAAACAGAGACTGCTCAACATTGGTCTTTCTGAGAAGGCAGTTGGTTGGTTTGAAAATTATCTCTCAGATAGGACTCAGTGCGTCACTTTTGACGGTATCTCTTCGGGTTTTTTACAAGTTGTATCAGGGGTTCCTCAGGGATCGGTGCTGGGCCCATTATTATTTACCATTTATGTAAATGACCTCGGTTCAAATGTCAACAATGCTCTGTTTGATTTTTATGCTGACGATACAATCATTTATACCTATGGAGAAACCCTTCATCAGACTTTTCAGTACCTGCAGGATGCCTTTGACACTGTACAATCTCAGCTATCTGACTTGAAGCTTGTGTTGAATGCAAATAAAACTAAGACGGTCCTGTTTTCAAATAATAGGAACTCTACAGCTATTCCACCAAACATTGTTACCCTGCAGGGAAATCTAATAGAGCGTGTGGCTGAGTATAAGTACTTGGGGCTTTTACTTGACCAAAATTTAGCCTGGAAACTTAGGTTAAAGCTAGGGTTCTATTTTAGGAATAAGGCATGCTTTTCTCTTGCAACAAGGAAGAAATTGGTTGAGGCTACATTCCTGCCTCTTATAGACTATGGTGATTTTTTTATACATGCACGCCCCTAATAAATATTTGCAACAACTGGATTCAGCTTATCACGGTGCACTGAGATTTATTACAGGGTGCAAACCCTTTACACATTGTTGCACTCTGTATAGTTTAGTCCAGTGGCCATCCCTTGCCCAGCGCAGGCTAACCCGGTGGTGATTATTTATATATAAATCCATCATTGGGACACTGCCCCCTTATTTATGTAGGCTTATGTCCTTCAAGGCCAGCACTCGATCACTGCAGTCTAATGATAATCTCCACCTGGTTGTGCCTAGGGCTCACACAGAGTTAGGGAAGAAAGCATTTAGAATTTCTGCCCCATCAGCGTGGAATCTGTTACAAAATGACTTAAAACTTGATAACTTGGTCTCCTTTGGTCAATTTAAGAGGTTAGTAAAGTACTGGGAAGCAGGCACAATGGGCACCTGTCCCTGCTTCCCAAATTAGGATAAGTTTATGGGTTTTTTTTATTTTATTTTTTTATGTCTTGTATGTTCATTGTATTTATTGTATGTTGTATTTTATGTGAAACTTTTATTGCGGCTTTCTTGGCCAGGGCTCCTTCGCAAAAGAGACTCAAAGGATTTCCCTGGTTAAATAAGGGTTAAATAAATAAATAAATAAATAAAAAACTGTCTACGGTGAGTTAAATATCAGCTTCACATCTGTTTTATATTTTAATCAGCACAAAGAATCAATTATTAATACAAACTCAATATTGCTTCTGTTTTTTAATGATGATATTAATTTCAAATGTTGTTTCAGTTTGTTCTCTCTCTCTCTCTCACTCACTCACTTTATTTCGATAGTCCACTTTAGACATTCTACTAACTATAAGTAACTTTGCAACTACATGTCAACTAACTGTCATTAGAGTATTTGTAGACGGTCTGATTAATATTTACTAAAACTTCACTTTATTTCGATAGTCCACTTTAAACATTCTACTGACTATAAGTAACTTGGCAACTACAATTCAACTTATTCTACTAACCCAAACCCTGACACCTAACCATAACCTACCAGTCTACTGACAGTCAACTAATACTCTAATGACAGTTAGTTGACATGTAGTTGCAAAGTTACTTATAGTTAGTAGAATGTTTAAAGTGGACTATCGAAATAAAGTGTAACCTAATGTTTATAGAGAAAAATGTCTCTTTTCCCTTACTTAATCATAAAATATTTCCTCCATTCATTTTGACTTTTAACTTAAATTATGCCACATAGTGAGTATTAGTGCATTAATCACTCATCGTTCTCAGCACTGATTGGTTGACTCGTTTGTAATATCCCTCTTCCTGTCTTTTTGCAGCGGAAAACGAGCCACCGGTGCAGATGGACCCCATCAAGTCTGGATTTGTGGGTGATACAGTCGAGCTGCGATGTCTCTTCGTCAATAGTAAGCCACCAGAGAAGATCATCCAGGTCACCTGGCAAAAGCTGATAAATGGCACCGAACAATGCGTTGCCACTGCCCAATCAGCCTTGGGAGTATCTGTGCTGCCCCCTTTCAAAGACCGTGTGAGCTTCAAGCACCCTGCTGTGCACCAGAGGACCCCTTCTTCTCTTGAGGATACCACCATTGTGTTTTCCAGCATACGGCTCTCTGATGAAGCGCCCTACATCTGCAGATACACCACATTCCCAACAGGCAACAGGGAGAAAATGGTCAACCTCACCGTCTTTGGTAAGACCACCACACTGGCAGTTTATACATACACGGTATATAGTGTTGTTCTACTGTGAAAAGAGCTCATTCACAAACAGATTTATAAAACAATTTATACGAAAATGTAAATTTAATGTGAAAAAATTGTTGTTTGTTAACACTGTTGGTATTGAAGTATTTTTATGTTGCTTTTCTTGGTTTACTTTTTTGTCTCATCAAGGGTGACCATTTACAAATGAATATTACACATTCATTCAGCTCATGTTTCATGAATGAGTTTCATGTAAGAACTTATTTAATTCACTAAGAATTCATTCATTTAGATGAATAATTTCAATAGTAAGTATTTCAAATAAGTAAGCACAATGTTACTCGGTTTACCACTGAGCAGTTCTTTACACACATTTAACACCATGGATGGAATGGCAAGAAATGGGTGTCATTTTCTTGAATATTCTCAGCACCCTCAACCCTGAAAAGGTGTGGTCATGGTTAGCAGGTAGTAAGGTGTAAATGGAGTTTGTTTCAGCAATATTTTATTCATAGCCCTGTAAGGCCTTGAGAAAAATCATCTTTGTGCTTGAACGCTTTAGGTCTTGTGTGTAATGTGCTTGGCTCAAACCTTTCATACACTTTCATACCAGGCCTGTCGCGATTGTTCGATACAATCAACTGCATCGACATTGATAATTAGTCGATGTCATTATTTTTAATCGACTGGGTAAGTTGGGTATGATATGAAATTGTATTAGTACCTTAATGTACGTTTTGTCGATGTGTGACAAAAGGAGTGATGACGTGTGTGTGTGAGCTCTGCTTCCACCGTTCACTAAACAATGGAAGCAGAACAGTGACACAAATATCGCTTTCGATCTTGATTCAGTATCAATTCATATAGCCTGCTGTACATATAAGGAAAAATAAGTTTGCCTTAGCACTATTTTAAACGTTTCTTGGGTTAAATTACAGTGGGGTTAAAAAGTATTATGTCAGCCACCAATTGTGCAAGTTCTCCCACTTAAAAAGATGAGAGAGGCCTGTAATTTTCATCATAGGTACACTTGAGAAAAAGAATGAGAAAATGAGAAAAATAATCCAGAAAATCGTCTGATATTTAAAGAATTTATTTGCAAATTATGGTGGAAAATAAGAATTTGATCACCAACAAAATAGCAAGATTTCTGGCTCTCACAGACCTGTAACTTCTTCTTTAAGAGGCTCCTCTTTCCTCCACTCGTTATCAGTATAAAAGACACAACCTCAAACACTCCAAACTCCACTATGGCCAAGACCAAAGAGCTGTCAGAGGACACCAGAAACAAAATTGTAGACCTGCACCAGGCTGGGAAGACTGAATCTGCAATAGGTAAGCAGCTTGGTGTGAAGAAATCAACTGTGGGAGCAATTATTCGAAAATGGAAGACATACAAGACCACTGATAATCTCCCTCGATCTGGGGCTCCATGCAAGATCTCAGTCCGTGGCGTTCACTAGAACGGTGAGCAAAAATCCCAGAACCTACTAGGGGGGTCTAGTGAATGACCTGCAGAGAGCTGGGACCAAAGTAACAAAGGCTACCATCAGTAACACACTACGCTGCCAGGGACTCAAATCCTGCAGTGCCAGACGTGTCCCCCTGCTTAAGCCAGTACATGTCCGGGCCCGTCTGAAGTTTGCTAGAGAGCATTTGGATGATCCAGAAGAGGATCATCTTTTTTAAGAGGGAAAACTTGCACAATTGGTGGCTGATTAAATACTTTTTTTGCCCCACTGTATATGCTCTGTATATCACTTGTTAGTGCTTATATAAGTATCATTAAAAATATTAGGATACAAGTTATTAATGTTTTAAATCCCAGCGGTCACCACCAGTGTGTCCTTGAGCAAGGCACTTTACTCCACGTTGCTCCAGGGGGATTGTCCCTGTAATAAAGGCACTGTAAGTCGCTTTGGATAAAAGCATCTGCCAAATGCATAAATGTAAATGTAAACGTTTTTCACATTTAAATAAATCTAGTGTTTGATCATATCTAAATATTTATTAAAATGCAAAACCTAAAAATAAGTAAGCAGTTATCATCTGCAATACTTTGAGCAACTAGACTAGATGCATGTATATTTATTAAAGAGCCATACAGGCACCTGGTGGGAAATAGCATAACAAATGAAAATTATTATTTTTCTAGCCACAAAATGACTCTAATATGCCTCTTTGAATTGGAATTCTATATTTTAACCAGTTACAAACAGAGGGACACGGAGTTAAACAGTGTTTATTGATGAAACCAGGTAGTGAGCGGATCAGGTGAGTGTCAGGTGAGAGAGTTCAAATGATGGAAGATGATAACTGGGTCATACTATACTCTTGCTTGCAGATGGTGATGGCGTTCAGGCAGAAGGAGCGATGGAGACAGGAGAGAAGACGAGGAGACACACTGGAGACATGATGGGAACAGATAAGTATCGTAGAGAAGTCCTTGAGGTAAGCAGTAGCGTAAGCTTGTTGTGAACGAGACCGGACAGTGAATAGCTGTGAGCGTGCTGCTTAAGTGCAAGCAGTGATTACGGTGATGATGAGCAACAGGTGCGTGTGATCAGTACTCTGGTGATGGAGTGCATTGTGACTGGGAGAGGGTGGAGCCGTCCACCAGGATGAGAGAAAGGGGGGGTTCCGGGGTAGTGCCAGGTTCTGTGGGGACACAAACAGAAGGGTGATGAGGCTTAAGGAGAGACACATGGAAAGTGGGGTGAATACGGTAATAAGGTGACAGGATTGATCTGCTGGATGATGGTGAAGGGGCCAATGAATCTGGGACTCAACTTCTTGCACGGCAGACGCAGTCTGATGTTCTGGGTCGACAGCCAGACCTTCTGCCCAAACTGAAATGCTGGAGTTCTGGAGCGGCGAAGGTTGGCTGTCATCCTGCGTCTGTGGATGGCCCGTTGAAGTTGGTGATGTGCTGAGTCCCAGACCCTCTCACTCTCCCAGAACCAGTAGTCGACCGTGGGGACGTCCGATGGATCCCCCGACCATGGGAACAGAGGAGGTTGATAGCTGAGTACGCAGTGGAATGGATTGAGTCCGGTGGAAGGTTGCCCTAGGGAATTCTGTGCGTACTCGGCTCATCCAAGGAACTGGTTCCAGGAGTCCTGGTGGCTGTGACAGAAGGTACGGAGGAAGCAGCCAATCTCCTGGATCTTACTGCCCGTTTGACTAAGGATGGTATCCCAATGAGAGGCTGATGGTCACACCTAGAGGGGTAAAAAAGGCCTTCCATACTCTTGATATGAACTGGGGCCCCCTGTCCGACACAATGTCTTGTGGTGGGTAAACCTTATAAGGGAAGTAGGCGGCAGGACTTGGACAATCTGTCTATCACCACAAGGATGCAGATACAGTTGTCAGAGACAGGGAGGTTGGTGATGAAATTCACTCCTATGTGTGACCAGGGGCGGTTAGGAACGGACAGAGGATGGAGTTTACCAGCAGGTAGATGATGAGGGCTCTTGGACATGGCGCATTCCTTGCATCCCTGCACGTACCTTCTGACATCGGATCTCATGCGTGGCCACCAGAAGCGCTGTTTTAGCAGCGAGAGGGTTTCATTGACCCCGGGATGGCCAGTGCCCAGTGACGTGTGGGAGGAGTGAATGAGAGGAGTGCGTTGTGAATGGATGATGAACTGCAAGCCTGGTGGGCAACCCGGTGGAGGGTTGGTGGAGGCATTGGCAGAGGGCTGGGTCACTTCTGACCAGAAGATGGGGTTGACAAACAACTGGTTTGGCAGAAGGGGCTCGGTATCTTTAGGTTTTTCCTCTGGACTGTAGATGCGGGAAAGGGCATCCGCCTTAACGTTCTTGGACCCAGGCCGGTAGGAGATTGTAAAGTGGAACCTGGTGAAGAATAACGACCATCTTGCCTGGCAGAGATTCAGATGTTTGGCCTCACGGAGATAACCCAGGTTCTTGTGATCGGTGAGAACTGGGAACGGACATTGAGCGCCCTCTAACCAGTGCCTCCACTCTTCCAAGGCCAGTTTGATGGCAAGGAGATCCCGGTTTCCGATGTCGTAGTTGACTTCCGCCGGGTTGAGCTTGCAGGAGAAGAAGGCACATGGGTGGAGACGACTGGGGTTCCCCTGCTGCTGCGACAGGACCGTTCCCACTCCAGTTGTAGAGGCGTCCACCTCCACGACGAAGGGGAGTTCCGGGTCGGGGTGGACGAGGAAATGGAGTCCAGGACAGAGACTTGGGCAGATTACAGAGGAGGCTGGTGAGTGGACTGGTGATGGAACTGTAACCCTGGATGAATCGACGATAGAAATTAGCAAAGCCAAGGAATCTTTGGAGCTCTTTGATTGTGGAGGGAATGGGCCAGGACCGAATGGCTTCCACCTTCCCCTCGTTCATCCGGATGTCACTGCGGTCGATGTTATATCCCAGAAACTGCACTGAAGGCTGGTGGAAAGAGCATTTATCGGCTTTCAGGAATAGCTGGAAGCTCCTCAGGCGTCGGAGAACCTCCGCAACGTGGTGACGATGTTCCGCCATGCTCCGGGAGTAGATCAGAATGTCGTCAATGTAGACCAGCACAAACTTATGGAGAAACTCATGGATGAAATCCTGGAATACGGAGGGGGTATTAAAAAGGATAAGAAAGAAAATGCCTTCTCTTTCTGACGAAATCCATGTTGGCTAATCCATACGGCATCACAAGGTATTCGTAGTGGCCAGTGGGCGTGACGAAGGAGGTCTTCCACTTGTCCCTCTCAAGTATTCGGATGAGGTTGTATGCTCTGCGGAGGTCCAACTTCGTGAACACAGTAGCACCACAGAGGTGTTCCAAGGCAGCTGGGATGAGAGGAAGGGGGTAACGGAACTTGACTGTGATGTTAAATGCACGGTAGTCTATACAGGGCCTCAAGCCTCGGTCCTTCTATGCCACGAAGAAGAAGCTTGACACAGCAGGGGAAGTAGATGGACGAATGTAGCCTTGCTTCAGTGCCTCCTTAATGTACTCCTCCATGGCTTTTACTCCAGAAGTGAGAGTGGGTAAATCATTTCTCTGGGCACTGGCTCACCCAGCAGCAGATCAATGGCACAGTCCCATGGCCAGTGTGGAAGCAGCTTGGAAGCACGTCTGGGGCAGAAGACGTCGCTGAAGGGGGCGTAGCAGGAAGGGACGTCCACCGAACGTTTCTCTATGGGGCTTTCTATGGACGGGACACAGACAGGGAGATCTTGGGAACTTGGAGATCGACGAGCTGGAAGTGCAAAAAAACAGCTGTTCGGCAGGACTTCTCCCGTCTTCCAGGAGATGACAGGATTGTGCTGCTCCAACCATGGGCACCCTAGGATGATGTCAGCGGTGGATTCCTCCAGAATCAGCAGATGTAGATCTTTCACGGGGAGGACACCCACTTGGATGCTGATGGGACCCACGGAGGAACAAACCCATCTTCGGCTGAGTGGTTTTCCGGTTTTCGACAGGATTTGATAGACCGTCAGAGTGGCTGATGTCTGGAGCTTGAGCTGGCAGCAGAGAGTGCCCGAGATGAAGTTGCCGTCTAACCCAGAGTCGAGGAGTGCAGTAACTGGAAGAGACATACCAGCAGCAGTATAGTTTTTCAGTAGTTGTGAGAGGTTGCATTTTTTTTTAGTGATGGGATCATGGCACTCACCATGGGATGTGGAGGACGAACGGGGCACTCAGTGATGAAATGGCCTGGAGTGCCACAGTACAAACATAGATTCTGGGTCAGCCGCCGACATTAGAGAATTCTCCAGTGGAGGATCAGGCACCCGAGGATCCAGACCCTACCAGTAGGTCGGTAGTAGGTATTGCTCGTTCCAGCCACTGGCAGCAGCGAGGGTTCTAAACTGGAGGGCATACTCGTTGACAGACATTGATCCTTGTTTTAAATGATAAAGCTGCTCACCTATCGCTGAGTCCCAGGAGGGTTTTCCAAACACTTCCTTAAAGTGGTTGGTGAAACTGGTGAGAGATTGGGTTAGTGGGTTAAATACACGTGGAAGATCTACATCTGCTTTTTTTTTTTTTTGCTTCCTGCTTAGCCACTGTTCGGACGTTCCGTCTTACTGCTCCGCCCTTTGCTCTATCGCTTTTTATATTTTATCTCCTAATTTTAACTACAGCAAATCAGCACAGTGTTCAAACGATAAAGCTTGACATCAACACTAAAACTAGAAACTCTTGATGACGGGAAAACTACAAAAAAAGAGGAATTTTTATCCAACCAACCTCCCACCGACAGCTGTCATCAGCTTACATTCCGGAGAAGGGAAAACACAGCTGCCTACATTCAAAAGGATAAGAAATAAAATGCATCCTCTGTCTGAAGAATATATATGCTGCAAAAACTGCCACAGACTTCTACAAAGGATTGCACTTCCTGGAAACAAAGTTACTTGCGGGACTACCAAACCAGACTGAACACACTACAGAGAGCGAGTCCCATGAATCTAGTGCTCCTAAACAGGTCAAAATGAGTGTAGAGAAGCAAGCTGTAACTGAGCAACACACTAATCTATGGCACAGACAGGGAGTGAGACCCAAAGGCACTCGAGACAACAGATTGTCACGAGTATCAACAATTGCTGCAGTAGCATCCTCTACCCCCCTACCACCGCCTATACATTTTGAGAACAGATTTGAAGTATTAATGAATATGGGTGAGGAATCCCCAAACATGTTCAATGTGGGTGAGAAATCCCCAAATGTGATCGGACACAGATCAAATCAGCCAGCAGCTAACACTGATGCTCAAGGTCGAGCAGACAGCGGCACTCAGCTCAGAGCACAGCCGAGCCCAGGACTCTGATAGTGGGTGACTCCATATATTAATTAATATATTTATTAAGAATCAGTGAATAGTTAATTTGCAGAGTGACTATACAGACTATGCATTTATGTTATAACGTTTGATTATTTAATTTCTTTAGTGAATGCTACTGTTAATTAGAGCTACTGCAGCTGAAAATAAAGCACTGTTTTTGTCATATTGTTTGTAATTTGCATTTTGGCTTATTAAAAAAACAGATAAAATTAAATGAAATATCTATATTGTATAAAATTACATTAAAAAAATATTAAATTACTCTAATAATGAAATAAGATTTTGGTCATCCCAACCTGTTCAGAATAGTGGTTAGTGTTAACATGATTGTTAATAATGTGATTGTTGCAAACATCTCAAGTCATAATTTTGGTATTGTGACAACACTATTCTACATCAACAGTATTTGCTGATATTCTCATGTTGGTTTACAAATTTGTACCTTTTTACATTTTTACTCTTTTAGTTTTACATTTTGTCAAGGGCTTGTTTACATTTATACTTATTTATAGTACACTACTGAATGCCAAAATTGTTAAATCAAATGTGTTTAAAGTAAAATTGTTGAAAATTATTGTGAGAAATTAGTCGACAGATGAATTGATAAATTAGTCGATTGATTAATCTACACTCACCTAAAGGATTATTAGGAACACCTGTTCAATTTCTCATTAATGCAATTATTTAATCAACCAATCACATGGTAGTTGCTTCAAAGCATTTAGGGGTGTGGTCCTGGTCAAGACAATCTCCTGAACTCCAAACTGAATGTCAGAATGGGAAAGAAAGGTGATTTAAGCAATTTTGTTGGTGCCAGACGGGCCGGTCTGAGTATTTCACGAGCAGAAGACCCTACCGGGTACCACTCATCTCCACCACAAATAGGAAAAAAAGGCTACAATTTGCACGAGCTCACCAAAATTGGACAGTTGAAGACTGGAAAAATGTTGCCTGGTCTGATGAGTCTGGATTTCTGTTGAGACTTTCAGATGGTAGAGTCAGAATTTGGCATAAACAGAATGAGAACATGGATCCATCATGCCTTGTTACCACTGTGCAGGCTGGTGGTGGTGGTGTAATGGTGTGGGGGATGTTTTATGGAAAAGGGGTCAAACACAGTATTAGTATGGTGTTCCTAATAATCCTTTAGGTGAGTGTATAAAAAAATAGTCGTTAGTGGCAGCCCTGTTTCATACACCACAACAGAAAGAGCTGCATTCATACATGTTTCTGTGAATAGCTGCACAAACAGTTAAAGACAATATAGTAAAAAACCTTGTATTGTTTTCTTTTTCCATTAGACACAAAATCAGATGTTATACAGAATGCCCAACCAGAAAGACCAAAAGCACCATAAAAGCAGTATATATGACTCCAAATCTTCTGAAGCCATTCAAAATCTGTTGCAAATTCCTGAGGTTTGTGAGGTGATGGAAAGCTAATGGCCTGGTTTCACAGACACAGTTTAGATTAAGCCAGGATTAGGCCTTAGTTCAATTACAACATTTAAGTAGCTTTTATAAACATGCCTTAGAAAGAAAGAAAAAAATAAATTACTGGTGTGCATCTTGAGACAAAACAAAGGCACTGACACATTTTATAAAGACTAGGGGCCTTGTCTGTGAATTTAAATCATAAAAATGTAAAAAGAATCAAATATTTTATTTGTTTACCTGCAAAGAAATACAATTAAGCCAGCAAAGGGAGCTGCTTGGCTCAAGTACAGGGTGTTTGTTTATTTATTTTTTTATCTTTCACTGGTGTGGCTTGTTAACTCCCAAGCCAATTTTGTTGATCACGTTCATTTAAATTTTACATTTACATTTATGCATTTAGCAGACGCTTTTATCCAAAGCGACTTACAGCTTGGGGGAACATGAAGCGATTGGTCATGAAGAGTCGAGAAGCGCAATAAGAGCCTGAAATCCTGAGACCGTGTACATTGCTCAGTGTAGCACAGGCTAGAGTAGGAGGAGAGGAAGAGAAAGAGGAAAGGAAAGGTTTTTTTTTTATTTTTTTTATGAGGTTAAGTGCTAGCGGAAGAGCTGAGTTTTAAGTTGACTTTTGAATGATGTCAATGATTCTGCGTTTCGGATGGCGTTGGGAAGATCATTCCACCAGCTGGGAACGTTGAATGAGAATGTTCTGGAAAGGGATTTTGTCCCCTTCTGTGATGGTACTACAAGCCGTCGTTCCTTTGCTGAGCGAAGGCTTCTGGTGGGGGTGTGGATTTGTAGAATGGAGTCAAAGTAAGCAGGAGCTGAGCGCGTGGTGGCTCTGTATGCAAGCGTCAGCGCCTTAAACTTGATGCGAGCAGCGAGTGGTAGCCAGTGCAGAGAGATGAAGAGAGGTGTGACGTGGGTCCTTTTGGGCTCGTTGAAGACAAGACGTGCTGCTGCATTCTGGATCATTCGAAGTGTTTGGATCGCACAAGAGGGCAGTCCAGCCAGAAGTGCATTGCAGTAGTCAAGTCTAGAAATAACCAGGGCCTGGACAAGAAGCTGTGTTGCGTGCTCTGTTAGGAACGGTCTGATCTTCCTGATGTTGTGGAGCGCAAACCGGCATGAGCGAGCTGTCTTAGAAATTCGTTCACATGCGTCCTCAGAAAATGCTGGCATTGCAGTAAGAGCGAGCAACCCTCGCCACAAACCTCAGACTCTCTATCGGCACATTTTAACATGCAATCACATAACATAAACATGCATCTTCCCTTCTGATGCGGGCCTCGTTAATTGCTAATTGGCATCTTATAAAGGATCGAGATTGGATGATATATTCCTGGTGAGATGATGGTCCAGGTTTAACGTGTGGAATCGTCCCAGCGGACTACCAGTGTGTCCTTGAGCAAGGCACTTTACTCCATGTTGCTCCAGGGGGATTGTCCCTGTAATAAGGGCACTGTAAGTTGCTTTGGATAAAAGCGTCTTTCAAATGCATAAATGTAAATGTAAATGGATAACTTTGGGCACCGTGAGAAATGAGTGGGTTCTACATCTGTTTGAGTGCTTTTTATGGTTTTGCTTTGAACATGGGGTAGGGGAAAAATTAATTAGTGAACTGCTGGATTTGTACAGACAGGACGAAAACTTATTTTCAGAACAGCAAGATTAGTGTTAGAAGAAGTGGATATTTTTTTCAACTCTCAAGGTCACCTTTGTTTCTCCTTTACACACAGTATTTTACTATTTTCCACTATTTTTTAGAGATTGTTTTTCTCTGTTTTATTTACTGTTTACTTATTTTATCCAGCACGGCCAATGACAGCCTTGTCTTCACCCACCATCGTGGCAAGGACTCCAAAACGCAAGATGATTGTGGCCACCTGCATGTCGGCTAACGGCAAGCCTCCCAGCGTCATGAAATGGGACACCACTCTGAAGGGAGAGGCCACGTTTCAGGAAACCCGCAATCCGAACGGCACCGTGACCTTGCTCAGCAACTACATTGTGTTGACCAGTCGCGAGACACACCAACAAAAGCTGACCTGCATCATCACCTACCGTTTAGAGCGCTTTAATGACAGTGTCATACTCAACGTGCAGTGTAAGAACAATGTTTTTCTATATATCTTTCACTCCAGCACAAACACAAGAAAGTATGCATCATTAATAGATTTACAGTGATACGCACATACTGTAGGGCAAACAATTTGGACAATTTTTTTTTTTTTTCATATGCACACCAAGGCTGCATTTATTTATTTATAACCTAGTAATATTGTGAAATATTACAATTTGAAGAATTTTTCCGGCCCAGCGCTTATTGGCCTGTTCGGCCTGGTTGACAGCATCCTTTACCTTGCTTGTCTTCCTCAGTAGTTTGTTGCTAATGTGGTCCGTCCTCTTGACGCTGACCATCCGCCGCTCAAGGGCGCGTTCGGTCACTGCCAACTTCTGCCTGTCTACCGCGGTCAGCGACCAGGTCTTGGCCCCGTAGAGCATGGCCAGTAGGACGGTGCTGTTAGGTGTTCAGGTGGGCACGCAGGGTGTCGTCGTTCTGTTGATGACTGTTGATT